>CM053595.1:27921643-27946594 GCA_028646575.1 Pseudocheirus occidentalis | reverse complement strand
CCCAGACTGCTGAGAAGAGCCCCGCCTGCCGTGCTGCCTGTAGCAACAGATGTGCTTTCTGTCTTGTGGAGAGTTTTGGAGCTTGAAAATCTGTTTAGCGTCCCATTTTATGAGTTTTTCAGTGTGTTTGTGTGGGAGCTGTGGTCCTTTGCTGCTTCTACACCGTCATCTTGGCTCCACCCCTCTCCAATAATTTTTCAATGATCTCTCCTGGATCTATTTTTCAGGTCAATGGTTTTTTTCAGTGAATCTTTTCACATTGTCTTCTATTTTTTTATTTGTTTGGATCTGTTCTATAGTATTTGATTTCTCATAAAGTCATTAGCTTCTAATTGCTCCAATCTAATTTTGAAGGAGTTAGTCTCTTCATAGAGTTGTTTAAATTCCTTTTCCATCGGGAAAATTTGGCTTTTTAAGGCATTCTTCTCCTCATTGGCTTTTTAGGCCTCTTTTGCCATTTGAGTTAGTCTATTTTTAAGGGTATTATTTTCTTCATTGTATTTTTGGGACTCCCTTAGCCAGCTGCTGACTTGCTTTTCATGATCTTCTTCCATTATTCTCATTTCTCTTCCCAATTTTTCCTCCACTTCTCTTACCTGATTTTCACAATACTTCTTGAGCTCCTCTAGGGCCTATAACCAGGTCATATTTTTTTGGAGGCTTTTGATGCAGAGGTTCTGACTTCTCTGTTTTCCTCCTGCTCCATGCCTTGATCTTTTTTGTCCGCCCCCCCCAAAAGGATTATATGATCTGTTTGTGCCTCCTATGCTTGCTCATATTGCCAACCAATTACTTGACTGACTGTTGACTTCTTTGCCACAGTAGAACTCTGCTTCCAGAATGGAGACACCTGTTTCCCAAATTGCTGGGGTTTTCACAGATGCCATAGTCATTAGAAATGCATCCTCCCTGCAGCTCCCACATCCTCTGACTCATTGGTCATTCACCCCAGGACCATCACCCAAGACTGCAATTCAGATCCAAGCAGTTTAAAGCAAAAGCAATTACCCTCTGCATGGTTGCTTGGTCCTTCTACAATCTGCAGGTCATGAGCTCCTAAGGCAGTCATATAGCCAGCTGTATAGCCATCATGCCTCTTTCCATGAAGGCAGATCTGGACCTTTCTCTCTTGCCACTGCCCCCCCTCCCCACCACCCCATTGCAATGGAGTTCCACACTGAAATCATACTTTGTCTTTGGCATTATAGGTTGGGAAGACAGGAAACCACCACAGCTGCTAATGACTTTTATTCTTATGAATTAAATTCAGTTCTCTATGTATTTTTAGAAAAGAGGTCTTTATCAGAGATGCTGATTGTACAAGTTGTTTCTAGCTTTCTGCTTCCCTTCTAATTTTGGTTGCATTGACTTTGTTTCTGAAAACTTTTTCAATTTAATACATCCAAAATCATCTATCTTGCATTTCATAGTGTTCTATATCTCTTGTTTTGTCATAAATTCTTCCCCTCTCCATAGATCTGTCAGGTAAACTATTCCTTGTTTTTCTCATTTGCTTAAAGTATCAGTCCCTATATCCAAATTATGTACCCATTCCGACTTTATCTTGGTATAAGGTGTATGATATTGGTTTATGTCTAATTTCTGCCATATTATTTTACAATTTTCTCAGCAGCTGGGGACAAATAGTGATTTATTATTGTAGATCTTTTACACCTAGGTCACCTTCCTTTGTATATTTTTTTCATTCATCAGCTTGATATTCTGGATCTTTTGTTTTTTCAAGTTAATTTTGTTATTACCTTTTTTAGGTCTAAAATAATTTTTGGTAGTTTGATTGGTATGACATTGAATAAGCAAATTAATTTAATTAGATTTTTCATTTTTGTTATATTAGTACAGTCTATCCTTATTCAACTGATATTTTTCAAAGTATTTTGATTTGGCTTTATTTGTGTGAAAAGTGGTTTGTAATTGTGTTCTATAGTTCCTAGTTGGTTTTGGGAGCTAGTCTCCTAAATGTTTTATAATAACTACAGAAACTTTAAATGGAATTTCTATTTCTATTTCTTCTGTTTGGTTTTGTTAGTAATATATAGAAATACTGATTATTTATGTGTGTTTATGTTATATCTTGCTACTTTGCTAAATTTGTTTACCATTTCAAGTAATTTTTTACTTGATTCTTTAAGTATACCATTATATCATCTGCAAAGAGTAGTAGCTTTGTTTCTTCTTTCCCTATTATAATTCCTTTCACTTGTTCTCTTATTGCTAAAGCTAACATTTCTAGTACAATATTGAAAAACAGTGGTGATAATGGACATACTTGTTTCACCCTTATTTGAAATGCTTCTAAATTATCTCCATTATATATAATGTTTCCTTATGGTTTTAAGTAGATGCAAGCTATTATTTTTAAGGAAAATTCCATTTATTCCTATGCTGTCTAGTGTTTTTATTGGGAATGGGTGTTGTAGTTTGTTAAGTACTTTTTCCTGTATCTATTGAGATAATAATATGATTTCTATTTTCTTTGTTGTTACTATGGTCAATTATTCTGCTACTTTTCCTAATAATGAACCAGGGCTGCATTCCTGGTATAATTCTTACCTGGTATGAATCCTATTATACAATCCCATAGTGCATTATCCTCAAGATGAGTTGCTGTAATCTCTTTGCTAATATTTTATTTAAAATATTTCCATCTATATTCATTAAGGAAGTTGATCTATAATATTCTTTCTCTGTTTTGGCTCTCTCTGGTTTAGGTTTCAGCACCATATTTGTATCATAAAATTAATTTGGATAGGCCTCCTTCTTTGCCTATTTTCCCAAATTGTTTACATAGTTTAGTAATTAGTTGTTCTTTAAAGTTTGCTAGAATTCACTGGTAAATTCATCTGGTCCTGCAGATTTTTTTTAGGTAGTTCATTTATGGCTTGTTCAATTTCTTTTTTTGAAATGTGGTTAAGTATTTTATTTCCTATATTAATGTGGGCAATTTACATTGTTGTAAATATTCATTTATTTCCCTAAGATTGTTGAATTTATTGGCATGCAATTGGGAGAAATAGCTTCTAATTATTATTTTGATTTCCTTTTCATTGATGGTAAATTCACCTTTTTCATATGTGGTACTGGAAATTTGGTTTTCCTATTTTTTTTCTAAATCAAATTAACCAAGTCTTCATCTATTTTATTGTGTTTTATTTATTAGTTGAATAGGTGTTTTAATTTCAGCTTCATTAATCTCTCCCTTGGTTTTCAGTATTTCTACTTTAGTATTTAATTGGGGATTTTTATTTTGTTTTTCTTTTCTAGCTTTTTAAGTTGCACGACCAATTTATCAATCTTCTCTTTACTTATTTTATTCATGTAAGCATTTAGAGATATGAAACTTCTCCAAAGAACCATTTTCACTGCATCCCATAAGTTCTGGCAAGTTGTATCATTGTCATTATTTTCTTGGATGAAGTTATTGGTTGTGTACTATGATTTGTTATTTGAACCGCTCATTCTTTAGGCTTAGATTATTTAGTTTCCAATTAATTATTAGTCTATCTTTTCTTGGCCATTTATTACATGTAATTTTTATTGCATCATGATCAGAAATGGATGCATTTGATCCAGGGGAGGAGCCAAGATGGTTTCATAGAATTAGGAAAACTCCATAGCTCCCACATAGTCACCTCAAATACCCATAAAATGTGACTCAAAGCAAATTTTAGGGCTCTAGAACTCACACCATTAGAGAAAAAACACATCACCAACTGAAGGCAGCTTATCAGGAAGGGCTCATTTCAGCACAATGGGAGGCCAAACCCAGCCCAGCCTGAAACTCTAGCTTGGCCCTGGGGTGGCCAGGTCTAGGTGCGGATGTAGAACTTGGGAGGGTGGATCACTGGCAGCTGTAACAGTTTCCAGAACTATCAATCCATAAGAAACAAGGACAAAGTGAAAGGTCAGTGGAACTCAAGCTAAATTTGGGGAAGAAAAGCTGTCCAGCGCAACTGCCTCCAGGGCAAGGAAGGAGCAAAATTGGCGGCCTGGTAGTCACCTTGACATGGCTGCTTCAGTAGCTCCAGACCTGCAGACTGCAGGGAGGGGTAAGCAATCATTAAGAGGCTAAGTGCTCTTGTTTTGAGCTGCCTGGATCCAGGTCATGGTCTTGGTTAGTGGTCCTGTGGTGTGTTTTCAGTGAACCAAAGCTGGTGGGGGCTACAGTGGCCTCCTAATAGCTCTGGAAGCTGTGAAAACACCAGTGATTTGGGAAAGAGCTTTCCCCTCTGGAAGCAGAGTTCCAGAGAGCTAAAAAACAAGTAATTGATTGGCAATATGAGCAGGCAAAAGACACAAAGCAAGAACAGCAATCCAACTTTAGATTACTTCTTTGGAGACAAACAGGATCAAAACATGAAACGGGAGGAAGACAACACAGTCAGAACACCCACACTAAAAGCTTCTAAGAAAAAAGGTAAATTGATTACAAGTCATAGGGGAGTTTGAGAAGGATTTTGAAAACCAAATAAGAGAAGTGAAGGAAAAATTGGGAAGAGAAATGAAAATGATGCAAGAAAATCATGAAAAGAGAGTCAACAATCTGATTGAAGAAAATAACACCTTAAAAAAATAAATTAACTCAAATGACAAAAGAGGTCCAAAAAGCCAATGAGGAGAAGAATGCCTTAAAAAGTAGAATTTGCCAGATGGAAAAAGAATCTCAAAAGCTTACTGAAGAGAATAATTCCTTCAGAAATTATTAGACTTTATATTAGAAATATAATTATTATTAGATTAGATATAATTATAGATATAATTATAATAGAGATATAATATTATAAATATAATTATAAATATGTATTAGAAATTATATAGACTTTCAGAAAAAGTCAAGGGAATATCGTTACAATAGTGGGGAAGAACAGGAAGGCAAAAAGGAAAGGGTCAAACTTACACTCCTTGAATTTGGCTTAGGGAAGAAATAACATAAACTCTAAACTGTGTATCTTGACACACAGGAAAGTAGGGGGATAGGGATAAGAGGTGGGATGATGGAGGGGAGGGCAGGGTGGGGGTGGATGGTTGCTAGAGACACACACTTCTGTAAAAAGACAGGGACAAGGTAGAGAATAGAACAAGGAGGCGGGATAGGAAGGCAGGACATATAATCAGTCTCTCACAATATGTCCACTGCGGAGATGTTCTGCTTAATTACACATGTACAGCCTGTATTGAATTGCTTGTCTTTCCAGTGGGGCTGGGTGACTAGGGAGGAAGGGAAGGAATTTAGAATTTAAAGTTCTATAATCAAATGTTTTATATATATAAATATAAAATGTGTTATATGTTATATGTTATATATATATATATACACATACGTATGTATATAATATTATGTATAATATTATTATTAACTACATGCAACTGCGAATTAAGATATACAGGCAATGGGGTAGGGAGATCCATCGCGTCCTACCAGAAAGTTGGAGGGGCCATGGCAGAGGACATAGGAGAGAGAAGATTGGGGGAGGGATTATAATGGAAAGGCTGTTTTGAGGTAGTAGGTAGGGGAAAGATGGAGAGAAAATTTGTAACTCAGTATCTCATGGAAATGAATGATATGAACAAGAAAATAAATAAATTTATTTATTTAAAAGTAAAGAAAAGGATGTATTTAATATATCTACCTTTCTGCATTATGTTGTGAGATATTTTGTGCCGTAATACATGGACAATTTTGTCACAGGTGTCATTTACTAACAAGAAATTCCTTTGTTTTGGATGTACATATATTGACAGCATTGTACTCTCCTGAATTTGTGCCTTGATCATCCCTGTTCATATACTAAGAATCTATGGTCTTTGCTTGTTCCTGCTTTTTGCTCAGGGTGTTTCCATTTTTTTCTGATTTTTAGAGTTGAGTTCTCCTGCTGGGGCACAGAGGGCATTGATCCACACTGCTTCTGCTTGAAGACTGTGACCTGGTCACTAGGTATGCATCCTGGGACCCCAGGTGCTATCAGCCATAGGCAATTGGGGTTTTGCATCTTACTTGGTGCTAAACTGGGGTCATCCACTCTCGAGCTCTAGGATAAGGGTGGAGAGTCTGTCTTTGGGGGATGTGTACTCACCTGGGAGGCTTTGAAACATTGGAGGGTTTGGCTTCTGGAGGACATCTGATCACTGGCACATTTGGTGGTTTTCTGAGATGATGTCTACTGGTTCCCTTGTACTTGCCAAGGCACTTGGGTAGTCCTGGTGTTAACTTATCTACTCCACTGCCCTGGGGCTCAGCATCTCTTCTTAGGTCGCTGAGGTGGGGCTTCCTTCTGACTTGCTGGGACATCTCCCATCTTGTACTGTTTCCCTTCCACCAGAGTGAGGCCCTTTCCTGTTAATCTCTCAAGCTTCCCAGGCTACATGAGTGTTGCACCCTGTCCTTCTGCTAGCTCAGCTGTTCCAGATTTTTCCTGGAGAGATATTTTCTGGGATTTTAGAGGTCAATAAAGAGAGTGAGAGTGACATACTTCCTACTTTGCCACCTTGGCTCCCAGAAGTCCCCCTCAAGTTTTTTTCCCCAAAGGAAAAGGACCTATGTATACAAAAATATTTATAGGAGTTCTTTTTATAGTGGCAAAAAGATTGAAAATTAGGAGGATGTCCATCAATTGGGAAATAACTGCACAAGTTGTGGTATATGATTGTGGCATAATACTATAGTACTATAGTGATAAGCAAGATACTTTCAGAAAAACCTGTAAAGACTTAAAGAAACTGATGTAAAGTGAAATGAGAAGAACCAGAAGAACATTGTACACAATAACAACAATATTTGATGATGATCAGCTGTGAAATCAATCAAATAACTTCAGTAATCAAATAATCTAAGACAATTAAAAAAGACTCCCAATTAAGAATGAATCCATTTTGAGAGAAAGAACTGATGGAGTCTGAATGTAGATTGAAACATGTTTTTTTAAGCTTGCTTAATTATTCTTGTTTTGTCTGCTTTATTTCACAACATGACTAATATGGAAATAAGTTTTGCCTGACTACACATGTATGATCTATGTCAAATTGCTTGCCTTTTAAATAAGTGAGAATAAGAGAGAGGAAGGGGGAGAATTTGGAACTCAAAAAAATGTGAATGCTAAAAATTTTACAGGTACTACTAATAAAATATCAATGAAAAGAAGAGTTAAAACGCACTGGTATAATAAACATTGAACTATATCAAAAATGAAAGTGACTATATATTAAAAGATAGGAAAATGCTGGTTACTGATATTGGCTTAATTTCTGAATCATATTTTTCTTGGTACATTCCGAACAATGAATTGGGGAAAGAAATAAATTCCAAACTAGAAGGGAAAATAAATATTAGAAGATCATACTTCAGATAATCAAGTCAAGTCACCAATCATTTATTAATTGCCTGATATATGCAAGACACTGTGCTCAAAATTGAGGATACAAAAAAAAGTAAAATAGTTCTTTGCTGTCAAGAATCTTCCAATCTAATGGAGGAGATCACAGGCAAACAACTTTTTGCAAATAAGATATACACGAGATAAACTGTAGCTAATTTCAGAGGATGGAAATGAACATTAAGGTAGTCCAGTAAAGTTTTCTTGCAGAAGGTGGTGTATTAGCTGAGACATGATGTGAGTCTGAGGGTCAAGGAAATGGAAAAGAGGAGGAAGTACACCCTGGGCAGCCAGGGGAAAGACACAGAATTGGGAAATGTAGTCCTGTGTGAAACACAGCAAACAGACCAGAATCACAGGTTGTAGAGTACATGGAAGGGAATAAGATATGACAAGACCAGAAAAGTCATGGAGAGTGTAGATTATAAAGGGCTTTAAAAGTCAAAAGATTTTATATTTGGTTCTAGGGATCAAAGAAAGTTACAAGAGATGATTGCATTTGACATATTCAGATAAGATGTGGGCACAACAAAAGGAAACATTAGGAAATGGGACAAAGGAAAGTCATCAACCCAGATTATCACTATTTTCTACAGGAACTTAAATGATATAAAATAATCACCACGAAAAAGAATCCAAAAGACTCTTATAAACATCCCTAGCCAACATAAACTTGATCTACTTAATGAGCAAAGTGTCATGGCAGTCAAAACCAATAGCTATTTTTGTAGATTCACACTGAAAAAAAACTCTAGATAGACATATAGTTAAAGATTATAAACAACATAAAATACCAAGAAAACATATGGGGAAGGGGTGAGTTTACAGAAAGTTTGACATGAAACTCATTTAAATTGTTTCATTCCAAGAGCATTTAAAGATTAAAAAGAAAGGAGGACAACAACAAAACTGGAACAGACACGTCAGCATTTCTATTTTTTCAAATACACCATTATCTTCATCAATGGCAATGGAACCACTACATTTGGACTTTAATATCTCAGTTCCTAAAGTGCTAAATGTGGAAGTAAAAATGGCACTAGAAGAGACAACAAGAAGAAGAGCAGCTGGGCCAGTCCCCACTATACATAGAGAAATTTGTGCTTGAAGCAACGTTTTTTTCAGATGTTCAGGCATTTATTTTTGATATATTTGAAAGAAGGAAATATGGTGAATGATTAAAAAAAGTCATAGAATATTACTACAGAAAATGATGGTCACAAGCTCATCCATAATTACTCACTTCTATGCCTACTTTCTTTTCTCCCTGGTATCTATATGAGAATGGGCAATGAGAATGCATGCCAAGAGTATCCTTTGTAAAAATATATACATATTTTTTAGAATTTTAGAATTTAGAATTTAGAATTCCAGATTCTCTCTTTCCTCATACCCCTCCACTACTCATTGAGAAATGATGCAAAGTACATTTCCATATTAGGTACATTGCAAAGAAAAGTAATAAAAATGAAAAGTTATTCTTCAGTTTGCACTAAGATTTTATCAGCTCTCTGTCTGGAGGTGGATAGCATTTTCATAATATATCATTTGGAATAATCTTGGATCTTTGCATTGATCACAATAGTTGATCATTTCTAGTTGATCATCATACAATATTGCTGATACTATTTTCAATGTTGTATTGCTTCTGCTCACTTCACTCTGAATCAATTCATAAAAGTTGTTTTTCATCTTTTCTGAAACTATCCTGCTCAGCATTTCTTATTGTACAATATTAATTGATCACAATCATATATCAAAAATGTTCAGTCATCCCCCAACAGAGAGACATCCTCACAATTTGCAATTCTTTGCTACCACAAAAAGAGCTGCTATGAATATTTTGTACATATTGATTCTTTTTGTTTTTCTTTGATCTCTTTGGGATACAGATACCTAGCAAACAGTGGTATTGCAAGGTCAGTGGACACACACATTTTTTGGGTGGGGGGCATAGTTCTAAATCTTCATCAGAATGTTTGGACCAGTTTACAGCTCCTGATTTCCTCCATGTTTTTTATTTTCCTTTTCTGTGATAGTGGCCTATTGTGCCACTATCCTGCTGAGTCAGGGCCTAGGGACCTCAGTTGCTAATCTGTGCTTTAGCTAAAAGCCTACTTCTGGCTTGCCCAGACATCATCTGCTCTGAGCTTACGTTACCTTTCACCCAAGTAAGATAGACCTTCTCTGAAGTCCTTCTAAGTTATCTTAAGCTGAAATATTGTCTTCTCTCCATCATCTTGATTCTTCCTCCACTCACAATTTTCTTTTCCCAATGTTTTCTCTTCCTCTCTTCTTTGACTTTTAATAAGCTTTTTGAGCTCTTCCAGGAATTCTTGTTGGGCTTATGCCCAATTTGCATTTTTCTTTGAGACTTTCCTTATAACATGTTTTGATATAATTTTCTACTTCATTGTCACCATAGTTGCTTTTTGTGGTTGCTTTGTTTTTCTTGTTTGCTCTTTTTTCTATTTTTAAGCTTTTTTTTTATAACTTTATGTTAACTTCAGGCTCTGCTCCTAGGATGGGGTTGGTTGGGCACTGTCCCATATTTCTGTTTTTTTGTACTGCTATTTACAGAGCTAGTTCTGGGGATCTGTTAATTCTCAGTGCTTCAGAGGTGCTCTCATATAGAGAGATCTGTTATTATTGTTTTCCTGTTCTGATCTTTCCTTGATCTGGTCCTTACCCAGGAAAGGTCCCTGTTTTCCTGCTGTCACAAGTGTTAATGCTCCTGTCTGCTTTAGAACTGTGACCAGGGCCCCTGCTCACATTTTTCCTGGAAATATGGTGGAAAACTATGTATGAGCAATATAATGGTGTCCTCTACACTGTGCCAGCGAATTATCTTCTGTAATCTCTTTCTTACTACTTATCCAACTCTCTGATTATCTGTAGATTGAGAGCACCTAAGGGTGCTGCACCCACTTTCACAATAGACTCAAAACCCCACTGCTAATGTTGCCACTGTGTGAATTCTCTGCCTACCCCAGTGTCACAGACTTCTCTTGTAAATCTTGTAAACTTTCTTGGGCTGGAATAACATCCTTACTTAACCTTTTTTAGTTATTTGAGGGACTATTTTATAGATTTTTGAAGGAGAATGTCGGGAGAGATTGACTAAATATTTCTTCTTCTCCACTGTCTTGAATCTGCCTAGTCTTACTAGTGTACTTGATAACAGCATGAAAAGGCAACAGGTAGATGTTTACAAATTATAGTCCATAGTAGATCATTCTTCATAGATATACATTTGATTAACTGGTGAGTGAATGCAAGATTCCATTGTGGTTGTGTTACTGGTTATTTTAAAAAGCATTTACTTCAATGAAGCCAAAATATAATGAAAAAGGTACTCCTCTAATGACCTATTTCTAGTGCATACTCATATAAGATTTCTTAATAAACATACCAACAAAAGTAGCTATTTATTCATCCTTTGATAGTCATACTGAATTAGCTTGTTAAGGAAGGAGACATTCCTACCCAAAGTTTTCCCTGATGACATGGAAGGATGTCTTGATTAGAATCCAAATGGAATATGGATTCCCTAAAGACTGAAATATCCCACAGATGTTATTGTTTGTGGATGACGTTGTGCTAAACCTTCATTCATTCAAAGTTCCTTTGTTCCCATGTATGACTGACTTTATAATCATTTCCTTGAATAAGTAGAAACTAAGTGACTTCCCATTGAGATTACCTTCTGTTTCACTGTATATAAGTTGTAGGTAAGTATATTGTTATTTTCACGTTGGCTTCCCTGTTACAATGTAAGCTCCCTGAGGACAGACACTATGTTGTGTTTTTGACTCTTTTGTTTTACCAATACCTAGCACAATGCCTGGCACAGATTAAGCACTTTAAAATGTTTCCTGATTGATTATGTATTTATTTAGATTTATGTGAAAACTAAATATAATGCTAGAAGAAAGTTATAATTGCTAATGGATATGAAGTAAAAGGCATTAAGTTGAAGAACTTGGGGGTACAAGTGGTGCTTGCATCACTGACATTAACTGCAAGTAGGTGTTTCAGAAGAAAAAGCATATTTGTTAAATCAATAACTGATTAAGAAAATAGTATATGAAATTTGGAGTTCTAGGTAATGGCTTCAAAAATAGAAGTCTTTGGATCTTTGGTCAGGAAGTAATGAGGGATGGTAAAAATTTATTTTCCTGGGGAACTGTACACCTGATTAAGAGATATTCTAATTTAAAAGGCTGGGGGGGGGGTGGTGGAACTGCTTAGATGTATCTACCAAACTAGAAACTCTGGGGAAGAACTCTCAAAATGAAGGAAGAAAAAATGGAAGTAAAGGGGACTAGTAATAAATAAGAGACAGAATAAAGAAAGAAAATTCATGTTCTCAGCTGTCAACATGCAAAGAGTGACTCAAAGCTGGACAAGCATTCCTTATGCAAAAAAGGCAAATTGGACTTCATACAGATCGCCAAAAATTTGTGATGGGTCTTGTGTCTATATATATGAATTTGTATTCCCTTCACCTATCTTCATACTAAGAAAAGTTTCATAAGTTACTATTATTGTTTTTTCATATTGGCATGTAAATAGTTCAACTTTGATAAGTTCCTTATGATTTCTTTCACATGTTTACCTTCTCATGCTTCTTGTGTTTGATTGTCAAATTTTCTGTTCAGTTCTGGTTTTTTCAGCAAGAATGTTTGAAAGTTCACCACCTCACTGAATGACCATATTTTCCTCTGGAACATTATACTCAGTTTTGCTGGATAGGTGATTCTTGGTTTTAATCCCATCTCCCTTGATCTTCAAAATACCATACTCCAAGCCCTTTTATCCCTCAGTGTAGAAGCTGCCAGATCCTGGGTTATCCTAATACTGTTTCCACAGTATTCAAATAGTTTTCTATTGACAGCCTGTAATATTTTCTCCTTCAACTGGGATTCTGGAACCTGGCAATGACATTTCTAGGAGTTTTCTCATGGGGATCTTTTTGAAGAGGTGATTGGTGAATTTTTCCAAGTTCTATTTTGCCTGCTGGACCTAAAACATCAGGGCAATTTTCCTTGAGAATATCTTGAAGGATGATTTCCAGGTTCTTTTTTTTGATCATGGCTTTTAGGTTGTCCAGTAATTTTTAAATTGTCTCTCCTGGGTGTATTTTCCACGTCAGTGGTTTTTTTCAAGGAGATAGTTCACATTGCTTTGTATTTTTTCATTTGTTTGTAACTGCTTAATAATATCTTAGTTTCTCATAAAGTGATTCACTTCCATTTGCTCCACTCTAATTCTGAAGGAATTATTCTCTTCAGAATGTTTTTGAGATTCTTTTTCCATCTGGCAAATTCAACTTTTTAAGTCATTCTTCTCCTCATTGGCTTTCTGGGCCTCTTTTGCCTTTTGAGTTAATCTATTTTTTAAAGTGTTGTTTTCTTCAGTCAGATTGTTGACTCTTTTTTCATGATTTTCTTGCATCATTCTGATTTCTCTTCCCAATTTTTCCTCCACTTATCTCATTTGTTTTTCAAAGTCTTTTTTAAGTTGATCTAAGGGTTGTAGGCAATCTTCATGTATCTTGGAAGCATTTGGTGTGGGAATTCTGACTGTGCTGTCTTCCTCCCATTCCATACTGCAATCCTTCTTGTCCCCAAAAAGAATTCTAGAGTTTGATTACTGTTCTTACTTTGCTTCCTTCTCCTCACGTTGGCCAGTCTATTAATTGCTTGATTTTTTCAGCTTTGTGGAACTTTGCTTCCAGGGGGGAAAGCTCTGTCCCAAATCGGTGGGGTTTTCACAGCTAGTGTAGCTATCAGGGGGTGCTGCAACCCCTACCAGCTTTGGATTGCTGAAAAGACACCCCAGCACCACCACCCAAGACTGCTCAAGGCAAGAGCTCTTGGACCTGATCAAGCATCTCAGCACCCCTGCAATTGGCAGGGCAGGAGGTCTGAAGCAGTCTAGTGGAGGCAGTTTCTGGTTGCAGCAGATCCTGTTGCTTCCCAATGCTTCCTTGCCCCGAAGGCAGATTGGCTGAACTGCTTTTCCTTCCCCAAATTTAGCTTGAAACCTTGAATTTCATGGACCTTTCTCTAAGCCTTTTTTCCTGGCTTAATAGATGTGGAGAGTGCTCCAGGTGCTGCAGATCTGCTCTCAAGTAGACTTGCTCTGTGGCTTGGCTCCTCCCTATCACCTTGGGGCCTGGCCATGGTTACGGTTTCAGGTTAGGCTGGCCTCAGTTCCCAGCCTGCCACAACGAGCCCCTGCTGCTGAGCTGCCTTCAGCAATAGATGTGTTTTCTGTATTTTTGTGAGTTTGGGAGTCCTAAAATTTGTTTAGAGTCATATTCCATGGGTATTTAGAGTGGCTGTGTGGGAGCTGTGAAACTTTGCTGCTTCTATGCTGCCATCTTGGCTCCAACCCCTCTCTTTGCTCTGCCCCTCCCCATTTTTCTTTCACAAAATGACTAACAAGAAAATACACTCAATATGATTGTGCATAAATAACCTAAATCTGATTGCTAATCTTTTGGGGGGAGAAAAATTTTGAAACTCAAAAATAGTATAAAAATGAATGTTGAAAATTATCTTTGCATGTAATTTCGAAAAATATAACATACTCTTTAGTGGGGAAAAAGAAAAATTAATTAAAATATAAAATCTAACTAGAACAAAAAGTAACTGTCCAAGAACGGGAAAGTTCTTCACTCAGAATGACATGACTGGTTTAATTTAAAACAGGGAGGAGAAACCTCATCTCCTAATTCCTAATTCAGTGCTTTTTGTTGCAATGCTGTGAAATTGTGCGCTTTAGTTCTAATTTTTTCTTCTGGAGACAAACAGGATTTTTCTGCCCCCTCTTCCCTTCAGACATTTGAATACATAGACTATGTTTCAGAGAGAAATATACCATATTTTCTACCACAATAGTGAGACTGTCCTCCTTTCGACTCTAAATAAAATAAGTAGAAAATACTCTGCTTAGAATCAGAAAAGTAGGATTCTGGTAATAATTTCACCAATAATTAGTTTGCATAACACCTCAGAGAAATCTTGAGTCCTCAACTTCCATATTTTAGAATTAATATTAGCATATTTTTACTTAGTGCTTTAAACTTTGCAAGATACTTTATGTGGAAAATGATCTCATTTGACACTAACTACAACCTGGTCAGGAAGATAGTGTCATTATTGTGGTTTTATAGATGAAGAAATTCAGGCTTAGAGTGATTTAAGTGGCTAACTCATTATCACATAGTAAGTATTTGAGGTAGAATTTGAACTCAGAACTTCCTGACTCAATCCAACATTTTATCCTTTAGCACACCATACTGAGTTATATGACTTAGAAAGTTCTTTCCAGTTCCAATATTCTGTGCGCTGATGCCACTTCTAGTCTTTCCATACTACATTCTAAGATCCCTATCAGCTCTGATATTACTTCCAGATTATGCATTTTATTCTCTATGTTCTCAATTCCTGATAGCTGTGACAGTCTCTGACTTTCTACAATGGGCAGAAAAGGGGAGAAACCTGCTCAGAGAAAGATAGAGAGGGAAATTGTATTCATGAGGAGACTGTTAAAAAATAGTTGGTATTTGAGACAGGAAGATATAAGAAAGTCATCAGTTTGAGTAATGGGGTCTATCAGAAGTGTATGGTAAGATTCAGTTGAAAGGGAATAGCTGCCACTCGCTGTTATTTAGCTTCATCATCAGGGGAGCTTCTAAAGTATTTTCTCTGGGGTCTGGAGGTTGAATCCTTCATAACTGCCACTTGCCTTGTGGTTGCTAGGACTCAGAGTCAGAAAACATTCTCTGACAAACAGTCTTAGAAGAAGTTCTTGATTTTCAGCTAAATCCCCTTGGCTAGTTCTCCCTTTCTACAATTCTTCATCCTTCCTATTCACTTAAGAACACCATGTCCATGAGATTTAAAGGACTATTACAGAAGGGAAGAGTTCTTCTAATCCAAGAAACTCTTTGACACTTTGCTCTAGCTATAGCTGAAAAACCAGTAGGCTGCCAATGTGTGGGCCATTTGGGGAGCTTCTCTTTGCTAATGTGCAATGTTAATAAATGTGAGAAAATATAGCTATGAGAGGATGAAAAGATCCTTCTTCTGAGAATAAATATGGCAAGAAAGGTCCTCCCTCAAAAGAACATTATGCTGGCTTGACCTATAAAGCCACAGTGATACAATTTAGTGTGCCTTTGTCCTAATGATATTAGTTGCAAGATGCTTTAGAACATAAGAAGTTAAAGCTAGAAGGGACCTTGGAATATAATCTTCACAATATGAGCATGAGGAAGGGCACTGAAAAAATTATTTCCCCTATTTGAAAAAAAGACTAAAAATCTTAATAGCTCACTTTCCTGTGAGTGTTTTATAGTCTACAAAATATTTCTCACAAAACTCTGGGGCTGATTGTACAGTTACCCTATTTTTAACCCTACCCACTAAATGAATGGTCTAGTAAGCTACCAGGTCTTACTCTCAGTGAAAGAGGGGGAAAATCAAATTACCACTAGAGAGAGGCATTAGGGCATAGCTGTTCTCAGTGATTAAAGGGTGCATAGCTCAAGTATATATAAACTTACTATAACCAAAGCAGGCCTAGGCACCAATCAGTCTACCAAAAATTATTTGATAGAGGTGGAAAAAATAAAAACAAAATTCATCTTTAAAAATTTTCATGATTTAGCTGAAAATCAGATTATGTTATAAAGTAGTAATCATCAAAACTACATGGTTCTGGCTAAGAAATAGAGTGTTATGTCAGCATAATAGATTAAGTAGGCAAGAAACAAGAGGAAATGGCCATAGTAATTTATTGTCTGATAAATCCAAAGATCCCAGATTCTGGGATAAGAACGCACTATTTGAAAAAAAATCCTGCTGGAAAAACTGGAAAATAGTCTGGCAGAAACTAGGCATAGACTAATATCTTACACTGTATGCCATGATAAGGTCAAAATGGCTACATGAGTTAGATATAAAGGGTGACACCATAAATAAATTAGAAGAACAGGGAATAGTCTACATATCAGACTATGGAGCAAAGAAGGATTTATGACCAAACAAAAGGTAGAAGGCATTTCAAAGTGAAATAGATAATTCTGATTATATTAAATTTAGAAGGTTTTACAGAAACAAAATGAAAGCCGAAAGCTGAATGACAATCTTTATAGGAAGTGGCTTTACTAAAAGTATCATTTCTCAAATACATAGAGACTTGAGTCAAATTTGTAAGAATACAAGAGATTCCTCAATTGATAAATGATCAAAGGACATGACCAAGGAGTTTTCAAATGAAGAAATCAAAGACATCCATAGTCATATGAAGAAGTGTTCAAAATCACATTTGATTAGAGAAATGCACATTAAAGCAACTCTGATATCCATATCATACCTACCAGATCAACTAACATGACAAAGCAGGAAAATGATAAATGATGGAAAAGGTGTGGGAAAATTAGGACAGTAGTACACTCTTGCAAATTTTGTGAATTGATCAAACCATTCTGGAGAACAATTTGGAACTACACCCAAAGGGCAGCCAAACTGTGGATACCCTTTGATCCAAAAATATCACTGCTATGTGAGTATCCAAAAAAGAACAAAAAAAGGAAAAATATCTCCCTACATGTAATATATATGTATACTTATTTATTTATTTGTTTATTCATTCATTTATTCATATATTCATTTATTTATTTATTCATCCATTTATTTTCTTATTTATCAATTCATTCATTCATTTATTTATTCATTTATTTATTTGTTTGTTTGTTTGTTTGTTTATTTTTAATAGCTCTTTTCATGATGTCAAAGAATTGGAAATTGTGGGGATGACCATCAATTGGGGAATGGCTGAACTAGCTGTGGTATATGAATGAAAAGGTATATTATTGTGTAATAAATGATGAAAGGAAAATTTCAGAAAAATTTTGGAAACTCTTGCATGAAGTGATTCAAAGTGAAATGAACAGCACCAGGAAAATACTGTATACACTAAAAGTAACATCATGTAATGATCAACCATCAATGACTTAGTTCATAGCAATATAGGGATCTAAGACAACTGTGAAAGGTCCTTAATGGAAAATGTTATTTGCATCTAGAGAAAGGACTGATGGACTCTTAATACGGATTGAATCATACAATTTTCATTATTTTTTTCATGTTTTTTCTCTTTTTTCATAACTGTGATTAATATGGAAATGTTTTACGTCATTGAGCATATGTAACCTATATAGAATTCTTTGATGTTTCAGGGAACCAGGACAGGAGGGAAGAATGGAGAAAAAACTCGGGACTCAAAATTTTGTAAAAATGAATGTCAAAAATTGACTTTACATATAATTGTGAAAAATAAAGTACTATTTTTTAAATGCAGGAATCCAAGCAGGAAAGCACCAGAGAACTCTTCCCCCTTTGAACCCTTCAAAACCTGGTGGAAGACTTTTATTTTTAAAAATGAATTTGTGTTGTTGTCTTTTGTCTGTAAAAAAAAATAAAGAAACCCCAGAGATAGGCTTTATCACATGTGTGCTCCTGCCACTCATGTATTTCTATTAGACCACCTGGCCAGCAGCTCTAGCTACAGAAAAGGAGTACATTACTCCTCCTCCCTGCTTTTAAGTTTCTACCTTTTGCTCGGGAAACAATAATTACATCTACTTTGAGCTGAGTCCTTAGGCATAGATACAATTTTTACTTGGGGTGAAAGTAGAAATGAGGTGAAAATCTTGCCATTTTTCTAGCTCTATAGCATAATTCATTAGTAGTTAGACTTTCAAGATACTGAAAAAGTAAATTGACTTAGGCATTATTGTAATTTTTATTATATTGACCAAAACGTGTGCAATTAATATATCTCCAATTATACAGGTCTTAATTTTCATAAAGAAAGTTTTGTAGTTGGATTCATATAAATCCTATATAAGTAAATAGACTTTCAAATTTTATACATTATATAATTATTTTGAAAGGAATCTCCCTTTTTAACTCTCTATGGTGAATTTTATTGTAAATATACCAAAAGGCTGATGATTTATGTGGGTATATTTTATATCCTGCTAATGAAATTATTGAAGTTATTGTTTTAATTATTATGAGCTGACTCTCTAGGGTTCTCCAGTGAGCCCATCATATCATTTACAAAAAATGAAAGCTTTGCATCCTCTTCGACCATGCGTATCCCCTCATTTTCTTTTCATATGCATACACACATACATGTACACATAGACATGCATGTTCATGTACATAAACATACAGATACACATGCACAAGCACATACATATATGCATTCACATACACATACTCATATGCACACACATGTGCATACGCATACATGTGCATATACATATAGGCATACATACATACATACACAACATATATATGTATCCATGCACATGCACATGTTCATACACATATGCATACACACACATACACATGCATACGCATTCATAGACTTACACATACACATGCACATACACATACACAAACACATGTACATATACACATAATATACACATACACATACACACACATACACACATACACATGCACATACATACACATACACATACACATACACATACACATACATATACATATACATGTACATATACATATACATACAGGTGAATCTACAAACATATATAAATATAGGTAGCAGTAGGGTCATAGTAGACATTCTTGATTTACACTGATTTTATTAGGCAGACCTCTGATTTATCCACTTAGTATAATGATGCTCTTGGGAGGGATTTACCATATAAAGGAAAAGGTCATTTGTTCATCTGCTTTTTACTGCTTCAAAGAGAAAAGGATGTTATATTTTGTTGGGTTTTTTGTTTTTTTAATTACTTTAGTTTTTTAATTATTTTTAATTAAAATATTTGTTTACTTTTACTTTACAAGATTCAGTTCCACAATCCCTTAGGTTTCAAATTTTCTCCACTCCCATTTCCCCACAATGGCTTCTTGCAATCAAATATAATATCTTCAAATACCTGTGCATTAAACATTAGTCAGGCTGTAAAAAAAAATAAGATTATAATGGATGGAATGAATCATGGGAAAGAGGAAACAAAACCAACAAGAAAAGGAAAGAGAGAAGGTAGTTTGCTTCAATCTGCATTGAAACTCTGTAGTTCTTTCTCTGGTTGTGAACATCTCTTTCCCTCATGAGTCTTTTGGAGTTGTCCTATAACCTTGCATTGCTAAAAAGAGCCCAGTCTATCAAAACTGGTTGTCACAGATACATTGTGTCTGTAACTGTGTACACTTTTCGCCAGATTCTGCTCTTCTCAATAAGCATCAGTTTGCGTAAGTATCTCCAGGTTATTATAAAGTCTGTCTGCACCTCATTTCTTATAGCACAGTAATATTCCATTATATTGAAGTACCACAACTTGTTTAGCCATTCCCCAAATGATGGGCATCCCCCTGATTTCCACTTATTTGCCACCACAAAAAGAGCTGTGATAAATATTTTTGTACATATGGGGTCTCTTCCACTTCTATGATCTCTTTGAGATACAATCCTAGAAGGGGTATTGCTGGGTCAAAGGGTATGCACTTATTTATAGCCCTTTGGGCATAGTTCCAGATCGCTCTCCAGAATGGTTGGATCAGTTCACAACTCCACCAAAAATGCATTAGTGTTTGAATTTTTCTACATCTCTTCCAAAATTTGTCATATTATCCGATCTGACTGGTCAAATGTGGTACCTCAGAGCTCGTTTGATTTGCATTTAGTTAATCAATAGTAACTTAGACATTTTTTTTTCAGATGCTCATAGATACTGTTAACTTCTACCTCTGAAAACTGCCTGTTCATATCCTTTGACCATTTATCAACTGGGGAATGGTTGTATTTTTATAGATTATTGGATTACATTGGCTTTGTTTGAACAGAAACTTTTCAATTCAGTGTAATAAAGACTATCCATTTTTCATTTTTTAATGCTCTCTAGCACTTGTTCCATCATAAAATCTTCCCTTTTCCAGAAATCTGACAGGTAAACTATCACTTCCTTTCCCAGATTACTTACAGTATCAACCTTTATAAGTAGATTGTGTACCTATTTAAACTTGATTTTGGTATACAGCATTAGATAAGGGGATATGGCCAGTTTCTGCCATACTATAGTCCAGTTTTTGCAGAAGTTTTTGTTAAATAGTGCATTCTTATCCCCAAAACTGGGGTCTTTGGGTTTATCAAACAGTAGATTACTATAGTCAACTGCTGTTGTACCCAATCTATTCCATTGATACACTACTCTATTCCTCAGCCAGTGCCAAGTAGTTTTGATGACTGCTGCTTTATAATACAGATTCAAATCTGGTATAACTAGGCCACCTTCCCTAGCATTTTTCATTAATTCTCTTGATATTCTGATATAAAAATAAAGATATTTTTATTCTTCCAAATGAATTTTTTACTCTTTTTTCTAGCTACATATAAAGTATTATTTAAAGTAATAGTAATAAAATAAATAGTAATACTTAAAAGTAGTAAAATAAAAAGTAAATAAAATAAATAGTAATACAAATAGAAATAAAGTAAATATAAAGTAATTTTTGGTAGATTGATTGATATGGCACAAAATATGTAATTTAATTTAGGTAAAATTGCCATTTTCATTACAGTAGCTCAACCAAGTCATGAGCAACTTATGATTTTCCAATTAGTTAGATTAGACTTTATTTGTGTGAAAAGTGTTTTGTAGTTGTGTTGATGTAGGTCCTGGGTTTGTTTTTGGCAGGTAGATTCCCAAATATTTTATAATGTCTACATTAAGTTTAAATGAGATTTCTCTTTCTATGTCTTGCTGTTGGATTTTGTTAGAAATATATAGGAATGAGGAGGATGTGTATGAGCTTATTTTATATCCTGCAATGCTGCCAAATTTATTTTTATCTCAAGTAGTTTTTTTACTTGATTCTCCAGGATTCCCGAAGTATAATGTCATATCATCTGCAAAGAGTGATAGCTTAGTCTCTTCTTTGCCTAACCTACATCATTAGATTTCCTTTTCTTCTCTTACTGCTACTGCTAACATTTTTAGTACAAAATTGAGTAAGAGGGGCAATCATGGATATCCTTGTTTCACCCCTGATCTTATTGGAAATGCTTCTAGCTTATCCCCATTATATATATTTCACAATCACATAACCATTCATACACACACACACACATACATATATATATATACGCACATATATATACTCTCCTATTTAGACCTATGTGTATGTATACATTTACATATGTATACATATGTTTGTATACACACACATTTATATTCCTTTCACCTATTGTCACACAGAGAAAAGTTTCATAAGTTGCAATTATCATTTTTCCATGTTGGCATGTAAATAGTACAACTTTGATAAGTTCCTTATGATTTCTTTTCTATGTATACATTCTCTTGTATTTAAATGTCAAATTTTATATTCATTTCTGTTTTTTTCAGCAAGATTGCTTTAAAGTTTTCTACTTCATTGAATGATCATATTTTCCCCTGAAACATTATACTCAATTTTGCTGGGTAGGTGATACTTGGTTTTAATTCATACTCCCTTGATCTCTGGAATATCATATTCTAGGCCCTTCAATCCCTTAATGTAGAAGCTGCTAGATCTTGAGTTATCCTAATTATATTTCTACAGTATTCAAATTGTTTTTTCTTAGCAGCTATCAATATTTTCTCCTTGATCTGGTAACTCCAGAACCTGGCTGTAACATTCCCTGGAGTTTTCTTTTTGGGATCTTTTTCAAGAGCTGATCAGTGAATTCTTTTAAGTTCCATTTTGCCCTCTGATTCTTAAATATCTCATCAATTTTCCTTGAAAAATTTTTGAAGGATGATTTCTAGGTTCTTTTTCTGATCGGCTTTCATGTAGTCCAATAATTTTTAAATTATCTCTCCTGGATTTATTTTCTAGATCAGTGGTTTTTTTCAAGGAGATATTTCACATTGCCTTCTATTTATTCATTTGCTTGGATCTGTTGGATATTATCTTGATTTCTCATAAAGTCATTTGCTTCCATTTGCTCCACTCTAATTTTGAAGGAATTATTCTCTTCAGAATGCTTTTGAGATTCTTTTTCCATCTGGCAAATTCGACTTTTTAAGGTATTCTTCTCCTCATTGACTTTTTGGGCCTCTTTTGTCATTTGAGTTAATATATTTTTTTAAAGTATTATTTTCTTCAGTCAGTTTGTTGACTCTCTTTTCATAATTTTCTTGCATCATTCTCATTTCTCTTCCCAATTTTTCCTCCACTTCTCTTACTTGGTTTTCAGAATCCTTCTTAAGCTCCTCTATGGCTTGTAACCAATTAACATTTTTCTTGGAAGCTTTTGATGTGGGAGTTCTGACTGTGTTGTTTTTCTCCCATTCCATGCTTTGATACTTTTTTGTCCTAAAAAAAGGAATCTAAAGTTGCATTGCTGAGCTTGGTTTGCTTCCTTTGCCTGCTCATGTTATGAGTCAATTAACTTGATTTTTGAGCCACAGTAGATCTCTGCTTAATGCTTCATGAGGGGAGAGCTTTGTCTCAAATTGCTGGGCTTTTCACAGCTGATAGTGCTATTAGGAGGCCACCATCTCTGCAGCTTCCTCCAGCTTTGGCTTCCTGGTCACACATCTCAGGACCACCACCCAAGACCATGGTCCCAATCTAGGCAGGTTAATGCAAGAGCACTTTGCCTCTGAATGATCACTTGGCCCTGCTGCAATCTGCAGGCCAGGAGCTCTGAAGGAGTCATATGGAGGTGGCTACAGGGCTACCATGCCACTTCTTTCCCTGGAGCAGCTGGCCAGATCCACTCCTTTCCTCAAAATTTAGCCAAATTCCACTGACCTTTCACTTTGTCCTTGTTTCTTATGGGTTGATAATTCTGGGAACCACCACAGCTGCCTGTGATCCACTCTCCTGAAAGCTCCAGCCACAGCTTGTCCTGGCTGCCCTGGGTTTACATTCATGGTTTCAGGCAGGACTAATTTTGGCACCCAGTGCTCTGCAATGAACCCTCACTGTCCACCTACTGTGCTTCCTTCAGTCAGACCATTGTTTTTCTGTACTTTTGTGGGTTCTGCAGCTATAAAATTTGTTCAGAGTCCTATTTTATAGGTATTTGAGGTGGTTATGGGGGGAGCTGCAGAGTTCTGCTTCTATGCCTCCATCTTGACTCTGCCCCCCTCAATAGTTTTCTTAATTTCAATTTTATTGATCTCTCCTTTGGTTTTTTCATTTATTACTAATTTAGTATTTAATTTGGGGTTTTCAATTTGTTCTTTTTCTAGCTTTTCCAGTTGCACACCCAATTTATTGGCCTCCATTTTCTATATTTCATTCATGTATACATTCAGAGATACAAAATGTTCCCTAAGAAGTGCTTTTGTCACATGCCACAAGTTTTTGTATGCTGTCCCATTACTGTCATTCTCTTGAATGACATTACTGATTGTTTCTATAATTTCTTGTTTGACCCACAAATACTTTAAGATCAAATTATTTAGTTTCCAAATAGTTTTTAGTCTATCTTTCCATGGCATTTTATTGGAAATAATTGCATTATGATGAAGAAGGATGCATTTAATATTTCTAACTTTCTGAACTGATTTGTGAGGTTTTAAAGCCCTAATACATGGTCAGTTTTTGTATATGTGCCATGGACTACTGTAAAGCCAAGCACTAGCAGCTTTTCAGAATGCTACTGTGAACAGCTTTTCAGGTTCTGATTGCACAGTATAGTGAATACTCTATTCCATAACAAATCAAAGCAAAATATTTACAGTAAATCAAAGTACAGCATTTACAATATTACAGTTTATCACAGATAATCAAAATACAGCATTCACCGAAACTTGTCACAGAAAATGGCCACATAGTTTCTTCTATAGTGCTCACAAAGTTTTGAACAAAGAGCAACCATTTAGCAACTCAATCATTCAATCCTCTTAATCATTCCATTGTCCTTAAGGAAGTTTGCCTCCTTAAGGAACACGAAGTACAGTAGTTAAAGTAGTCCTCTCATGGGGCATATTAGGTTACAAATCACTTACTTATTCAATCATCAATCACTAAGTACAATCATCCTTCATCATTCCCTATTCAATCATCAGAAAATACACAGACCCTCTACCCCTACATCACTAGTAAATTTACAATTTCTCAGTCAGTATACAATATCCAAGTAACATCTCCTTTCACTTTGAGTTGGGGTGGTTTTTCAGATGCCCTGGATCCCCTTCCATGGTCCCAGATCCTACCTGAATTCACCAAACTGTCACCTTGGTTCAAAGGCAGACAGCCCCCCGGTCCTTGTCTAGTTCTATGCAGTTACTGCAGTGTCCAGTCCATCTCAAATTTTTCATGGTGTCTGTTCCCTGGAAGTCAAGGCTTAACAAAGCCACAAACAGACAAAGTCTTAAATCCCTCACAGTCATGCTTCCTCAATCTTTTGGCAGCTCAGACTGGCCCTTGGACTCAGCAGAAGTTTCAGCTGGTTCCCAGAATAAAAATCACTCCATCTAGGTTTTCAAAATCCAAATCATAAATCATTC
>CM053595.1:27898720-27915967 GCA_028646575.1 Pseudocheirus occidentalis | reverse complement strand
TCTGCTTCTAGCGGGGAAAGCTCTGTTCCTTATCCCTGGAGTTTTCCCAGCTGTCGGAGCTATTAGGGGGGTGTTGCAAGCCCCCCCAGCTTTGGCTTGCTGAAAGTGCACCCCAGGACCACTATCCAAGACCACGATCTGGATGCAGGCCTCTCAACAGAAGAGCACTTGGCCCTGATCAATTGATTCAGCCCCCCTACAGAGTCTGCAGGCCAGGGGCTCTGAAGCAGCCTGGTGGTGGCCACTGCTGGTTGGAGCAGTTCCCTTCCCCCACTGCTTCCTTACCCAGGGGCAGATTCGCTGAACTGCTTTTCCTCCCGCAAATTAATTTTCAATGTTTCACTTTCACTAATCGTCTCTGATGGGTATTTGAAGATCCCCTCAGGCAGGTCCTTTAGATCTCCTCTGAAGTAGACTCAGGCTGCAGCTTGGGAGGCTCAGCTCCTCCTGGCTGCCCTGGGGCCTGGCCTGACCGTGGCTGTCGTTTTGGGCTGGGGTGGTCTCTGCTCAGGTGCAAGCTGCCCCTCTCCCTTCCCGTTCCTCACACCTTGGCAGATGTGGATGTGCTGGAGGCTATGGATCCTCTCCTCTGCCTACTGGCTGTGGCGCTGCTCTGCTCAGATCAGCCTGACTCCTTCCCACTGCCCCGGGCCTAGCCACAGTCTTGGCTTCAGGCTGGGCCAGCCTCTGCTCCCGGCTGCCGTGATGAGCCCCTGCTCCCGAGCTGCCTTTAGTGAGAGATGTGTTTTCTGTATATTTGTGAGTCTGAGAGTCCTAGACTTTGTCTGGGCTCGTATTTTATGGGTGTTTAGGGTGGCGGTGTGGGAGCTGCAGGACCTTGCTGCTTCTACGCCACCATCTTGGCTCTGCCCCCCTCATCAACTCTTCAAAAACATTTCAAAAAGAAAACTTCTGGTAATACGGTAGTCAAATTCCAGCATTCCCAGGACAAGAAGAAAATATTAGAAGTCATCAGAAAGAGGCAATTTGAGTTGCTTGGAAACACAAGCAGGATGACACAAGGTCCATCAGCTTCTATACCAAGGAACCAGAAGGTTTGGAATATGATATTCTGAAAGTCAAAGGAACTAGGATTAAAACAAAGAATCACCTACCCAGCAAAACTGAGCATACTGCTTGAGGAGGAAATATGGGTATTCAATGAAATAGAGGAGTTTCAAGCATTCTTGATGAAAAGACCAAAGCAGAACAGAAAATCTGATTTTCAAATACAAGAAACAAGAGAAGTATAAAAAGGTAAACAGGAAAGAAAAATCATAGTAGACTTATTAATGTTGATCTATTTACATTCCTGTGTGGAAAGACAACATTTATAACTCATGAGACTTTTCTCAGTACTGGGATAGTTGAAGGAAATATGTATGGATATACATACATACATACACACACAGACACACAAACACAGATGGCACAGTGTGACTTTGATATGTAGGGATAATAACCAAAAAATAAAACAAAATTAAAAGGTGAGAGAAGACTATATTGGGAGGAGAAGAGAGATAAATTATCTCCTATAAAACAGTCAAGAAAAACTTTTACAATGGAGGGAAAGGGGAGGGAGGCAAAAGGGAATGAGTCAACTTTACTTCTGTTGGATTTGGCATAAGGAGGCAATAACATACACTCTCAGTTGAGTATCTTACCCTACAGGAATGTAGGGGGGTAGGGTAAAAGAGAGGAAATAATAGAAGTGAGTGAAGATTGGGGGAGGGGATAGTCAGAAGCAAACACTTTTGAACAGGGACAGAATCAAAGGAGAAAATAGAATAAGTGAGGGGCAGGATAGGATGGAGGAAAATATAAACTTTCACAACATGACTACTATGGAAATGTGCATAACTACACATGTATAACCTATATTGAATTGTTTGTCTTCTCAATGGGTATGGGTGAGGAAGGAAGAAGGGAGAGAATCTGGAACTCAAAGTTTTAAAAATAAATTTTTTAAAAAAATGTTTTCTCATGCAATCAGGAAATAAGATGTACAGGCAATAGGGTATAGACATCTATCTTGCCCTAAAAGAAAGTAAGAGGGAAGGGGATAAGAGGCCAGGCTTCTGTGGGATAGAAGTGAGGTCAGATTGGGGGAAGAGTTAATCAGTATGTATGCCATCTTGGGGTAGGGGTAGGGGAGAGGTGGGTAAAAAATTTGAAGCCCAAAATCATGTGGAAATGAATAATGAAAACTACAAATAAATAAATTCGGGGGGGGACAAGAAAAAGAAAAGAAAAATCAGTCCATGGTGCTCAAAGTTCTGATGATAAGCCTGTTTGGTTGGTCCTGGAAAAGCCAACAAGAGTTGTTTGTTTATTTTTTCTTTCTTGTTTGTTTTCTAGTTCCTGACTTGAAGCCTTTCTAGTTTGCTAGAAAATGCCAGAGTTTACACTCTGCTGGCACAATCTTTGAAAATGCAAGTACACCATTCCAACTCAGAGAGAGTATCCAAAGGATTTTAGTAAAGATGATTTACCTCCCCTCACCCCTGCCCTGAAAAAAACTTAAAAATAAATATTCTATTCAAACATCTAATCAAATAAATTATTAAAAATTAATAAGTGGTTAGCAATGCAATTTTGAAATAAATTCATCCATTCCGTTTTAAACTAGATTGTGCATGTATGTGAACATAGCCAAAGTACGGAAGGTGAGCTCTCTTCCAAATGAAAATGGTTATATTTCATTTACTGTACTTCACTCTCCCATCCTATCAATAATAATTTTTTTAAGTTCTTTTTTTTATTTTTTTATTTTTTGGAGGGCAATTGGGATTAAGTGACTTGCCCAAGGTCACACAGCTAGTTTTTGGGTAGAGTGTCTGAATTCAGATTTGAACTCAGGTCCTTCTGACTTCAAGGCCAATGCTCTATTGACTGCGCCACCTAGCTGCCCCCTATCAATAATAATTTTAAGAAAATAACCAACTCTCAAGAATTGCTCTCTGAGTATTCAGAGTCCAGTTTCTCTTGTCTGATTTTGTCGATCAGGAAACGGTGGTCTAAAGAAGTGAAGTGATTTCAACATGGACACACAGCTAATAAATGTATGAACAAGGCCTACAACTCAACCCTCTAAATGTAGATTACTACAGTGCCCTCAGAGGAGAGTCTTCACAACAGTCTTTCTAATGGCAACATTGTACTCTCCTACTGAGGCAGCTATTTTCAAAACATTTTTGCACTTGTTGCTCAGAGCCATAAATCTGATATTTGACCCTATGACAAGTACCACAAACTATACCTAAGACAAGTAGCAAGAAACATGCCTACAGTTAAGACACGAGGGAGGAGCAAGAAATAGTGGAAAATGAGTTTACTCAAATATCTCTCTGGTAACGCTTATTTTAATTAATTTTTCTCGCAAACTAAATGCTAAACTCTGCTGTTTCTGTTCTGTGGAGTGACTATAAATGCTTTCAGTTCCATCTGAATTTTTACCCTCAATCAAAACCCTGGTCAAAGGTTTCTTGCCTTTGTGGTTTTGTGTCCTATCATCCTTATCTCTCAGCAGAAACTTGGATTCAATTCCTGGATTAGTTTGCCAATCTCTATTCTAGTTCATTATTAGCAAGGTATATCAACAATAATAAAATGAATAATTCATAATAGCAACAGCAATGATTAGAAAATTAATTCTTTGCCTTTTTAATAGCGCTTTCTCATAAAAATTCCTCCAGCTCTGAGAGGCAAGTTTGGCTTTATTTTGCTACAGCATGGTCCCCTTTCTTCCCTGTACTCACTTTCTAGACTCCCTTTATATTTTATCTTCCTTTCCTCATTAGGATGTAAACCCCTTGAGGGAAGAGGATTTGTTAGTTTCTTTTATTTATATCCTCTCTCTCTCTCTCTCTCTCTCTCTCTCTCTCTCTCTCTCTCTCTCTCTCTCTCTCTTTCTCTCTCTCTGTCTCTCTCTGTCTCTGTCTGTGTGTGTGTGTGTGTCTTGCTTTCTATCTCTCGCTGTTGAGTGCTTTTGAATGTGAGTCTCTAACCTTCAAAACCAGATTCATTCTTAAAAACCACATTTGCAGTCCAGGATGCAGTCTACTGCTTATTAAAGATAAGTCTAAAAGAAAAAGTTGGAGGGTCATAAGCCAATGAAATCATGCTCTGTTTGAGGTGGTATGCTTAGGTAGAGGAACTTCCTAATTCAAAGAACCAAAGTATAAAAGTGATATTAAAGCTACAAGTAATTTCTAATTAGCATCATTATCTACTTCCTGGATTGCTTATCTCACAGCTTTGGAGAATGCAGCTTTAGTACAGGGCTTTGATAATGCTTGGCTTCTCATTGCATCTGTTATATATATATATATATATATATATGCATGCATGTATGTGTATACATATGTATATATATGCATGCATGTATGTATGTGTATACATATGTATGTATATATGCATGCGTGTATGTGTATACATATGTATATATATGCATGTGTGTATGTATGTGTATGCATATGTATATGTACACATATATGATGTATCATCTAACGGGTAAATGTTGGATTGTTTAGAAAAAGAGCAATTCATCATTCTTCTCAACCTCACTGGGAAGAATTAGGTATAACAGTTAGAAGTAGGAGGGAAGTAGATATCAGCTCCAAATCAGGTTATATGGACTAGGAATTGGGAGAGACGAACATTCAAATCCTAGCTTTAATAGTTACTAACCACAAAAGTAGGCAAATCATAGGATTTAAATTTAAGAGAATTTAGATATCACATAATCCAATCCCTTCATTTTAAAGTTAATGAAACTGAAACTTCCAAAAAGTGAAGAATTTTGCCCAAGATTGAACAGGTAGTAAGTAGAAGAGTTGTATTGAATCAAGGCCATCTGACTCCAAGTTTAGTGTCTTGTTATAATTACCCTTCACAGCTCTGCATCATCTCTAAAATGAGAAACATAACCATTTCCCTTACATACCTCACAGGGTAGCTGTGGCCTTTATGGGACTATTGAAATGCTATTATGAACTCCAGTCAAAGCTATCCAGCAGTGGAATGAACTGCCTTGAGATTTAGTGAGTACCCCTTAATTTGATGTGTTCAAGCGAAGTCTAGCTGACTTTGTCCATTACTAAATTTGGGAATCTCTACTGACGTAGGCATTCATAGTACAGAATAAAACAATCCCAGACTTGGAAAGGACCACAGATGTTATCTATTCTAATATATGTCTCAATATGAATACCTTTACTATGTACCTGACAAGTGGTCAGACAGTCTCTGCCTTAAGATCTATGGTTAGCAGAAATGCCTTCCTGAGGAATCCCATTCCACTTGGTTTGATGATTGAAAAGTTTGAAATGGACAGGCATGGTGACTTAAAGATTCCAGAATTAGTATCTGTGAACTTGGTTCTCTGTTTTGCAAAGGATGGCATAAATATTTGTACTGTCCCATCTGTCCCTATTTCTGTCAAGTCTACATCTTCCTTTCAGTACTTCCACTCATTTGTCTTAGCTTTGCAATCAGGAGGCAAATACATAATGGTTTTTCAAATACTTGACACCAAGCCTTGCACAACTAAGTCTGAAATTTTTAAAACTTTTACAAAGGAATGTTTACATCAAAGACATATCAAAACAGAAGTACAGACATTTTCCCCAACACCTGAAGTGAAATTTCCTCTATACCACCTCAGTCTCTGGGGAGAGTGGGCTCAGATTTAGTAGTTTCTAGATAACATCTAGCCTCCCAAATTAACTTCCAAATGTGGGATGGCCAATTGGACTAGGTCAAACAAAGCTCTTAGGACTTTGCTCCTCATTGTCTGACTTCTAGTAAATCAGAACTTCAACTCTTGGACTCTGATGTCTTAATGTTTTGACCTTTCAAAACTCCACACGTCATAGCCAACTCTCATTTCCTTCTTCTGAAACAGGAAAGAACAAATACAAAGAGGAAAAGAGCAGAAGCCTATATGAATAGGTTACATGTTGGCCTCAGAAGGTGAGAGCTCCAAGGATATCTTCCCTTATAACACTGTCTTGCTCACAAGAGTAAATGCAGACAACAAATTATCAGATATAATCATTCATTTTTTTCTAAGACAAACATCCCCAATTCCTTCAACTAGTCATCAACATCTTTCAGTTCTTTTACTCTTTTGGTTGCCCTCTTTTTGAGTTTCTCATTATCCTTCCTTAAATGTGGCTCCCAGAACTGAACAAAATAGATAAGATGTGCTCAGATCAAGGCAGAATGCAGTGGGCCATTAATTCTCAAATCCTTGATACTGTGTTTCTTTATACACATTTGTTTTTAAAACTTTGAGTTCCTGATTTGTTCCCTTCTTCCCTCCTCACCCACCACCACTGGGAAGATAAGCAATTCAATATACATTGTACATGTGTAGTTACACAAAACATTTATGTAGTAGGTATATTGTGAAAGACTAACTATATTTTTCTCCATCCTATCCTGCCCCTCACTTTTTCTATTTTCTCCTTTTATCCTGTGTCTTTCCAAAACTGTTTGCTTCTAACTACTCTCTCCCCCAATCTGCCTCTCTTTTATCATGCCCCATCTTATCCCCTTCCCTTCCCCATTTTCCTGCAAGGTAAGAGATGCAGTTGAGTGTGTATGTTATTCCCTCCTTAATCCAAATTCAATGAGAGCAAGGTTGTCCCATTCCCTTCCTGCTCTTCCCCTCCATTATAAAAGGTTTCTCAAGCCTCTTTTATATGAGATAATTTACCCTAATCTATCTCTCCTTTTCTCCTTCTCTGAATATATTCCACTCTCACCTCTTAATTTTATCTTTTAGATGTCATCCCTTTATACTCAACTCATCCTGACCCTCCATCAATGTATACATGTACATACATATGCACACCCTCACATATATACATATCTACACGCTCCTATACATACATATATATTCCCTTCAACTGTCCACATACTGAGAAAAGTCTTGTGAGTCACAATTATCATTTTTTCAAGTAGGAATGTAAATAGTTCAACTTTATTAAGTTCCTTATGATTTCTTTCGCATTTTACCGTCTCCCGCTTCTCTTGCTTCTTGTATTCAAAATGCAAATTTTCTGTCCAGCTCTGTTTTTTTTCATCAAGATACTTGAAAATCCTCTATTTCACTAAATAACCATATACTCCCCTGAGGAATTATACCCAGTTTTGCTGGGTAGGTGATTCTTGGATTTGACATTTGGAACATCACATTCCAAGCCCTTTGATCCCTTAATGTAGAAGCTGCTGTGTCTTGTGTTACCCTGATTGTGTCTCCACAATACTCAAATTGTTTCTTCCTGAGTGCTTACAGTATTTTCCCCTTGACCTGGGAACTCTTGAATTTGTTTAAAATATTCCTAGGTGTTTTCTTTTTAGGATCTTTTTCAAGAGGTAATCAGTGAATTCTTTCCATTTCTATTGTGTCCTCTGGTTCTAGAATATTAGGACAATTTTGCTTGAGAATTTCTTGAAAGATGATTTCTAGATTCTTTTCTTTGATCATGGCTTTCAGGTAGTCCAATCATTTTTAAATTATCTCTCCTGGATCTATTTTCCAGGTCACAGGTTTTTCCAATGAAACATTTCACATTGCCTTCTATTTTTTCATTTGTTTGGATCTGTTTTATACTATTTTGATTTCTCATAAAGTCATTTGCTTCCAATTCCTCCAATCTAATTTTGAAGGCATTATACTCTTTAGTGAGTTTTTGAAATTCCTTTTCCATCTGGCAAAGTTGGACCTTTAAGGAATTCTTCTCCTCACTGCCTTTTTGGGCCTCTATTGCCATTAGAGTTAGTCTTTTTTTAAGGTCTTTTTTTCAGTCAGGCTGTTGACTCACTTTTCTTGATTTTCTTGCACATTCTCATTTCTCTTCCTAATTTTTCCTCCACTTCTCTTACTTTGTTTTCAAAATCATTCTTGAGGTCCTCCATGGCCTCTAACAAGTTCATATTTTTCTTGTGAGTTTTTGATGCAGGAGTTTTGACTTCATTGTCTTCCTCCCATTCCATGCTTCAATTCTTTTTGTCCCTGAAAATGACTCTATTGTAGGATTGCATTTCCTCTGTTTGCTTGCTCATATTATCACTCAATTACTTGACTTTTCAACTCTTTGCCACATTAGAACTCTGTTTTCAGAATGGAGAAAGATTTCCCCACATCACTGGGGTTTTCATAGCTGCCAGAGTAATTAGGAGGACACCCTCTCTTCAGGCCCCATATGCTCTGTCACTTCACCCCAGACCCTGGGACCTCCACATTTGGAGGTCCTGATCCATATCCAAGCAGGTCAAAGCAAGAGTGATTACCCCTCTGAATGATCACTTGGAAACTGTACAATCTGCAGGCCAGGGATCCTGAGATAGCCATATGGCACAACCACAGCACCTCTGCTGCTTCTCACCTTGGAGACTGGAACAGCAATCAGTTTAGCAGATACTTAGCACTTAGTAACTTAGGGCTAAATATAGAAGGTGTGAGCCCTGTCCACTGTTGAGAAGGTGTGAACTCCCCTGTTGACACGGAAGAAGGGCATTGACTGAGACAGGAGGCAAGGGATGTATATAAAGAAGAATTCTAGAGACAGAGAGACAGAATTATAATTTTCCTGTTGGAGGAAGCAGGATTGTCTCAGCATCTGGGAGCTAGGCTGCTACAAGTGAGTTGGAGCTTTCAAGAGAGAGAGAGAAAGAGAGAGAGAGAGAGACAGAGACAGAGACAGAGACAGAGAGAGACAGAGACAGAGAGAAAAGAGAGAGAAGAGAGAGAGACAGAGAGAGAGACAGAGACAGAGAGAGAGAGAGACAGAGGGAGAGAGATTCTCTCCTAGCATCTGGCCGCTGACTGAGAATTGAGATGGAGTTTTCCTGAGACCAGAATCTGGTGAAGGCCACCCAGAAGGCTGATATTCCTTCTGGGTCCTAGGGCCAACTGAACTGCCAGAGGACTGAAGAAGCATGACCAGAATAAGACTGTTTGTTCATGGCCTGGATGATCCTTGAATGCCAGGAAAGAGAAGTGGTGAAGGGTTTGAGATGTGCCAGATGCTGTAAACTTCAGTATGTGCCAGGGACTGCCCTGAGGACTAGACAAGGACTTGGGATCTATCTACCTCTGAGGACTGGATGAGAGCCTGGCAGCTGTCTGCTTGATGGATTCAGGAGGGAGCTAGGATCATGGAAGTGGATCCAGTGAATCAGAAAGACCACCCAGAGTCAAGATAAAGAAAAGGCCTCCCCTTGGATGAAACTGTGGTTTGCTGAACACCAAAGGATGAAGGGTTTGTGTGGTTTTTTTAATGACTGTACTAGCAATTAATGATATTTAGTAATTGGTAATCTAGCTTAGTGACTGACTGCTAGATGAGTAACTGATTAAGTTAATGGTTGCCCCATGAGTGGAAGTTTGATTATAGTATTATGAATTGATTGAATGATCAAGTAAGGAGAGTTCCCCCCTTTGGGAAACCAGATGATTATTCTTTTGATCCTTGTGCTAAATATTGTGGCCACTCAAGTGAAAACTGTGAGACCATTCTAATGTTAAGCTATTATGAACACTATATTGTGATTTTCTGTGATAAGATGTAATCTTGTGAATATTGTATTGTGATATTATGAATGTTTGCCTTCATTTGTAATGGAATAAACAGAATGTTCACTATTACTGCGTGATCTGAACCTTAAGAGCTATTCACAGTAGTGTTCTTTTGGGAATCTGCTGGTGCATGGCATTACAGGGGCAGGGGCCAGACTTTCTCTTCCATCCACCCCTGTTCCAACAGAGTTCCACAAAGACCTTTTACTTTTTCTTTGGCATTTATGGCTTGAGAAGTCTGGAAACTGCCATGGCTGCTGTTGGTTCACTCTCCTGAAGTCTGCTCAGGCTGCTGCTGGTTGGGGCTGCTCTGTGGTCAAAACCATATAGCTCACACAGGACTGTGCTTGTCTCCCAGCTTGGTGCAATAGCTCCTTGGTGCAATAGCCTGCTGGGCTACCTTCAGTGGGAGATTTGTTTGTCTCTGTCATTTTGTGGGTTCCATAGCTCTAAAATTTGTTTAGAGTCATCTTTGACATGTGTTGGAGGAGGGGGAATCCAGGGCTGTGGAGAAATCCTGTTTCTATTACACCATCTTGGCTCACCCCTACTATGTTTCTTTAAAGATTAGCATTGGCATTTTTGGCAGCCATATTGCACTATTGACTCATATTGAACATAGGATCCAATAAAATTCCCAGATATTTATCAAACTGCTACCCAATCATACCTTCTCTCATCATGTACTTGGGGAAGTTAGGTTTTGACCCTAAGTATAAAACTTTACATTTAACTCTATTAGGTGGGACTAGATAAACTATAATGTCTTCTCTAATTCTGAAATTTTGGAATTCTATAAATATAAATGATTCACCATGTTCTAAGTTTGAAGAAATCTCAGAATATTAATGTATTCATTATATCCTAACCTGCAAATCTAAGAAGGATTGCATTCAAAACCATTGCAACCATAAAAGTATATGCACAAATGACTTTTCCCTAACTTTTCAGATAGAGATTCAGGGTCATGCTAGGTATTTTGTTCCAATATTGATCTTTTATACATGAAGATTACTTCATGGTCATATAGTTTCTTTGTATAAGAGTTGGTCCTAGATCCTGGATCATCTGATTCAATGTCCCTAATGTAAATTCCCTTGGCTATTATGGAAGCTGTTTTCTCTTATTGTAGATCAAAGATCAGTCACCTGTGGCTAGGAGGAAGCCTGAGAATGTTTTGTTTTTGTGCTTTTGGGGGTTTGGGGTTTTTTTTTGCATTTTCAAATAAAGTTTTGTTGCATTTTTAAATGTAAAATCCATGCTTAGGTTCAACAGGGTGAGGGCCAAGTTCATCCCTTGGGCACTAGTTTGCCAGTCCATATGATAGATTATTATCCATATATATCAGTAAAAATAAACTAGTTTATTTAATAATCACAGTAGTAATAAGAAAAAAAATCATTCCTTACATTTTTTTTAAACACTTATAGTTGCTTGGGATAAATACAGAGACAACAAAACTGTGCAGAAGGAGTAGTTAAATGATAGACTAGATGACTTCTAGAGTCCTTTTCCAATTCTGAGGATCCAAGATTCCATTATTGGATTTGAAGTCTAAGGATTTGGACTTTAATTCCAGGTTTGCCACTAAAAAGCTGTATGACCTGGGGCAATTTGTTTTACTTTTCTGAGCACTGGTTTCTCCCTGATAAGATGAAGGGTCAGGAACAGACAAACTCTAAAGTACTTTAAGTTCAAATATGTGGTGGTTCTATTTATCTCACAAGAGGTGGTTTTATATAATGCAAAGAGTGTTGAATTTTAAATCAGATGATCTGGGATCTAGGACCAGGTTTTATAAAAAATAACTATGTGACCATGAAGAAGCTACTTCATCTTCCTGAGATTTAATTTTCTCCCCTAACATTTTAAATGTTTATTCATGCACACCTCATTGGTTTGTTGTGAAGAAACCTCTCTGTAAATTTTAAACTGCTAATATTATGCCTCGAGGAAAAAAATCAGTGGAGGCGTTATTATTCCCATTTTACAGGCATAGAAAATGAGCCTAAGAGAAATTAAGTGCCTTGGCCAAGTCACATAGCTAATAAAGAGCTAATAAGTTGCATAGCCTAGAAACTGATTACCTCAAAGCTCTATCAGGAACACAGACACAGTTACACACTCACACACACACACACACACACACACACACACACACACACACACACACTACTAACCTCAGTGATTTCAATGTTAGAAAATGAAGAATGACACATGTTACCCCCTAGTGGTTGAAGAGTTAGGAAAATCAAGTTGCCAAAATTGCCTGCAACTCCTCTTTCAGTTAGCAAGGAACAGGATTATGTCTGGTCCATTTTGTTTCTGCAATGATAGCAAGGGACTGGAAAGAAACTACTTTCATCAGAACAGTTGCTTAATGATAATGATAATGAGCTACACTTATATGGTGCCTTTCATCAAAAGAGTTTTACAGGCTGAATCTGTGCTCAATGTTGCTTAAAACATACTTCATAGAGCCCCAGGAGAATTTCTTGGGCAACCCTCTAACCTCCACATTTGTTAACTGCTCTGTGCTTACCCGTACAGCAAAGAAAAAAAAGGATAATGAAAGGCAGTTGTCCTAGTGATTAAGGCATCTGACATAGAGGGATAACTTGATCTACATTCACAGCTTCATAGAATGTCAGAACTCAGAGGAATCAGGGCATGGAACAAAGAATAACAGAGTTAGGTTGGGAATGGCGCATGAAAACATAGAATGTTAGAGATGGAAGGACCCTTAGAGAACAGAATGTAGACCAGTGGGGCTAGGAGTATCCTCAGGACACAAATTGTCAGAACTGGAAAGGAACTTTGAGCTTACTATACTGTAGACTTTTCTGTCAAAAAATTCATTGATTTTTCCCCAGTCCTGGAGGATATTTTGAGATATTCAATTGAAAGGTGTCATAAAATCACATCAGCCCATACCTCACTCATATGCCATGTGTTTTATTTTAACCAAATGTTTATTATGATTAGTTATTCAGAGAATCAAATTAAACTCCCTGGATTTAATTCACTTAAAATGAGAGGTGCTTAATAAATGTTTATTGAATGAACAAATGGTATTGAAAATGTGGTTTGCCTTTCCCAGAAGTTTCAAGATGAATCCTGTGATGACATCCACTTTAACTACTTTATAGTTCACTCTAATTGATTGTGATAAACTATAAGTTACATTCCTAGTCTGTAAGATAAGAAGAAATGAAATGGAATTGAACCACAACCTGTTCTTGGCACAAATTATAACTTGGGGGAAAAACATGGTTCTCTAAAAATCACTAAAGGAAAGAAAGACATACCATGTACAGTCCTTCCTCCAGTTTCCTGGATCTGCCAGTGTATTGCAGGTCCTTAGAAAGGATGTAGAAGGAATGTCCAAGTTTTGGAAGAATTATTTTGTGTTCGAAGGGTTTGAAATGGGGAATAGTGTTAGTTGAAAAGTCTAGATTCAATACCTGTGAACTTGTCTCTGAGGCTGTTAAGGCTAGCACTTGTTCCTTTCAGAGGAAGGGGAGGAAGAAAACCAGCATTTCTCAAATATTAGGCGCCAAACATTATGCTAAGTGCTTCCCATTTCATATTTCACCATTATGTGTAATTACTATTATTTTACAAATATTATCTCATTTAGCATCATTTTGGTTTTAGCCTCAGTAAGACTTGGTTTGTATCCTCAGTGCCCACTTCTGATTTTCCTGGGTTAGGAAAACCTTTTGATGCTAGTCTTTCTTAATTTCCTACAGCTATGCCAACCTGTTTGAAATCATAAAGACCCAACCATGCCCATATCTCCTTGTGATTCTGTTATGAATTTCTTACTTCAAAGAGACTAAGTTTATCCAACTAAAACATTTTAGAGCTTAGAGCAAACTTGACCATATAATATCAAATGTCAGAACTCAGGCCACCATGGGTAGAAATTTTGCACTGGAAAAAGACATTACAGAAGAGAACAATATTTTAGAGCTCAAAGATATCTTAGATTTGACTATAGTATGCTTGATCAGGAAACAGATAGTTCATCTAGTCCAATTTCCTCATGCAAAGATGTAGGAATGGAAGCAGGGTGGGCTGGTGGTGAGCAATGATCTTCTTAGTAATTACATAGTTTGACAGTGATAGAGCAAGGCCTGGAAACTCAGTCTTCTGACTTTCTCTGTGGCCCTTTTTCCTGTATGTCACATAACTATCCTATGTAATTAAATAATCACAATCTATTTAAAGATGTGAAGTATAGCTTGACAGTACAGTAGATAGGAGTGCTGGGCCTGAAGTCAAGAAGATTCATCTTTCTAAATTCAAATCTGTCCTCATACACTTACTAGCTGTGTGACCCTGGGCAACTCACTTAACCCTGCTTGCCTCAGCCTCCTCATTGGTAAAATGAGTTCGAGAGAAAAGTGCAAACCACTCCAGCATCTTTGCCAAGAAAATCCCAAATGACATCAGAAAGAGTTAGAAACACCTAAACAATAATTTAAAGATTCAATTTAGTAAAATCTAGTTGTCTGGTGGCAGCAGACTTTGATTTCTGACTTTTCCCTGACTTGATTTTTTTGAATGATCACAGTTTGGATTGCCTTATAGCTGATAGACTTTACTGATATATTCAGGATAAAAATGCGCAACTATGTATGCAGATCAATAGAGCCTTAGCTGAATGAGATAACTAGAGATTGGGGATGAAACACAAAGTTCTTCGAAACCCCACATTTACTTGGAGGGAATTGTAGAAATAAATTATTTCCATTTTTCTATTTTTTTTTCTTCAAGTCAACAATCATTTATTGAATGCTTATTATTGCCTGGCACTGTGACAATCTCTGTGAATACAAATTTTAAAAAAAGCAAAAACATGGTCCTTGCCCTGAAGGAGATTACATTCTTTTTTCTTTCTTTTATAAAAATTTAATTTTTTTCAATTAATAAACATTTTTTTCTAATTCTACTAATACTTTCTACTTTCCCATTGGAGATTTAAAAAAGAAGAAAAAGGAAACCCTTGGAACAAAATATTCATGATGATTATGGTGATTTTCTGCTTTTCTATTTCAAAGTGCCATGACTTGTTATTCTTTTATTCTGAGCCAAGTATTCATCCTTAATTAGAGATGTTGAACACCCTGTTATAAAAACTCCAATTTCTCTCTAGGTCTCTGGAAAGGTGTTCTTTTTTTTTAATCCCCCTTCAGGTAGCACCTGCATTTGTTTACCCTGTACTTATTCCTTGTTTCTGCCTGGGCATGGAGCACTTCTTGAGACTGTTACTATGGCTTTTGAGGGAATTTCTGATAGGAAGGTGAGGGCAGGCAGAGACCACAGGCCTCCAGAATGCATCTTCTCATCAGCAGGTGAAAATGTGATTAGAAGAGGTGTGATGACAGTTTTGTAACCATAACATGTCCATTCCTTCCCCTGGAGTGCTCATATATACCACTGCTTCACTTTCAGATGTTTCTTCACAGAAACATCTCTCATAATATGTAAATGTTAACTCTAAATACTTTAAAGTATTGACTATGGAAATTGAGCTAAAAAAAAGACTTGGCAATGGACTGTTCAGGTGGACAGCTGGTCATTTGTTGATATCACAATACCAGGACTGAAGGAGCTCTTAAAATGGTGAATGAAGGTTTTTTTTGGGGGGGAGGATGGATGAACTTAAAATATGAAACATGGAACGTTAGAATTGGAAGACACCTTAAAGATCTTCTAATCTAACCCTCTTTGTTTACAGGTTTGGCAAAAGAAGCCCAGAGTAGTTAAATGACTTGTTAAAGAACATATAAGCATATAAACATATAAACACAGTCCCTTGAGCTCAAATGGAAAGAGAAAATTGAATCTTTTGGAAAACATTTGCATAAGTTGTTGCTAAAAATGATTATAGTTATAACTTCTAAAAAAGGCCAAATTGAGAGATCTCCAATATGAACACCATTCAATAGTTGACTATATTTATATAGCATTGCTGATGCAATTAAGTATCAGACAATCAGCACACTCTACAGCAGGCCAAAGAACTAGATGAATTGAGATTTTCCTCAGATGGATTGATTTTTAGATAAAATTGACAAAAGCAATTTGTGTTCACAGAGAAATAAAATATATTATGTACTACTATTAAAGAATACCCTGACTAGGAAGGGGACTTTGACCCAAAGTCCTGTTATAGTTTCTTGCAAATTCTTTATTTCAACTCTCCTATTTAATTAAATCATTCATTCATTAAATGAGTATTATTAATAACAGTAATAGGTCATTTTTCTTTATTACTTTAAGGTTTATAAAGTATTGTATTGGTCTTCATTATAATCTGGTGAGATAGGTAACGTGAGTATCTTAATCTTTCAAATGTAGTGTGGACTCAGGGAAGAGAAGTTACTTTTCCAAGGTCAGAAGTATAATATGGTGAACAACTGGGATAGAAGCACATAGGGATAGAAATAACTGGACTAGGTACACACACATATATACACATGCACACACATGTGTGTGTGTGTAGTATTATAAAAATATGAAAGTCACTAAAATATGATTCTTGCCTTCAAGGAGCTCACCATCTAGTCCAAGAGATGAGATGAAGACACTTTGTTCTTATACTATGGTGGATCTTTGATCTCAGGATTCACTGATTAAAAATAAATTCAGTGATCATCCCTTCAAAGATGGTGATGTAGAAGCAGCAAGGATCAGCAGCTCCAGCATGGCCACCTTAAATTCACATAAAACAACAAATTTTAAGGCTCCAAAATCCACGGAACTGCAGAAAATACCTCTCCTGCTGAAGGCAGTTCAGCAGGAGGGACCCATCACAGCAGGTTTGGAGCCAAGACCAGCCTAGCCCCCAAAATCGAGGCCTGACTCCAGGGTAGTGGGGGGAAGCCCCAGTGGCAGCCAGAGCCATTCTAGTGCTAAAGGCTAAAAAGTGAATCTGAACGAATTCAAGAGTGACAGAACCTACAGAGAGACTGAGCAAGGTGGATTCCCAGCCCAGGAAAGCGCCTGCTTAGGTTGGGGTAAGAAGAACACTGAGCACAAGGAAGCCACCCCAGCGTGGAGCAGAGAGCAGAGAAGAGCGGACTGAGAGCAAAAGCTCCAGCCAGACATCCAGCAGACTCACCCAGCCTAAGACATTTCCAGCCAGCTCACCAGAGGACGGAGGAGCATCGAACCGGGTAGGAAAAAAGTCGGATGCCATAGCAGGGTCAGCTGATTCTGTGGGGGAAATCTGGATGTTTACACTTATACACCCATACTGCCAGAAGCCAAGATGGAGGAATAAAGTTTAGTGGCTCCTCTAAATCCCTCCCAGACCTAGAAAAGTCTGGAATTAAATGTTCTAATTAGAGTGGAGGCTTGAATCATGGGAAGCAGCCGCAGGCTGGGGCAGGGTTGAGGGCAGGGAACAGACAGTATGGAATCTAAGCCCAGTAGGGTGGAGCCAGCAAACCCTACCAAGAAAAGCCAATTTAGCACCACTTGCCCAATCAGCAATCAACAGCTCTGCCTCAGGCCTTCAGCTATAGCCGGCTCTGAACCTGCTTGAGCCCTAGCTCAGGGACACAGACTCTGAAACCGGATAGAGCTAGACCACCTGACCCCAACAAGTTACTCTGTAAGCATCAGGGCAACTCAGGGGAATTACT
>CM053595.1:27872012-27898220 GCA_028646575.1 Pseudocheirus occidentalis | reverse complement strand
TTCCATATTGGCTTGTAAATAATTCAAATTTGACAAGTTCCTTATGATTTCTTTCCCATGTTTACCTTCTCATGCTTCTTGTGTTTGCTTGTCAAATTTTCTGTTCAGCTCTGGCTTTTTCAGCAAGAATGCTTGAAAATCCTCCACCTCGTTGAATGACCATATTTTCCCCTGGAACAATATGCTCAATTTTGCTGGGTAGTTGATTCTTGGTTTAAAGATCTTCCATGCCCCTTGAACTTGCTGACATAGCAGGAAGGGGTAGAGCAAGATAACACTGGAACCAAGCTACCATCCATGCTGGTGACTGGAAGCAGCAGCAATGGCAGTGGTGGCGGCAGCGGCAGCAGTGTGAACTCCTTTTTCTTTGAGCCAGTCAGAATCTCTGCTAAGGACTCTTGTTGAGGACTGCCAGGGAGAACTGCGGAGGGGCCAGAGCTGCTGGACACAAGGCTGCCTGAATGCTGAGCAGTTGCCATGGGTGAGGAGAGGAGGACCTTTGCCGGAGTTCGCCTCTCATGTTTTGAAGGCTTGAGAATGTAGGTATTTACTACTTTAACTACATGTGCCAACTTCATAACTAGTGTGTTGGCTTTGACTTTCCGGTTTTGGGACTCATTCTTCTGATACTTGAATAAATGCTCTGACTATACTTCTCATGTAGAGAGCCTGTTACATTTTATGATTAATAACCATATCAGCATAATTATAGTTACTGTTGCCTTTGTGAATGCTGCATTGCTGATACATTTGGCGATGAGGGGGGGATCACAAAATGTCAGGCCTCTATTTGGAAGCAGGAGGGCTGTAGAGAGAGAAATGGTTATCCCAGGATGGGAGGATTTGCCTTCACAGGATTTCACCCTGTGAAAACTGGGAACCAAGGCTGAAAGGGGGAGAACCCAGAGTTTGGAAAGAGGTTTGCAAGGAATACCCATAGAACCAGGCAAAGAACTGGAAGGCGTTTGCAGGAGAGGCTGGGTCCTGCTCACAAGTTATCACCTTATGTGTAAAAGTAGAGATAAGCTGCTGGAGGAAAAAGCTCAGATGGCTAGGGAGTCTGCTTGTTTGCCTGACAATTCCTCTGTGCCACAGCATTCAGAACAGCAAACTGCAGGGTCTCAGGTGGAAGAGCAAGCTACTGTTCATGTAGCTAAAAGGAAGCAAAAAGCTAGCAGAAGGAATGTGCATGCAGTTTTTGTACCGGCTGCACAGAGTTGCCCATATGGCTGCCAGGAGAACATGGGTGAGGAGAATGGAACAGGGTTAGCTGAGGAGCCTTCTAATGGAGAAGCTCTCCCCATACAAAGAACAAGACAGGAGAAGTGCAAGGGCCAAACAGAGTCCAGGGAGATAATTGAGGATTTCACTCAACGGGAGATAACTGATATATTGAGTAGGCTCACCCCAAAATTGGGAGAGTCTTTAGTGTCTTGGATGGTAAGAATCACAGATGAAGGCACAGGAGGAATAACAGTGGATACTGTGGACTGCTTAAAATTCATAAGCATCAGTCAGAATCCTTTTGTACACCAAGCTTTTAGGGATCACCTTACATGAAGAGGCATCCACAGAACTACTCTGTTAGCTTTAGCTGCAGAGGGATGCAAAAAATAATATCCTACTGACTCTATGTGGCCTGGTGGAGACAGACCCTGGTATTCACTTAGAGACTGTATGACAAAGCTAAAGGAAGAGGTAATGAAAACTGATATAATGCTTGGAGGTGCAAATACATATTATGATTACCCCCTAGGAGTTCCTCATAGAGATATTATACAGAAGATAGCTCCTCCTGCTTACAAGCACCTACTTCTGACTCTATTAATTGGGGAAGTAGGACACGCTCTTTCAGAGGTGCTGGATAAGATTTCACAATTGAGTGACTTAGGAGTATGGGGAAGAGATAAATATCCTCCAGAAAAAAGAGTAACTAGCCAGAGGATTCAAAGACAAAATGGATTGACAAGAAGGGAACTATTTACTGCTCTTTTGAGAGCAGGGATGGATTTTAGAAGAATAGATGGTATTCCAACTGTAGAGCTGAGTAAGCAGTACCAAGGAAAAGTACTTAACATTAGAATGAATAGGGAAGCAAGAACCACCCCTACAGGTACTCCTACTCCTGAATATCCAAGTTTGCCCCACCTTCAAGGAGAATAGGAAATAGGACAAGCCCTAGCCCAGACTAAAGAAGTATACCAGGGAGATTGCAGACCCCATATTGGTTTAACAATATATGGGAAGAATGGATCAACTACTGTAACTAGGGCATTGCTTGATACCAGGGCTGAGGCCACACTCATCTATGGAAACCCTGATAAGTTTAAACATGGAACTCCTATTACCATCACAGGGCTTGGAAGGGCTGAAATATCAGCCAGACAAGTTAAAATAACAATGAAAATTGGGCAGTTACCTAAGAAAGAATATACTGTGGTTTTTGTACCTATTCCTAAATACATCATTGGAATAGATATATTGAGAGGCATGAAGGAAGATACCAATTTGCTGTAAGGAAGATAGTAATTAGAACAGTTTTAGCGGGAAAAGTAAAAATGGACCCAATCACTTTACCTGAACCTTCTGAAGTAGTTACTTTAAAGCAGTATTGTGTGCCAGGTGGGCAAGATGAAATTACCACTACTCTAAAGGAATATGTGGAAGCAGGAGTGTTAGTTCCTACAGCCACATGATGGAATAATCCTGTTTGGCCAGTATGAAAATCAGACGGGATATGGAGAATGACTGTGTAGTATAGACAATTGAATAAGGTAACTCCTCCTTTGTATGCTGCTGTTCCAGATACTGTTACCTTAATAGAAAGGATCCAGAAATATGATTGATGGGACTTGGTATGCAGTTATTGACTTGGCAAATGCCTTCTTCACCATCCCAATACACCCTAAACAATGGGACCAGTTCGCTTTCACTTGGTAGGGTAGACAATATACATTCACCCACTTGCCACAAGGATACTTGCATAGCCCCACTATTTGTCACAGGACTGTGGCTGAACAGTTGGATGAATTGAAGCTACCTGGTGTACAACTTACTCACATATTGATGATATTATGATACAGGGAAAAGATGCAAACGAAGTGGAGAGGAGTTTGACCCTTCTAATTGAGCATATGAAAAATAAAGGGTGTGAAATTAGCCCTGCAAAGGTACAAGGACCAGCTCAAAATGTAAAAGTTTTGGGTATACAATGGAACAAGGGACTATGAGAGATTCTCCCACAAGCCTGACAAAAGATTCAGGATTTTCCCACCCCTACTAATAAGAAGGAGGCCCTAAAATTTGTAGAATTGTTTGGATACTGGAGGCACCACATTCCACACTTGGGGCAAATTTTGAAACCTTTGTATAAAGTCACCCAGAAGAAATATGAATTTGATTGGGCACTTGAGCAGAGTAAAGCTTTTGAAGAAGCCAAGGCTGCCATACAATTGGCCCTAGATTTATGGCCACTGCAAAATGGTCCAGTGGAATTACAAGTGATTGTACAGGATGATTATGCAAACTGGAGTTCATGGCAAAAACAACAGAGCAGAAATGTACCCTTGGGATTTTGGTGTAGGAAAATCCTTTCATCTGGAGTCCAGTATACACCTTTTGAAAAGCAGTTGTTAGCTGCATATTGGGCTTTGGTGAAGACTGAGCAACTGACTCTGGGCCATGAACTGATATTAAGACCTGGAATCCCAATTATGACCTGGGTAATGAGTACCCCAGCTTGTCACAGAATTGGACATGCCCAAGAGGCTAGCATCATCAGATGGAAGTGGTATATTCAAAATAGAGCAAAAATAGGAAAAGCAGAGTCTCTGCTCTACATGAATCTGTGGCAAGCATCAAACTGAGGTGAATGACACACCCCCTGAGCCAAAGCAACAGTTGGTACAATCCTCTGCTAAATTAAATGAGGGATATGATGGATTAATGGAAGAACAAAAGAGACATACATGGATTGCTGATGGGACAGCAAAATATTTGGGCCAAAAAAGACATTAGAAATCAGTAGCCTATAACCCATGTACTAGAAGGACTTTGGAAAGTACTGGGATAGGTGGAAGTAGTCAATATGCTGAACTTATGGCAGTACAAGAGAGAACAGATTAGGGAGAGGGTATTCAGTAGGACTGTTATCTTGGGGTAGGGTAGAGGAAAGAAGGGTAGAAAATTTGTAACTGAAAATATTGTGGAAATGAATGCTGAAAACAAACAATCAAACAAATAAATCAATAGATAGATAGATAAATAAATAAATACATACATACTTGAATACATAAATACATACATACATACATAAATGAATAAACGAATGAATGAATGAATAAATAAATAGAAATAGCAACAACAACAACAAAAGAATTAGAACTAATGGAAAGAACCCCAAGAAAGAAGAAATAAAATAAAACAAATCAAAGCATAGCAAGCCAAAACAAAAAGGAGAGTGTGAGCAAATAGTATGCCTCAATCTTCATTCAAACCACATAATTCTTTCTCCAGATACTTATAGCATTTTCTATCTTGAGCCTTCTGGAGTTGTCCTACAACCTCACATTGCTTAGAAGAGCTAAGTCTATTCAAGGTGGTCATCACACAATGTGGCTGCAACTGTGCAGAATGTTCTTCTGATTCTGCGTACCTCACTAGGCATCAGCTCATTTTGGCCTTTCCAGGCTTTTCTACAGTCTGTTTCTTCATCATTTCTTATACTATGATAGCATTCCATCATATTCATATATCACAACTGTAACATCATGCACAAGCTGATTTCCAAAAGAATGCTACTGTTCTGATTAGACAGTATAGTGAACACTCCATTTATTCCATTACAAATCAAGGCAAACATTCACAAAAAATCATAATATAATATTCACAACATTATGTCTTATCACAGAAAATCACAATATAGTGTTCACAACAGCTTAATATTAGAATGGCCACATAGTTTTCACTACAGTGGTCACAAAATTTAGAACAAAGAACAAAAGAATAATCATCTTGTTTCCCTAAGGGGCAAAACTCTCCTTACTTAATCATTCATTTTACATTCAATTTTACATTTTACAATCCAATAATCAGTACTTAATCATTCAATCAATTCACAATACAATAATCAACTTCCACTCATGGGGCAATTATAGATTAACTTAATCAGTCACTTATCTAGTAATCAGTCACCAAATACATTTATTAAAAAATTACACAAACTCTCCACCCCTTGATGTCTGGTAAACTTCAGTTTCATCACACATTCAAGGGGAGGCCTTTTCTTCATCTTGACTTGGGGTGGTCTCTCAGATTCTCTGGATCCCTTTCCATGGTCCCAGTTCCTACTTGAATCCACCCAACAGTCACCTGAATTCAAAGGCAGACAGCTCCAAGCTCCTTGTCCAGTCATCCAAGCAGTTCTTACACACTGAAGCTCACAGGGTCTAGCACATCTCAAACCATTCACCACTTCTATTGCCAGGAACTCAAAGATCAGCCAAGAACAAACCAACAAAGCCTTATCCAGGTCATGCTTCTTCAGTCCTCCAGCAGTTCAGCTGGCCCAATGATCCAGGAGAAATCTTGGCATTTCAGACAGCCTTCCAGGCAGCCCTCTCAGCCTTCCAGGTGGCCTTGACAAGATTCTGGTTTCTATGAGAAAACTCCAACTCAGAAACTCCAGCTCAGTTCTCAGTCCAGCAGCTAAGCTCCCAGATGCTGGGACAATTCCACTCCCTCCACCAGGAGCCACCAGGAGTAAAATTCCCAATTCAGATTCTCTGTCTCTATAACTCCTCTTATATACACAAACTGGCTTCCTGTGTCAACCAACCCCCTCCTTCCACTCAGCCATAGGAGACAGAATTCACACACTCTGCCTCTCTCAAGAGGTACTTATCCCTAAGTTACTAAGGGCTATGTATCTGCTAAACTGATTACTGTTACAACAACTTGTTCAACCATTCTTCAATTGATGGGCATCCCCTCAACTTCCAAATTTTGGCCACCACGAAAAGAGATGCTATAAATAATTTTGCACATGTGAACCCTTTTCCCATTTTTATGATCTCTTTGGGATACAGTCATAGAAATGGTATTGCTGGATAAAAGGAAAATTTATGTTTAAAAGATGCACATTTATAGTCCTTTGGCATAGTTCCAAATTGCTCTTCAGAATGATTGGATCAGTTCACAACTCAAGGAGCAATGAATTAGTAATCACACTTTCTCACATCTTCTCCAACGTTTATAATTTCCTTATTTTGTCCTGTTAATCAATCTGCTATGTGTGAGGTGGTACCAGAGTTATTTTGATTTGCATTTCTCTAATTAATAGTGGTTTAGATCATTTTTCATATGACTCTATATAGCTTTAATTTCTTCTTCTGAAGACTGCCTATTCATATCCTTTGACCATGTATCAATTGGTGGATGACTTGTATTTTTTTTTAATTTGACCAAGTTCTCTATATATTTTGGAAATGAGACTTTTATCAGACACTGGTTGCAAACATTGTTTCCTAGTTTTCTGTTTCCCTCCCAATCTCGATTGCATTAACTTTGTGCAAAAACTTTTTAATTTAAATGTAATCAAAATTATCTATTTTACATTTCATAATGTTCTCTACCTTTTGTTTGGTCATAATTTTCTCCATTCTCCATAAATCTGATAGATGTAGTATACCTTGCTCTCTTAATTTGCTTACAGAATAGTATTAAATTTTAATCATGTACCCATTTGAAATTTATTTTAGTGTATAGTGTCAGATGTTGGTCTATACTCAGTTTCTGCTGCACTGTTTTCCCAGCAGTTTTTCTCAAATCATGATTTCTTATCCTAGAAGCTAGGGTCCTTGGGTTTATCAAATAGTAGATTGCTATAATCATTGACTTCTGTGTCTTGGCTATCCAACCTATTCCACTGATCTACACCTCTGGTTCCAAGCCAATGCCAAGTATTTTTGATGATTGATGTTACACGATACAATGGTATGGTATGGCCACCTTCCCTAGCATTTCTTTTCATTAATTTCCTTGATATTCTGTGCCTTTTGTTTTTCTAGGTGAATTTTGTTTTTATTTTATGAAATAGTTTTGGTATTTTGGTTGTTATGGCACTGAATAAGTAAATTAATTTAGGTAAAATTGTCATTTTATTATATTAGCTCAGCATACATACAAGCAACTGATGTTTTCCCAATTACTTAGATTTTACTTTATTTGTGTGAAAAGTGTTTTGTAATTGTGTTCATATAGTTCCTGGATTTGTTTTGCCAGGTAAACTCCCAAACATTTTATAATGTCTGCAGGAACTTCAAAAGGAGTTTTTTTTTACCTCTTGCTGTTGGGTTTTGTTTTATATACATATATATGTATGAAACTTTTACTTGATTCTCTATATATAATTTCACTTGATATATACGTATATGTATACATGTACATGTATATATACATATACACATATTTTTTACTGAGTTCTCTAGGATTTTCTAAGTATATCATTATATCATCTGCAAAGAGTGATAGCTTTGTTTCTTCTTTCCCTGTTCTAGTTCCTTCCACTTCTTTTTCTTCTCTTATTGCTAAAGCTAATGTTTCTAGTACCATATTAAATAGCAGTGGTGACAATACACATCTTTGTTTCACCCTCAAAGATAGATTTCTATACTCATTGTTTCTGTATCTTATTTCCCAGGAACATGTAAAAGCAATTTTAAAATTACTTTTAAAAACTTTGAGTTCCAAATTCTCTACTTTTCTCCCTCCCCACCCATCGTCATTGAGAAGGCCAGCAATTTTATATAGGTTATACAGGTGTAGTCATGCAAAAAAAACTCCCATCGTCTCTCTGTGAAATGGTACCCATATTTCTCACCCACTTACCCCATCCACCCCATTTATTATATTCTCACTACAGGTCTTCAAGAGAAAACAAGGATAACCGCTTGATTCACCAATCACCTTCTGAAGGAGATCCCAAAATGAAAACTCCCATGAATATTACAGGGCTCTCATGTCAAGGAGAAAATATTCCAAGTATCCAGAAAGCAAGTATTGTGGATCCACATTCAAGATAATGAAAGATCTAGCAGTTTCTACATTAATTGATTGGAGAGCTTGGAATGTGATATTTCAGAGGGCAATAGAGCTAGGATTACAACCAAGAATCACCTACCCAGCAAAATGGAATATAATGCATGACGGGGAAATTAGGCATTCAAAGAGAGAGGTCTCTTTCAATTATTTTTGATGAAAAGACGAGAACTGAATAGAAAATTTGACTTTCAAATACAAGAGAAGCACAGAAATTAAACAGAAAAGGGAAAGTATAAGGTATTTGATGAGATTAAACTGTTAGCATTTTGACATGGGAAGATGATGCTTGTAACTCATAAGAACTTTGTCATTCTTAGGGTAGATTCAACTTTATAAAGACAGAGTACAAAGGTGTGATTTGGATATGAAGTGATATTTTCTATAAAAATAAAATTAACATGTATGAGAGAGGAATATACAGGGAGAAAGGGAAAGGGAGATGTAGAATGGGGTATATCATCTCACATGAAAGAGGCAAGAAAACTCTTGTGAATATAGGGAAGGGGATATATTAGAGTAAGTGAGTGAATCTTATTCTCATCAGAATTAACTCAAAAAGGGAACAGCATACATACTCAGTTAGGCATAGGAATTTATCTTACACTACAGGAAAAGTAGCAGGAGAAGGAGATAAGAGAATTGGGGTGGTGGTCATAGAAGAGAGGGTAGATTAGGGGAGGTGGTAATCAGAAGCAAAACACTTTCAGGGAGTGATGGTGAATAGACTAAATTGGGGGAAGGGAAGAGTATGGAGGGAAATACAGCTAGTAATAATAACTGTATAAAAATTCGAAACAAATTTCTCTTTTAAAGACCTTATTTCTCATATATGTAGAGAACTGAGTCAAATGTATGAAAAAATTAAGAGCCATGCCCCATTTTATAAATGATTTAAACAGTTTTCAGAAGAAGTTCTAAAAGCATTTGTCACTTGAACAAATGTTCTAACTCACTATTGATTGGAGAAACACAAATTAAAACAATTCAGAGGTCAACTAACTCATCATACCTATTATTTTAGTTAATAGGATAGAAAAGAAAAATGACAAATGGTGAGAGGGATGTGAGGAAAATGAGACATTAATGTACTATTTGTAGAGTTGTAAACTTATTCAACCTTTTTATTTTATTTTATTTTACTTTGTTTTTTGCTTTTTGGAGGGGGGAAGGCAAGGCAATTGGGGTTAAGTGACTTGCCCAAGGTTACAAGACTAGTAAGTGTTAAGTGTCTGAGACTGGATCTGTACTCAGGTCCTCCTTACTCCAGGTTTGGTGCTCTATTCCCTCCATCACCCAGCCACCCCTGATTCAGGCTTTTTATAGAGAAATTTGAAACTGGAAAAAAGGCTACAAAACCACGTATACTCTTTGAGTTAGAAATATGCACATCTATATCCCAAAAGAGATTTTAAAAGGAAAAGGACTTATTTGTACAAAAATATTTATAGTAGTTCTTTTCTGGTGGCAATGAATTTGAAATTGATGGAATGTCCATCAATTGGGGAATGGCTAAACAAATTTTGCTATATGATCATGATGTATTACTACTGTGCTATGAGCATGATAAAATAAGAAAACCCGAAAAGACTTTCATGGGCTGATGCAAAGTGAAAGTACTGGGTGTAAAGCACCAGCAATATTGTAAGATAATCAGCTGTGCATGACTTAGTCATCCTCAGCAATACAATGATCCCTGACAACTCTGAAGGACTTATGATGAAAAATGCTTTCCATCCCCAGAGAAACAATAGTGATCAGAGCTAAGATGGCAGAAAGGAAGCAGCAACTTTTCTAAGCTCCTCCAAAAATTCTGTCACTAAACTTTAAAAAGTGAATTTGAACAGATTTTAGAGTGACTGAACCCATTGGAGATGAAGCATGGCAGATTCTCAGCCCAGGAATGTGCCCATATAGGTTTTGAGAGCAGACTACAGCAAAATGAGAAGAAGCCTCAGCCAGCAGACTCACCCACCACAAGGGCAATTTGCAGCCATGTCACTTCAGGGCAGAGGATCATCAGAGCTGGGTAAGAGCAAACAGAGGACCAACAGCAGGCAAAGCAGCTTCATTCACAGGTTAGATATTTAAAAATCACATACCTGAACTTCCAGAAGGCAAGATAGCAGTATAAAACCTAGTTGCTCCATTTCCCCCTCCTTGACCCAGAAAACCCAGAAATAAATGTCCCATCCAAAGTAAAATCCTGAATTATTGGAAACAGCCTCAAACTTGGGAGTCACTGAGGAAAAGGGAAGTGAGGCAGTAAGGAGTCTAAGCCAAGGGGGGTGAAGCCAGCAAGCACTAACCTCACAAGCCCAGGTGTACTTTATCACTACCAGGGGAATAAGCAGACACAAACCCTGCCAGTCTCCAGTTGCTAAGCTTGCCCAAGCTGTAGTCCAGAGACAGAGAGGTGGAAAACTGAAGTGGCCAGACCACCCATCCTGAATAGGTTACTCTGTGAGCATCAGGGTGACTCAGAGGAAACACTGAGAGTCCTGGCCTTGACCTCAGTCTAGATACTCAGAGGCTACAGCTCACAAAGTGAACAATGAAACCCCTACCTCTCAGGTTGAGAAGGTCAATACTTCTGCACCCCAAAAGCAGATATCCACTCTAAAATTTCAGGACACAGGCAATCACAATGGGGAAGAAGGAATATGTGAGATCTTGAAGCATAAAATAATTTTAGAGTGAGCAAGGACAACCAAATTCAGAGGACAACATGGACTCTGTACTCATGTCTGAGACCAGAAAAGGAAATATGAACGTATCTCAAGCCCAAAAAGCATTCTTGGAGGGACTCAAGAAAGATTTTTAAAACCAACTTAGAGAGGTAGGAGATAAATTTAAATCTACAATGACCAAGCTGGGGAAAAAATCTTACTGAAGAAAACAAATCCTTAAAAAGTAAAATTGGAGAACTAGGACTGGAGGTCCAAAATCTAACTGGAGAAAATACCTCCCTAAAAATGAAAACTGAACATATGGAAAAGAAGCATCAAAAACTAATTGAGGAAAATAATTCACTGAAAATTAGAATAAGTCAAATTGAAGCTAAGGACTCTATGATGTGGCAAGAGTCAGTCAAATAAAACATAAAGATTGAAAAAATTAGAAGTGCAAAATATCTCACTGGAAAAACAAATGACATGGAAAACAGATCCAGTAGAGATAAGCTAAGAATTATCAGCCTACCAGAAAGCCATGATGAAAAAAGCAGGCTGGACAGCATCCTTCAAGAGATTGTTGAAGAAAACTGTTCTGAGGTCCTAGAGTCAGAAGGTAAAATAGTTATTGAGAGAATTCACTGATCTCCTCCTGAAAGACATTCCAAATTGAAAACTCCAAGACATATAGTATCAAATTCCAGAGCTACTAGGTCAAGGAGAAAATACTGCATGCAGTCAAAAAGAAACAATTCAAATATTGTGGAATTACAGTCAGGATTACACAGGATTTACCAGCTTCTACATAAAATATCAGAGGGATGGAAATTTGATATTTCATAAAGCAAAAGAGCTAAGACTGCAACCAAAGATCAACTACCTGGCAAAACTGAGCATAATAATTTAAGCTAGAAAATGGTAATTTAATGTAATAAAGGACTTCCAGATTTTTTTTTTGATGAAAAAGCCAGAGCTCAATTGAAAATTTGATCTCCACATTTGTTCTCCCAAGAAAGACATAAAAAGGTAAACAAGGAAAACACACACTCACATACACACATACATTCACATATGTACACATGCACACACAAGCACAAAACTTGGGACTCAAAAAGAGCAAACTGTTTATATCCCTGCATGAGAAGCTGATACCTGTCAATATTGAAATGTGCATAATTATTGCAACATTTAAAAGGGATGTACATAGATAGGGGGTGTGGTTATAAATGAACTAATTTGAAGATAAAAGATACTTTATTAAGGGGAATAAATGGATTGTAGCATGAGAAAAGGAAAGGATGAGACAGAAAATAGTAAATTATGCCACATGAAGGGCATAAAAACATACTAAAGTAGAGGGAAATGAAGGAGGCAGATGAGCATCATATGAACGTTATTCTCATCGGTTCTGATTCAAAGAGAAATCAATATAATTAGTTAAGTTTAGTATCCTAACATTAAAAGACACAAAAGCTCATTAAAATAGAGGGAAATGAGGAAGGGAGAGGAGAATTGCATGAAATTTACTATCATTGGTTTGGGTTCAAGGAGAGAATAACATATTCCATTAAGTATAAAAATCTATTGTGCCCTACAGGCTGTAGAAGGGGTAAGGGGGGGTGTAAAAAGGCAGAGGGTGGTTAGAAGGGAGAGAAAGAGTAGTAAGGGGAAAGTTAGGTTAAGAGGTGGGAAGCACAGGGGAAATACTGAGGAAGGCTGTGGTCAAAAGGAAAATTCTTAAGGAGGCAAAGTGAAAAGGAAGATACAAAAAATAAGAGAGGGAATAGGATGGAGAGAAAGTCACAGATAGTAATGATAACTGCTAATGTGAATGGGGTGAACTGTCCCATAAAACAGAGGTGGATAGCAGAATGGATTAAAAACCACAATAGTACAATATACTGTCTACAAGAAACACATTTGAAACAAGGGGATACACACAGAGTGAAGGAAAAAGGATAGAGTAGAGTATATTATGCTTCAGCTAAAGTAAAAAAAATCAGGGCTAGCATACTCATCTTAGATAAAACAGAAGCAAAAATAGATCTGACTAAAAGAGATAAGGAAGGAAACTATATCCTACTAAAAGGCATCACCGAGAATGAAGCAATATCATTACTTAACATATATGCACCAAATGGTACCACATCCAAATTCCTAGAGGAACAGTCAAGGGAATTAGATGAAGAAATAGACAGCAAAACTATACTAGTGGGGGAACCTCAATCTCCTCCTCTCTGAACTTGATAAATCTAACTTCAAAATAAGAAAGAAAGAAAGAAGTCAAGGAGGTGAATAGAATTTTTGAGAGGCTAGATATGGTAGATCTCAGCAGAAAACTGAATTGGGATAAAAAATAATATACCTTCTTCTCAGTGGTAAATGGTACCTCATACTAGGGCATAAAAACCTCACAATTCCGTGCAAAAAGGCAAAATATTAAATGCATCATTCTCAGATCATGATGCAAAAAAAATCATATGCAATAAAGGTCCATGGAAAGATAGACAAAAAACTAATTGGAAACTAAATGATTTAATCCTAAAAAATGAGTGTGTCAAACAAGAAATTAAAGAAACAATCAGCAACTTCAATCAAGAGAATGACAATAATGAGACATCATACCAAAACTTGTGGGATGCAGCAAAAGCAGTTCTTAGAGGAAGTTTTACATTTATGAACTCATACATGAATAAATTAGAGAAAATAGAGGTCAATGAATTGGGCATGCAATTGAAACAGCGAGAAAAAGAACAAATTGAAAATCCCCAATTAAATACTAAATTAGAAATAATTAAAACTGAAGGAAAATTAATAAAATTGAAATTAAGAAAACTCTTGAACTAATACATAAAACTAGAGCTGGTTTTATTAAAAAAATAACATTGGTAGATCTTTACTCAATATGATTATAAAAAGAAACAAGAAAACCAAATTTTGAGTATCAAAAATGAAAAGGGTGAATGTACATACAATGAAGAGGAAATAAAACAATAAATAGGAATTATTTTGCCCAATTGTATGCACATACATTTTATAGTCTTAGTGAAATAGATATTTACAAAAATATAAGTTTCCCCAATTAACTGAAGAGGAAGGAAATTACTTATATAACCTCATCTCAGAAAATGAAATTGAGCAAGCCATCAGTGAACTCCTTAGGAAGAAATCTCCAGGGCCAGATGGATTTACTAGTGAATTCTATCAAACATGTAAAGATCAATTGATTCCAATACCCTATAAGCTATTTCAGAAAATGTGTGAAGAAGGAATTCTACCAAATTCTTTTCATGACACAAATGTGGCATTGATACCTAAATCAGAAAGAGACAAAATGGAGAAAGAAAATTATAGGCCAGCCTCCCTCAAGAATATAGATGCAAAAATTTTAAATAAAACATTATCAAAAAGACTACAGCAACTTATCACAAGGATAATACATTTTGATCAGGAAAGATTTATTCCATGAATGAAAGGATGGTTCAATATTAGGAAAATCATCAGTATTATTGATCATGTCAACAATAAAAGTAAGAGAAAACACATGATTATCTTAATGGATGCAGAAAATGCTTTAGACCAAATACAACATCCATTTCTATTATAAACACTAGAGAGTATAGGAATAAATGAAGTTTTCCTTAAAATAACAGGTAGCATCTATTTAAAGTCATCAGAAAGTATTGTATCTAATGTAACTGGAAGCATTTCTAATCAAATCAAGGGTGAAACAAGGATGTCACTATCACTCCTCTAATTCAATCTGGTACTAGAAATGTTAGCAGTAGCAATAAGAGAAGGAAAAGGAATCAAATTAGGAAAGAAGAGACTAAACAATAACTCTGCTGATGGTATGACAATATGCTTAGAAAACCCTATAAAATCAAGTAAAAAACTTCTTGAGACAATAAATAAATTTGGCAAAGTTGCAGGATACAAATTAACCCTTATCCTTAGCATTCCTATATATTTCCGTCAAAGTCCAACAGCAAGAGACAGAAAGAGAAATCTCATTTAAATTTACTGTAGACATTATAAAATATTTGGGAATCTACCTGCCAAAACAAACCCAGGACCTATATAAACAGGACTACAAAACACTTTTCACTCAAATAAAGTAAGAATTAACTAATTGGAAAACAGCAATTGTTCATGGCTGTGTCAGCTAATATAATAGAAATGACAATTTTACCTAAATTAAACTACATATTTAGTGCCGTACCAATCAAACTACCAAAAAAAATTACTTTAAAGAGCTAGAAAAAAAATAGTAACAAAACTCTTTTGTTCCAGAATTCCAGAATATTCCAGAATATCAAAGCAATTAATGAAAAGAAGTGCTATAGAAGGTGGCCTAGACATACCTGATTTGATTCTATATTATAAAGCAGTAGTCATCAAAAGTACTTGGTACCACCTAAGGAATAGAGTAGTACATCAATGGAATTGATTGAGTACACAAGACTCAGTAGTCAATGTCTATAGTAGTCTACTGTTTGATAAAACCAACGACACCAATTTTGGGGATAAGAATTCACTATTTGACAGAAAATGCTGGGAAAATTTTAATACAGTATGGCAGAAACTGGGCATTGATCATCATCTAACTCTGTATACCAAAATAAAGTTGAAATGGGTGCATGATCTAGGTCTAAAGGCTGATACTGTAAGTAATCTGGAAATCAAGGAATAGTTTACCTGTCAGATTTATGGAGAAGGGAAGATTTTTATGACCAAACAAGAATTAGAGAGCATTATAAAATGCAAAATGGAATCTTGATTACATTAAATTGAAAAGTTTCTGTACAAACCAAGTCAGTGTAACCAAGATTAGGAGGGAAGTGGGAAATTGGGAAAGAATTTTTACAACCAGTGTCTCTGATGGCCTCATTTCTAACATATACAGATAATTCATTCAAATCTATACAGGTCATTTCCCAACTCATAAACTGTCAAATATATGAACAGGCAATTTTCAGAAGTGGATATTGAAGATATCTATAAGCATATGAAAAAATGTTCTTCATCACTATTGACTCAAGAAATGCAAAGCAAAGCAAGTCTGAGGTGTCACATCTCACCAGCTGGATTGTCTAAGATGAAAAAACAGGAAAATGACAAATGCTGGAAAGGATGTGGAAAAATTGGAACACTAATACAGTGTTGTTGGAATTGTGAACTGATTCAACCATTCTGGAGAACAACCTGGAACTATATCCAAAGGGCTATAAATAACTGCCTACCCTTTCACCCATTAATACCACTTCTCAGGTTGCATCTCAAAGAGATCATAGAAATGGGAGAAAGGCCCATATATAGAAAAATATTTATTGCAGCTCTGTTTGTGGTGGCAAAAAATTGGAAATTAAGGGGATGCCCATCAATTGGGGAATGGCTAACCAAATCTTGGTATATGAACATAATGGTATACTATTTTGCTATAAGAAATGAGGAGCAGATGGACTTCATATTTACCTGGAAAGGCTTATACAAACTGATGCTAAGTGAGATGAGCAGAGCCAGGAGAAATTTATATACAATGATAGACACAACATATGTGTGACAACCAACTTTGATAAACTGGACCTTTCTCAGCAATGCAAAGTTATAAGACAACTGTAAAAGACTCAGAATAGAAGGAAATGTCTACTTTCAGAACAAGAGAGAGTTCAGAAAAAATAGAGTTTAAATAGTGACTGAAACAAACTACATACTTTCTTTCTTTCCCTTATTTGGTTTCGTTTCCTCTTTCCCATTGTTCCTTCCATCTGTTACAACCTTTCTTTACATCCAGACTCATGTTTAATGTGAAAGTATTTGCAGATAATATACTTGATTGCAAGCTGCCATGGGTGGGGGGTGGGGAAGGAGGGGATAAATTTTGAAACTCAAGGGATTGTGAAACTGAATATTGTAAACTAAAATAAATAGATGAATCTTTTTAAAAATTATTTCATTTATTTTCTTGTTTACATCATTCATTTACAAGAGATTTTGAGTTACAAACTTTGTCCCCATCTTTCCCCTACCCACAACCCCAAAACAGTGACCCAACTGTAAAGCTCCTCCCCTAATCTGCTCTCTCTTATGTCCTCCTCCATTGCCCCTCTAAATTTCTGGTAGGGCAGGATGGATCTCCCTACCCCAGTGCCTGTATATATTAATTCTTAGTTGCATGTAGTTAATAATAATTATAATAATAATGATAATAATGTACATATATATGTATATTTAACATTTGCTTGCAGAACTTTAAATTCTAGATTCTTTTGGTTCCTCCCTCATCACCCACCCCCACTGGAAAAACAGACAACTCCATACAGGCTGTACATGTGTAATTACACAGAACATCTCCACAGTGGACATAAACAAATCAATTTTTAAAAAAAAATTTTAAAAAAGAAACAGTGTCTGAACACAAGTTGAAGCACACTTTTTTCTTAATTTCTTTATTTTTCTTTAAACTTTTGTCTGTTTTCTTTCATGATTTTATGGAAATTTTTTAGCATGACTACACCTGTATAACCTATATTGAAATTCTTCCCTTCTCAATGGGAGGGGAAGGAGGAACAGAAAGAATATGGACAAAGTTTAAAAATAAATATTAAAAATTGCTTTTACTGTAACTGGGGAAAGATACACTACTAAATAAATTTTGTTCTGTTTTTCTGTTTTTGCTTTTTGGAGGGGGGAAGGCAGGGCAATTCAGGTTAAGTGACTTTCCCAAGGTCACACAGTTAGCAATTGCTAAGTGTCTGAGGCCACAATTGAAGTTAAGTGTCTGAGGCTGGATTTGAAGACTCCAGGTCCTGTGCTGTATTTACTGTGCCACCTAGCTTCCCCCTGAATAAATTTTTAAAAGGATGACCACTTCTGGGAATTTTAGGTACGCCTTGGATAAGCAGGTTTCTGTGGACCTTTCCATCTCTGAGATTCTGTCATACTGTAGTTTTTAGATTCCTTGAATTTTAAATTCCTTGAAAGAATATACCCAGCTGAAATGTCTCTGCTAACAGCAAAAGTTTCATTTTATTAACTATCAGCTATAAGAGAGATTTATGCACAGTACAGTCCTATGCTTGACAGTATTTTATTGCTCTACATTTCAGTTTGTATGGAAAGCTGATAATTCTTCTCAATAAGCTATTCTTTTTCAAATGTATTTCATCAGTGATAAGAGAGGGAGACTGGGAGGTGGGAAGGAGAAAGGAGTGGTGGTGAGTCTATATCAGCTGTAGAAAGTGCTTGTAATTTTAGTTTCTATATTTAAAGTTAATAGAGCCTTGGTGAATGAAACTGACTCAACAGATCTTAGGGAAAGCTGTTGGTATGTGTATGTACGTCATATTCTGAGAATCAATTCTAAAGAGCCTTATAAGGAGGAATGTCTTAATGTACTGACAAAGTTAATGGTTAACTAAGTAATAGAAATGGAGAAGTGTAAAGTAATTCCACTGCCCAAATCTGATGGCATAAGTTCTACCATTAGGGATTGAATCCTTTGGGGGAAAACATTGACTTCATTTCTCTGTCATTTTATTTTTAATTGTTAATATCTTCTGGTTTTGTTTTATTTTGTTTTGTTTTGACTTCATCTTCATTTCCAAATAGGTTTGTCCCTTCCCATCTCTCCCAGGGAGTCAACCTTTTCTTATAATGAAATGTTTTTAAAGAAAAAAAGGCAGAGTAAAAATGATGGCTTTGAAGCATGAGAACTCTGTGAGCTCCCCCTATAACCACCTTAAATACCTATAAAATATGACTCTAAACAAATTTTAGAGCTCCAGAACCCACAAAATGACAGAGAAACATATCTCCAGCTGAAGGAAGCCAGGCAGGTGGCAGAAAGGGTTCATAGCATAGTGGATCATTGGCACTTGTGGCAGTTTCCAGAATTATCAACCCATAAGAGACAAGAACAAAGTGAAAGGTCAGAGGAACTCGGCTAAATTTGGGGGAGAGAAGTGGCTCTGGCCGACTTTCCCCTCAACTGAGAAGTGGTGGAGGAGGTAGCCCTGTTGGTGACTCCACATGGCTGCTTCAGAGCTCCCGACCTGCAGATTTCAAGGGTGAGAGGTGACCATTCAGAGGCTAAGTTCTGTTGCCTTAACATGCCTGAGTCAGGATCATGGTCTTGGGTGGTGGTCCTGAGGCATGTGACCAGTGAGCCAAAGCTCATGGGGGCTGAAGAGCCCAAAAGTCAAGTAATTGACAGGCAACATTAGCAGGCAAAGGAAGCAAAGCAATCACAGCAATCCAACTTTAGATTCCTTTTATGGAGACATAAAGGATCAAAGCATGGAAAAGGAGGAAGACAACATAGTCAGAACACCTGCACCAAAAGCTTCCAAGAAAAATGTAAACTGATTACAGGCCATAGAGGAGCTTAAGAAGGATTTTGAAAACCAAATAAGAGAAGTGGAGGAAAAATTGGGAAGTGAGAATCATGCAATAACATCATGAAAAGAGAGTCAATGGGGGCAGAGAAAAAATGGTGGCATGGAGGCAGGAGAACTCGGCAACTCCCACCATAATCACCTCAAATACCTATGAAATATGACTCTAAACAAATTTTAGAGCTCCAGAGCCCACAAAATTACAGAAAAAAACATATCTCCCACTGAGGGCAGCCCAGTAGGCAGGACGGGAAGAGCTCATCACAGAGTTCTGGGAGCCGAGTCTAGCCTGGCCTGAAACTTGGACTTAGCCCCAGGGTGGTCAGGACAAACCACAGCTGGCACACTCTGGAGAATGGATCACTGACAGCTGTGGCAGTTTCCAGAATTATCAACCCGTAAGAAACAAGGACAAAGTGAATGGTCGGTGGAACTCAACTAAATTTTGGGGAGAAAAACCATCTGGCCATCTGCCACCAGGGTAAAAAAGCAGCAGAAATGGCAGTTCTTCAGCCACCTCCATGTGGTTACTTCAGAGATAGCAGCATGTAGATTGCAGGGGGGCCAAGTTATCATTCAGAGGCTAAGTGCTCTTGCCTTAACCAATGTGGATAAGGATTGCAATCTTGGATGGTGGTCCTGAGGTGAATTTTCAGTGAGCCTAAGCTGGTGGGGGCTGCAGAGACTGCACAATCAAATAGTTGAGCAGCTGCAAAAATGCCAGCTATTTGGGACAAAGCTCTGCCCTCGGAAAGCAGAGTTCTACTGTGGCTCAAAAATTGAATTAATTGACAAGCAACATGAGCAGACAAAGGAAGCAAACCAAGCTCAGCAATCCAACATTAGATTCCTTTTTGGGCGACAAATAGGACCACAGTATGGACTTGGAGGAAGATAACACAGTCAGAACTCCTACACGAAAAGATTCCCCAAAAAATGTGAACTGGTTAGAAGGCATAGGGAAGCTTTAGAAGAAAACCAAATAAGAGAAGTGGAGGAAAAGTTTGGAAGAGAAATGAGAATGATGGAAGAAAATCATGAAAAGAGAATCAACAGCCTTACAGAAGAAAATAACACCTCAAAAATAGATTAATTCAAATGGCAAAAAAGGCCCAAAAAGCCAAAGAGAGAAGAATGCCTTAAAAAGCCAAATTTTCCAGGATGAAAAAGAATTTCAAAGGCCACTGAGGAGAATAATTCCTTCAGAATTAGAGTGGAGGTAGTAGAAGCAAATGACTTTATGCAAAATCACAATATTGTTAAACAGATCTAAGCAAATGTAAAAATAGGAGACAATGTGAAATATCTCCTTGAAAAAACCACTAACCACTAATAGATCCAGGAGAGACAATTTAAAAATTATTTGACTACTTGAAATCCATGATCAGAAAAAGAAAATAGAAATCATCCTTCCTTGTTCTCCTACCTGTCTCTACAATCCTTCTTAGTTTCCCTTGCTAGATCTTCATCTAGTTCACAACTACTAACCATGGCTCTTGCCCAGTCTATCCCTTTGGCCCTCTTCTCTTCTTCCTTTATGTTATTTCACTTGGTCATGCCATCTCTTCCAATCGACACTTTTTTTGGTCTCTATGTATATGATGCTCAGATCTATTTATCCAGCCCTGACCTCAGGTCTTACAACTCCAGCTACCTAATGCACATCTTAAACAGGACATTTCATAAACATCTTAATCTAAATGTATCAAACTCTTAAATAATTTTCTTTCTATCCAAACTTCCCCTCCCTTCCTAATAATGTCACTAATACTGATGAGGACACCATTGTCCTACAAATTCCCAGGGCATACTACATAGGTGCCATCTTCTGTTCCCCTTTCTCTCTCACTCCCATATTCAGTTAGTTGCCAAGTCCTGTTGTTTCTAAATTTGTTAATCTCTTATGTAATGTTCCCTTTTCTCTTCAGACAAAGCCACTATCTAAGGTAGAAGCTCTCATCATATCATTCCTACAGAAATGGAATAGTCTCTCTGGTTGTTCCCCCTGACTCATCTTTCCTACTTCAAATAGATCTTCAAGTGCAGTTCTGACTATGTCACTATCCTCTAAAAAATCTCCATTAACTCCCTGCCATGTTCTATTTCATATATAAAATCTTCTTGTGGGTTTTTAAAAGGTTTAGCCTCAAAGCAAAAAAAAGAGTGCCAAAAATTGTTGACAAGAATGTTGGCCAACATATTAAAATGTTTCACGTATAAAAAAAAATCACCCGAAGCTTGCAATGCTGTTGCAATTAAAAAATAAAATATTTTCCCCTCACCATGGAACCCTATTCATTCCACAAGCTTTTTTGATTATTTCTCTACTGAGACACTAGTGAACCAAAGGGCCTCTTCTTGGTCTAGGTTCTAATTCCAATCTAATTAAAAAATCAACTGCAGGCATGGTTGGGGAAATCCCACATTATTCTTTCTGAATTCTTCTGAGGAACTTTGACAGTGACAGTTTTCCCTTCTGTGTATGCCTGTGTCTTTTGAAATTTTTAATCCCTTTATAATCTGACTCTTTTCTACTTTCTAGCCTTATCACTCTTCACTCTACCCCACATAGTCTATCATACAGTTTCCTTGATGTTCCTGAACTTTCCATCACCAACCCTGTGTAATCTCATTGACTCTCTCCCATGCCTAGAACACTTTACCACCTAGTCTTCAACCCCTTCCAACATCTTATCATGTGTTAGAAGCCTTTCCTGGTGCCCCTTAATGCTTGTATCTGCCTTCTAAAATAACATCCAGATTATTCTGTATATGCTTTGTTTGTATTTGCTTGTATGCTTCTTCTCTCACTAGAATGTGAGCTCCTTTATGGCAGGAGCTGTCTTTTGCATTTCATTGTACCACAAACATTTAGTACAATGTCCATCACATAGTAAGTTTTTAATAAGTGTTTGTTGGTTGACTGTTGACTTATTGATTATAATACTCTCCACATTGGTTCTATGTCTGTTCATTGAGATTGAACAAAATATATTTAAGCTCTTTTTATGTGCTAACCTTTGAAATAGGTAAAGACAATGACCTTGATATACCCCTAAATCTTCACTTTCCCATGTTAAATACAATTAGTCATTTTACTTCATCCTCATATAACATGGTTTCAAGTTCTTTCTTCACAATGATCATTCTCCTCTGGAAATAATCCATCTTATCAATGTTCTTCAAAAAATATGGTGCCTAGAAATGAATCCATTTCAACAGATATTAAATAATTATTAGGTTCCAAACAACATGTACGGCACCAGAGCCCTTAAGGCATTAAAATATAATGAAGACATTAAAAATATAATATGTGTAGGTGCCTTTCATGTAAGGAAAAGAGTGAAAAATGCAAAGAAAGGTCCAGAAAAAAGAGATTTTAACAATCTAAGTAAGGAGGGATTATTTCCAGTTTGGGGTAGGATGGAAGAAGAATAGTAGGGAAAGTTTAGTGTAGGATGTAGTACCTGAGGGCCTCAAAGGAAGGAACATGCTTCAGAAGTTGGTGGTGAGCAGGGGTTTTAGACATGGATGATGGCAAAAAAGGCACAATAATGGAAAATATCTGGAAATAAAGGGAACAGAGATTAGTATTCCAGTTTGCTTCTTGTGTGCTGGACATGAAGGAATATTAAGGGGAGAGGAGGCTGGGAAAGTAGGCTGGATCCATATAATGGTTTTTGTTCCCAACATGACTTATCATACTTGATTTGGTTGTTAATAAATAGTAACTGAAAGATTTGGAGTAGAACACTCCAGAGTAAATCATCAAGGTAATGAAAGATCCAGGGGACAAAGATAGATTAGAGAAGGAAGGACCTGAAATTAGAAATATGAGTTGGGGGAGGGTGGAGCCAAGATGGTGGCATAGAAGCAGCAAGGCTTTTCAGCTCCCACACAACCACTCTAAACACCCATAAAATATGACCCTAGACAAAGTCTAGGAATCTCAGACTCACAAAAATAGAGAAAACACAACTCTCAGGCATAAGGCAGCTCGCCAGCAGGGGCTCGTCACGGTGGGCTGGGAGCAGAGGCTGGCCCAGCCTGAAGCTGAGAGCTCGGCCAGGCCCAGGGCATTGGGAAGGAGCTGAGCTTAGCTGAGCCCAGCTGCGCAGCTATACAGCTATATATACGTATGAATACAATACAATACAATACAATACAATACAATACAATACAATACAATACAATTCAGTATCTGAGCATGTGTGTATATGTGTATATAGAGTGTATAGGACCAATTGAATATGAATTGATGATACTTTAAAAGGTGAAATTCTGAGGAATAGATTGAGAAGAGACAGGAAGAGACAAAATGGTATTAATCGTCCCAAATAGAAGAGGCAAGGGATAACTGTTACAACTTTCCTTTCAATTACTCTCATTGAATTTGGCTTAGGGAAGAAATGGCATAAACTCTAAACTGGGTATCATGCCACAGGAGAGTAGGGGGTATGGGGATGAGAGGGGGGATGACGGAGGGGAGGGCAGGGTCTGGGGGAGGGATGCTGGAAGCACACACTTCAGTAAAGGGACAGGGACAGGGTAGACAACAGAACAAGGCGGGAAGGGATAGGAAGGAGAGACAGATGATCACTGTCACACTATATCCACTATGAAGATGTCCTGTATAATCACACATCTGATTGTCCTTCCAGTGGGGGTGGGGGACAAGGGAGGAATTGAAAGAATCTAGAATTTAAAGTTCTGCAATACCTGCAACTAGGAATTAAGATATACAGGGGCTGGGATAGGGAGACCCTCCCTGCCCTACCAGAAAGTAAGAGAGTAGAGCAGGGTAGGGGCTTTACAGTGGGATTTCTGTTTTAGGGTTTGGGCAGGGGAAAGATGGGAAGAAAATTTGTAATTAAAAACTGTCATGAAAATGAATGATGTAAACAAGAAACAAATTTTTTAAAATGAAAAAAAGAATTGTTTTTGCATGTAACTAGTGAAAAATAAAACACCAAATAAAACAAAACAAAAAATAAAGGACAAGGAATAAAAAAGGTGAAATTCTGAGGTGGGAGAGGACTAGAATGAGAGGAGAAAATTTGTAATTCAAAAATGTTATGAAAATGAATGATGCAAACAAGAAAACAAATAACAAATAAAAAAATTAATTAAAAATTGATGTTTTAATTAGATTGGAAAAAAGAAATATGAGTTAGGGAGGTGGAGGGAAGAAAGTGGAGTAGGGAGTGCATACCTTCCGCTCTCAATATTCTCCTAAAAAAGCAACTTAAAAATAGCATGTCTAATCAAATTCTTGAGTGAAATACTCAACAAAAATTTGGAATCCAACATTTTTATAGCCCAAGAAAATTTAGGAATAAAGAAGGGTAGACCCATGGTACTTATGGTCAGGCCGATCTGGAGCACAGGAAGGCAACACCAACTATGGACCTAGAGGACTGTTACAGCAGCAGCAGAAGCAACAGCAGTTCTGGGAGCTCTTATATGCCAGAGATGATAAGAGAATTTTTACAACTATTCAGAAATAGATTATAGGGGACCAAATGTACTAACACGGGGTGCAATTCCAGGATGGAAAGAAGCATTTGTGGTCAAAAGGAAGGAGAGGCCTGAGTCATAGTTCCTTCTAGGGAGGATAGAACAGGTGACTTAACTCCTGGTAATAGTTCCAGGGCAGGACCCTTCCTGAGTAAATACCAGAATGCAGATCAAGAGGGCAGTGGTCACATCTCTCCTGGAATCATACCATCAAGGAAGCACTGAACAACTAACTCCTGGCACAAAACCAAAACAAAACAAGGCAAAAAAAAGCCTGAAGCTTGAGACAATGACACTCCCCATCTCCAGGTTGATTAGATTTTGACTCTCATATTAAGACCATAGTAAAAGATGGGAAAATAAGCAAATAAGAGCAAAAACATAGACTACAAAAAATGGTTATGGTGACAATGAAGCTCAAGACACGAACTGAGAAGAATGATATGGAATAATTTACAAATAAAGCCTCAAAGAAAAATGCAGATCAGACAAAAGTCCAAAAAGAATTCATAGAAATTATTAATGAGAATTCATAGAAGAGAAAGTTGTTTTAAAAAGGAAAAATGTGGTTTTAAAAATCAAAGAATAGTAGAGAACAAATGGGAAAAGAAATGAGAGCAATGAAAGAAAATTATGACAAGAGAATTAACAACTTGGTAAAAGAAGCACAACAAAGCTGAGGAAAATAATTCCTTAGAAAGCAGAATTGGCCAAATGTGAAAAGAAGTGCAAAAGTTAACTGAACAAAATAATTCCTTAAAAACAGCAATTGGTCAAGTGGAATCTAGTCTTCATGATACATCAGTAAAATAAAATGGAATCAAAACTGAAAAAATACGGAAAAAGTAAAATATTGGGAAAAATAACCTGGAAAGTAGATTGAGAAGAGCTCATTTAAGAAATATCAAGTTATCTCAAATCCATGATCAAAAAAGAGTCAGATATTATGCTTCAAGAAGTCATGAAGGAATACAGTCTCAATATTTTAGAACTAGAAGACAAACTAGAAACTGAAAGAATTAATTGATCACTTCCTGGAAGAGCTCATAAAATGAAAACCCTCAGGAATATTAGAACCATATTATAGAGCTCCCAGGTCAAGTAGAATATTGGAAGTAACCAGAAAGAAATCATTCAAATATTTTAGAGGATCACTCAATATTTAGTAGCTACCACATTAAAGGATTGGAGGTTTTGCAACATATTGTGGAAGGCAAAGGAGCTAGGATTACAACAAAGAATAACCTGTGAAGCAAAACTGAATACCATTCTTCAGAGGAGAAAGAAAGGTCATTTAATTAAATAGGGGGGTTTCAAACATTAGTAATGAAAAGACTAGACATGAATAGAAAATTCAACATTCATACATAAAATTCAAGAGATGCATAAAAAAGTATACATGAAAGAGAAATCTTAAGGGACTTAAAGTTAAACTGTTTAGTTTCCTATATGGAAGAATAATATACATATTTCCTAAGTTCCTAAGAACTTTATCATTAGTAAGACAACTAGGGTGACTCTGCATA
>CM053595.1:27867012-27869512 GCA_028646575.1 Pseudocheirus occidentalis | reverse complement strand
AAATATGCATGCACTGAAACACAGTCTGAGTGGCGCCCACAGTTCCTGGTGTGGGGGAATCCAGCGTGGCTTAGCTCTCATGGTTACTGTCTCCAAGGGTGTGCTTGTCAAAAAGATATTCCGCCATGCCACCAGAATCGGGGGCCCCATCTTGCGCAGCTTGGTTACGTGGTCACCCAGCTGCTTGATGGACTTGACCTGTTCTTCCAGGTAGTGGGTTTCGATGAAATCACATAAGTGGCGGTCATTCTTGTCAGTTGCCAGCTTGTGCAATTCCAGTAACGATTGATTGACATTTTTTTCCAAGTGCAGAGCACACTCCATTGAGTTCAGCCCGCTCTCCCAGTCGTCGCGGTCGGGTTTCTTGACGTCCTGCAGGAAGATGCGGCCACGGCGCTGGTTCTGCAGCTTCATCAGCTTCTCCACGTGCTCCGGCTCCTCTTGCGACTGGTGCAGGAAGTACTTGGCAAAGTTCCTAAGCGCCACGTCGTCGCGGTCGAAGTAGTAGAACATGGAAAGGTAGACGTAGGAGGCGTAGAGTTCCAGGTTGATCTGCCGGTTGATGGCAGCCTCCGAGTCCTGTTGGTAGTTCTGTCGCACCTGAGAGGGGGACGAGGTGGTTATGGCGGCGGCGGGTGCTGCAGCTGCAACGAAGGCTAGGTGGAGGCCACGGCGGCTATGGCCGGAGTGGCTGAGCGGGCGTCTGCTGCTCGAAGGTAGGACCGCAGAAGTGTAGGTTTGTGGAGGTGAAGGTGGAGAGGTGGCTAAGGGCGGCTCCGGCCGGGAATCGAGCAGCGGGTTCCGTTCAAGCACTGTTGAAGCAGGAAACCACAGCGACTCCCCTTCCCTGCACTTCTGGCCGGGATGGGATTTCAATAAAGAATAAACTACATAGCAAAATTAAATATAATTGTTCAAGAGAAATGGTATTTAATGAAATAGAGGACGTTTAAGCATTCCTGATGAAAAGACAAGAGCTGAATAGAAAATTTGACTTTCAAATAAAATTCACAAGAGAAGCATAAAAAAGTAAAGAGGAGCCATAAGGTATTCAATAATGTTAAATCATTTACATTTCTTACTTTGAAAATATACATGTAAGTTTTAAGAAATTTGTAATTATTGAGGCAATTAGAAGGATTTTACATAGAAAGAAAGTGTGAGGGGTGGAGCTAAGATGTCAGAAAGGAAGCAAGACCTTTTAAAAGCTCCTCCAAGAATTCTGTTGCTAAATGCTAAAAAGAGACTTTGAACAGATTTTAGAGTGACAGAAACCATCAGGAGACAGCATGGCAGATTCATAACCCAGGAAGGTACCTATGTAGAGAGATCTGGGCAGGAGGCGTGTAGCGTGCAGAGGACCTGCACCAGCATGGATCTGAGAGCAGACTTGCACAGTGAGAAGGAGCCCCAGCCAGCAGACTCATCCACCTCAAGGGCGACTTGCACTCATACCAATCAGTCTACCAAAACAATACTTTATAAAGCTAGAAAAAATAGTGACAAAATTCATTTGGAAGAAGAAAAGGTCCAGTATATAAAGGAAATTAATGAAAAGAAATGCCAGGGAAGGTGGCCTAACTGTTAAAGATTTTAATCTGTGTTATAAAGTAGCAGTCACCAAAACTATTTGGTACTGGCTGAGGAATATATTAGTGGATCAATGGAATGGACTGAGTACAAAAGACTCAGTAGTCAATGATTATAGTAATATACTATTTGATAAACCCAAAGACCCCAGTTTGGGGATAAGAACTCACTATCTGACAAAAACTGTTGTGAAAACTGGAATATTGTATGCCAAAAACTGGACATAGACGGTCATGCAACACCACACACCAAAATCAAGTCTAAATGGGTGCATGATTTAGGTATAAAGGCTGATACTGTAAGTAATCTGGGGAGGCAAAGAATAATTTACCTCTCAGATTTATGGAGTAGGGAAGACTTTATGACCAAATAAGAGTTAGGGAGCATTATAAAATGCAAAATAGATAATCTTGATTACATTGAATTGAAAAGTTTCTGTACAAACAAAGCCAATGTAACCAAGATTAAGAGGGAAGTGGGAAATTGGGAAAGAATTTTTCTAGTCAGTGTCTCAGATAAAGGCCTCATTTCTAAAATATACAAGGAATTGAGTCAAATCTATAAGAATACAAGTCATTCCCCAATTGAGAAATGGTCAAAGGAAATGAACAGGCAATTTTCAGATGCAGAAATTCTTTAATTTAATTTAATCTATAAGCATATGAAAAAAATGCTCCAAATCACTATTGATTGGAGAAATGCAAATCAAAACAACATGGAGTACCACATCTCACCAGTCAGATTGGCTAAGATGACAAAACAGGAAAATGAAAAAATGCTAGAGATGTGGAAAAATTGGAACACTAATGCATTGTTGGTGGAGTTGTTAACTGATTAAATCATTCTGGAGAGCAATCTGGAACTATGCCCAAAGGTCTATAAATAATTGCATTCTTTTTAATCCAGTTAT
>CM053595.1:27791463-27857702 GCA_028646575.1 Pseudocheirus occidentalis | reverse complement strand
AGAGAGAGAGAGAGAGAGAGAGAGAGAGAGAGAGAGAGAGAGAGAGAGAGAGAGAGAGATTGAGTTCCTCTCCCAGTATCTGGAAGCTGACTGAAAACTGAATTGGAGTTTTCCTGAGACTAGGATCTGGTGAAGGCCATCCAGAAGGCCAGTATTCTTTCTGGGTCCTAGAGCCAACTGAACTGCTGGAAGACTGAAGAAGCATGAACAAGATAAGACTTTGTTTATTCGTGGCCTAGCTGATCCTTGAGTTCTGGGCAAGAGAAGTGGTGAAGGGTTTGAGATGTGTTGAACCCTGTGAACTTCAGTGTATGCTGGGGATTGCCCTGAGGACTGGACAAGGACCTGGGAGCTGTCTGCCTCTGAGCAGTGGATGAGAATATGGCAGCTGTCTGCTTCTGAATCCAGATGATTGTTTGGTGGATTCAAGAGGTAGCTGGAACCATGGAACGGGATCCAGGGAATCAGAGAGACCTTCTAGAGTCAAGATGAAGAAAAGGCCTACCCTTGGACTAAATTGAGGTTTGCTGGAAACCAAGGGGTGGAAAGTTTGTGTGGTTTTCTAAGGATCAAATTAGTAACTAATGATATTTAGTAATTGAGAATATAGCTTAGAGACTGACTGCTAGACAAGTGACTGATTAAGTTAAGTTTGCTCCATGAGTGGAAGATTGTTATATTGTGAACTGATTGATTGAATCTTTAAGTGAGAAGGGTTTCCCCCTTAGGGAAACCAGGTGATTCTTTTTTTGTTCCTTGTTCTAAATATTGTGGCCACTGTAGTGAAAATTGTGTGGCCATTCCAATGTTAAGCTGTTGTGAACACTATATTGTGACTTTCTGTGATAAGATGTAATATTGAGAATATTAGACTGAACCTTGATCTGTAATGGAATAAACAGAGTGTTCACTATTATTGTATCATCCGAATCTTAAAAGCTGTTCACAGTAGCATTGTTTTGGGAATCTGCTGGTGCTTGGATTTACAAGCTCTTAGTGAGGAATTTCCCCAAACCATGCAGACCAGTACCTTCTCAGTGATTACTATTTTTAGAACGTTGTCTAGAGTACAGAGAGGTTAAGTGATTTGTCCAAGCTCACAATGCAAGTATATATAGTAGATGGGAATTGAACCCAGGTTTTTTTGGTATCAGTTACAGTCCTATGTCATGTTAGACTGACTTTCTGACAGTATAGCTAGTTTAAACTCTTTTGAATGATTACTGCTCTTGGGTTAGGAGGTTGTGTGTGTGCGTGTGTGTGTGTGTGTGTAGATGCATATATATGAATGTGTGTACATGTATGTCTATATCTATATCTGCATTTATGTATGTATATGGTTTTGTATATATGTTCATATATATGGAGACACACACATTATAATAAAGTTAGCCAATAACAGGAATATCTGAAAGGCCTCATCATCTCTAGGGAATCCCTCTTTCATCTGTATTTTATACTGGATTCCTTCAGTGAAAGTAGAAAGCAATTTTGGTGAGCATGTGTCCTTGATTTATGCTTTACTTTTCATTTATAACAAGCAGATCATTAAACAAAGTTTTCTATATTGTTTCGTCTTTCAAATAACCTTGTATGATCTTAATGTATGCAAGGTCAATATCTAGTTGGAAAGGAGCTTTGGAGGAAGCATTTTGTTCTCACAAATCAAGTGTTTGCTCCTCCCCTCTCCAGTCAACAAACAATAACCATAAAGGGATCTTTTATTCTCTCCACCTTTAATTACATTATGAAACTGTAGAGATGTGGTCTTCTTGGCATATTGCTATAAAAGCCTGCCTATTCATCTCTCATGCTATCATCAAGGTGCCCTCAATGAAAGTACAGATAATTCTCATAAATATTTAATAAAGCTATGAAAATATGTATTTGTGTTGGTAGTTACTGATATTTTCTTGATTATTTTTGTAAGGTTAAAGAGGGAAGTAATAACCTGTATGATTTCTCCTAGCATTTTGTCTTCTGCCTTGTTTCAGACCCCTTGAAAATCAATCCCTCTATGCCCTTAGAGTTGTGAGATCTCTAGCACAAACCTCCTGTGTAGACTTGATCTATTCCCATTACTCTTCCCATCTTTGCTTTAATACGATTTCTTTTTCCTCTTGCATCACATGGAAGATTTTTTAGAGTTCAAAGTGTTATCTCCACTATCTTTTTTCATGAAAGAAGCTTGTTAGAGTGGCTAGGGTGTTGTACTCACAGTCAAGAAGACCTGAGTTTGAATTCTGACTCAGATATGTATTAGCTGTAGACCCGAGTCAAATAATTTGATCTTTCTCAGTATTAAATACCTCATCTATAAAATGGGGATAATAATTGTCAGATTTGATTGATCAGAGTGATTAATTGTTTCAAACAATTGCTTTCAAACAATTGATCAGAAACAATTGATCAGAGGAGCTAATACATGTAAAACCCTTTGCAAACATGGTAGCTCATTATAAGACAGCAGAGCAAAACTCTAGTTGCATTGTGTACCTGGTAATTTGCTCCAGTGTCCTGACAAAATTTTACTCTTTCTGGTAATAAAAGTAACTAAGCTTAGTACACATTGAGTAAGAGTAGTGAGGAAGAATACAATTTTGCCAGATGGTAAGTTTCCTTCTCCAGGTAGCTATATGCAAAGTAAATTCTTCTGTGGACTAGCCCAGATAAACCCTTTTATCTGGCAGCAGCCTCAATCTTTCAATTAACCAGTCTTTTTTTTTTAATTTTTTTTTTGGAGGGCAGTTGGAGTTAAGTGACTCGCCCAAGGTCACGCAGCTAGTTTTTGGGTTGTGTCTGAGGCTGGATTTGAACTCAGGTCCTTCTGACTCCAAGGCTGGTGCTCTATTGACTGTGCCACCTAGCCGCCCCAACAATCAACCAGTCTTTATTAAATACTTTCAATGCGCTAGTCACTCTGCTAAATGCCAAGGTTACAAATGCAAAGTGAAAACATTCCTACCCTCAAAGAGCTTATATTCTGTCAGAGGAAGCAGTATGTTCTTATGTAACATCATCCAGGATTAATACAAAAGAAATGAACAGTTTGGAGGGACAAGGGGTACTAATATTTGAGGGATAAGGAAAGAATTCACTAAAGAGGGGAATATGAGCTGTTATTTGAAGATAACTTGAGATTTCAAGGACTGAAAGTGAGGATACCATTTCACACATGGAGGACTGGCAGCTTGTGTAGAGTCAGAAAGCTGAGAGATGGAATGTTGTATATGGGGAACAGCAATCAAGGCAGGATATCTAAAATTTAATGTGTGAGGGGGGCAAATCTATAAAATCTAAGAAGGATAAACTGGAACTAACTGGGAAACTGGTATTTAATAATTTTCACAGTCTGGCTCCAGTCATTCCAGGTTTATTTCACATTACTCTCTTTCAAATGTGCTATTCTATAGCCAGAATCATGTGCTTACTGTTCCCTACACATGGCATTCCATTTGGCACATGGATTTTTTCTTCTTCTTATTATTTTTTTGTATAAGATATCTCTGGTGCCTGGAATGTTCTCTCTTCTCACCTTTACTTCTTGGGATCCCTAATACCCTGAAAGGCTCAGCTCTAGTGCTAATTCTTTCAAGAGAACTTTCCTGATTTTCCTAGTGATAAGTGCCTCCCTTCCCTAGACTTCACTAAAAAAACCAACCAACCAAACAAACAAACAAACAAAAAAACAAAAGAAAAAACGTATCTTGGATTTACTTTTTTAGGAGCCCCTGTTGTATCCTTCTTAGAATGTAAGGTTCTTTGGGGCAAATACTTATCTTACTTTTGCATTTGTATCTTCAGTACCTACTATATTGCCTATCACATAGTAGGCCCTTGGTGAGTGGTCACTAATTAACTGACTGTTTCTTGAACAGAACAATGACACAGTCAACTTATACATTTCTCAAATGGATCGGAAGTCCCATGGATTCAGGAGTATTATCCAAAAGTATATCACAGTCCATCCAGACCTTTTAATCCTGTGCTACTTTCATCCATGCTCCCTCTACCTCCACCAAGGTCACTGCAACAAGGAGTTTATCCAATACACTGGAGGCCTTCCTCACTTTCTCCTGATATTGAGAAGGCAGCAACCTATCATCTCTTCTCAGCATATCACTAGACCATCTTCTTTCTGCCATGCAAGTTTTTGGGTGACATTCTTGACTGCTTTTCTTTGGTTTCACCATTCGTAATATGTGGTCGAATGCTCCCTCTCAACATGCTTCCCTATGCTTCCATTCCCCTCAGCATGATGCACATCCTTGTTGGCATCTGCGAGGAGGATGTATTGTAGAGGGGAGAGACTGAATTTAGAGAATTCTGATGATATCGTTGCAAGGGCAAAGTCAGGTGGTGGTGATGTGAATAGCACAAATGCTTATAAGATCAATAGAGATCTAGAGCTGGAAAGGACCTGAAAGATGATCTAGTTCAACGATCTCACATAGATAACTGAGATCAAGGAGGTAATGTGACTTTTCCAAGTTCATGTATGTAGGGAGTATCAGAAGCAGAACTAGAACTTGGGTTTGTTGACTCTAGAGCAGCTGTTCTTTTCATTGTTCAAGAGATGTTGAGATGGAATCAACAAAACTTGACCAATAGTCATATGTGGATATTGAGAAATTAGGTATTGTTGAAGGTGACTTCAAGGTTAGGAATCTGTGATTTTAAGAAATGTGCTATGCTAGTCAGAACAAAAGGAATTTGTAGATAAGAGTGGGTGTAGGGGAAAAGGTAACAATTTTAACATCTTAGATTTGAGATTCCAATGGACTTACAGGTAGAGATTTCAAGCAGGCAGTTGGTGATGTGGGGTTAAATTTTAGCAAAAAGATGAGAGCTGGCTATATAAATTTAGGAGTCATCTTTATACAGGTCACAGTTAAATCTATGGAAGCTGATGAATTCATCAAGAAAGTATAGAAAGAAAAGAGGAGGAGAACAAAGATTGGTCACACATTTGTTTAAAAAGTATCTTCCCATGACATCTATTGTCCTGAGGTTTAAAGTGCCACTTTTCTTAAGTAAATTTGTATTAAAAGGTTGATTTGTGGGCATTTTCCTTGCTTCTTACACCAGGCACATTTTGTGGTGTTTGCTCTGTCATAGTGATAGGTATGCTACTTATGGTTAGACACACACAGAGTATATCTGTATCTATATCTATATCTATATCTATATCTATGTCTATGTCTATGTCTATGTCTATGTCTATGTCTACGTCTACGTCTATGTCTATGTCTATGTCTATGTCTATGTCTATGTCTATGTCTATGTCTATGTCTATGTCTGTCTATGTCTATGTCTATGTCTATGTCTATGTCTATGTCTGTCTGTCTATATCCATATCCATATCCATATCCATATCCATATCCATATTCATATCTATACATCTACATCTACATCTATATCTATGTCTATATCTACATATCTAGATAGATATACCTATAGATAAAGATCTACAGATATAGATCATACAGATATATGTAGTTTCATAGGTATACATAATCATATATTACATAGTCATATATGTTATTATTTAGTTGTTTAATCATGATTGACTCTTTGTGATCTTGCTGACCATAATATGACAATACTATCCATTGTTTTTGCTTCTTTTTCTTGGCAAAGATACTGGAGTAGTTTGCCATTTCCCTCTCCAGTAGATTAAGGCAAACAGAGATCAAGGGACTTGCTCAGGGTCTCATGACTAGTAAGTATCTGAGGTCAAATTTGAACTCAGGTCTTCCTGACTCTAGGCCCAGCACTCTGTTCATTGAGCCACCTAGCTGCCTTTTATTTGTAAATACACTCAGATGTATATTATACCGATATATATAAGGATATATACATATTCATATGTGTGTATCTATGTAGATATACATATACATACATATATATTGTATATAATGACAAAACAGTTCAATTTTCTTCAGTTTATTGTCTTTCTAGTTTAATCATTAAATCCTGTTCAAATGATAAGCATTATCTGGATCTCTCATGAAGTTTTCTCTAACTTATTCCCTCCAACACTTCTCACTGTTTTATGAGAATTATGAGCATTATTATGCTCATAATCTCCCACCATCCTACTCAAACGTATTTTATGAACGCATCCATATTCAAAAATCATATTCTCTTTGGCTGACACGTTTTCACATGGAAATAAAAATCAAACGTGCTTAGTTAAGGTCATTTTGAGGTCTTTTGGTCACCTTCTTGCCTCAATTCATTTCTTCCATTAAGCCTCCTTAGGAAGCAGAGATTGCATATTCTGATGTCTGTTCTTTTATGTATTCCCATTTTTTGGCATCAATAGCTGGTTTAAATAGTTTACTTTGGCATTGTTTTCATTGCATATCTTATCTCCATCTCATTTTTATTCTTTCTTCTAATTGGGTATTGATTTTGAGCTTTACTCTAACAAGTCAAACGTCTGATTGTACAAAGATAGCTAATGGTATCAGTTTTGGTAACTAACCACTTACTGTCTCAAATAAACTGATTTATTTTTTGTGACCTTCTTCTTGCTTGCTATATCCAGCACCTTCCAACTCATTTCTTGAAGGCAAAAAATCATACACATACATGTAGAATGTATATATATATATATATACATATATACACACACACACGCATATACATTTGTACATGCATACATATATAGATGTGTATGTTTTATATGTACAGAGATAGAGAGATTTCAACAAGTATTTAAGTTGCACAGTGGAAATAACATTGTGTTTAGAGTCAGGAAGACAAGTTCAGATTCAGTTTCAGACACTAGCTCTATAATCCTGGTCAAGTCACTTAACCTGTACTTGCCTCAGTTTCCCCCACTGGAGATACTGGAGATAATAACAGCACCTACTTTTCTGAAGGACAAATGAGACAATATTTTAAAAGCATTTAGCAGTGTGCCTTGCACAGTTGTTATATAAATGCTCCTTCCTGTCCCTCTTACCTTATAAAGCACTTACTATGTACTAGGCATTGTGCTAAGCACTTGGAATACAATTAGGGACAGACTATTTTGTTTGCACCCTGTTGTCTATCACATACATACACACGCACCATTTTATTATGTCCAATTCAGTGTGTGTGTGTGTTTGTGTGTGTGTGTGTGTGTATTATGTAACCCTTGACTGAAAGGACCAATTGCATGACACTCCCTCCTCATTGGTGGAGACTTATTACTATTCCCCTGTTATCCAATAGTTACTATGCCTGAATGAGGGGCAGGTACAGTTGGAGAAAGTTCCAAAAGACAGAGATCCTGGCTTTTGTTTAGCTTCCATCTTCTAAAGAGAAGATGTACTATTCCAGAGACACTTCAGGTCCCTGGGAAAAGAAAGATTTGGAAGAATTTTACATGTCCCTATCTCCAGTTTGCTACACTTGAGACTTTGGAGAATCTCCCCTTGATTGAGCAAGTATGGCTATATTTATATATCTATACATATACACAGATATAAATTTGGATAAATATAGATATGTGCACATACATAGGTGTGTATAGGATTATGAAGGTACAGATGATGTAGATATAAATATAGACATAGATACATAGATGAGCACCCACAAGAGCCTGCATGGTATAGTTGGCCTCAGAGACAAGGATCTGGGTTTGAATCTTGCCTGTATGACTTGCCTCAGGCTTCTTTACTTCTCAGTACTCTAAACAGATTATTAGGATTACAAGTTAAAGAGAAAGTGCTTTCCTATATGGGTAGCAGGAGTCTCCTCATTCAGAAATTCTTTGTTAATTAAAGTGTAATTTGATTTATTTCTTTTGAGAGTTCTGTGAAATTCTTCACATAATGTATCTTCCTACTCATCTCTTATAACAGATGTTGCTACAGAAGCTGGAATCAGATTTGTTGTGTGTTTTTTTAAATAAATGCTTGTTGTAAACACTGCAATATAGAATGATCAAATGTCCTACAAAATGATTTTCTCGTATGACAAAAAACAATTTTTCACAGTGTTTTCTAAAATTTGCCTCTGCGAGGAAATTCTGGGATCCATTTCTCCTTCTAACCATTATTTCTTTTAGTCTTCTGGTATCATTTATGCCAAGAAAAACAATATCATAGAGTTCAGTTCCTTTGAAAAGTATGTCTGCTTGTTGGTCACTAGTCAAGGCTCTCCCATTTAAAGGACTAACAGTTATGTAATGTGAATAGATAATCTCAAATCTATGTGGTCCCTTGTACCTACTAGCTTCATTTCTGATACTCCAGCCTTCGTACCCAAGATGCAGAAGAGTTCCACAATAGGTTAATGTCCATTTTGAACTTTTTCTTTTTGTGGTTTGCCATAAGCAAAGAATTCATCACCTAGTGAACTGCCTACTAGTGATGAATATCTCTGTACTTAGCCAGGCCAGTCTTTTGATATAGTTTGTTGCTGGGTCATACTCTGGGCCAGAAGTGGGGAATCTGTGGCCTTGAGGCTGCATGTGGCTGTCTAGGTCCCTAAGTGCAGCCCTTTGCCTAAATCCAAACTTCACATTTGTTCTATGAACTAAATGGTTATTGACTGTCTACAATCTACCATGTTTAATTGGTTGAATGTGCAAAGTCTATCAAATCCTATGTTTTAATTTTGTCATTTGAATGCATGCATACACACCACACACACACACACACACACACACACCATTTAAAGTTTGAATTCAGTCAAAGAGCTACACTTGGGGACTTAGAGGGCCACATGTGGCCTCAGGGTCACAAGTTCGCTACCCCTGTTCTATACCTTTCCAGAATATTAAAAGCATTCGGAGTTTGTTTTGTAGCCTTAGCTTAGCCTTCAAGAAACCAGTCATCTATGGGCTACATTAAGATACCAGATTAGAGGGGCTGCTAGGTGGTGCAGTGAACAGAGCACCAGCCCAGGAGTCAGGAGGACAGGAGTTCAAATCCAGCCTCAGACACTTAACACTTACTAGCTGTGTGACCTTGTGCAAGTCACTTAACCCCAATTGTCCTGCCTCCCCCCTCTCCAAAAATGCAAAAAAAAAGATATCAGACTAGAATCTCATGAAGACCACATAAAATGCAGTGCAAGTCCATGAAAGACACAGAATTCTGAAAGTGCTGAGGGATGAATTTGCAACTGAGGGAAAGATACCAAAATAATAAATAAATAAAAATCATAGGTTGTATAATTATAAAAATAATGTAAAATTTTATATTTATAATTTGTGTAATTTGTAAATTTCAAAAATTTGTACAATTATAAAATTATATAAAAGACAGTGGATCAGAGAAGAGTAACTATTGACTCATTACCCAAGACTTTCTCATCACAATAAAGTCTACTTAGAGACTGAGGGCATCTTTGATGAAAATATGAGAAAGAAATAAGAATGCTTTAACAAATGAGAAATTTTGGGACTTTTCTCTGACTGTCCCCATCCATAACTGGAATTCTCCTTCTAATGTCTGCCTCCTGGTTTCCCAGATAAAATCTCACTTTCTTTAGAAATCCTTTCCCTAGCCATCTTATTTCTAGTACTTTGTCTTTGATTTATTATTGCCAGTTTATCCCATATATGTCTTATTTATACATAGTTTTTTGCATGTTTTCTCTCCCATTAGACTGTGAGCATCATGGGATTAGGGCCTGTCTTTTACCTTTGTGTTGCCAGCACTAAGCACAGTGCCTGGCACATGGTAAGCATGTACTAAATGTGTATTGATTGGCTTCCTGTCTACAGTTGACTACATCCTTACTTTCTCATAATTGACTGAATGTGCAAAGTCTATCAGATCCTACATTTTATTTTTTGTCAATTGCACACACACACACACACATCCTACACACCACGCACAAACACATCACACACACCAACACACAACACACATACACACACATCACCCCCCCTCACCATTTGATCCAGTAAAAACCTCCACGAAACTATTGATTTGATGTCCAGCAAGATGTATCCCACTCTTTTTACGTTTATATAAGATTCCTTGAGAGATGTACAGTAAAGATCACTTTATTAAAAAATAGTCTGATTATCAAGAGCAAGTAAGGTTCAAAACAGGGATATTTGCCAGTAAGAAGCATTCAGCATTGTCATGGGGGAGACCCTATGCCGAGTGAAATGGAAGGGAGATTGTCTATAAATGGTGGAGTGTTCCAGCTGCTGCTGTTTGCAAATAAGAATTTGCTCATTGAATTTGAATGTCGAGAATGGCTGACATTTACATAGCATTTGGAAGTTTATAAAGCACTTACATACATTGTCTCATTTTATTCTTTGTAATGATCTCATGGGGTAGGTATTGTAGGCATTGTCACCCTCATTTGACAGATGTAGAAACTGAGACCTAGAGAAATAATGTGATATTTACCAAAGGTCATGCAATTATAATCAAAGGCAAAACTTGAACCCAAGCTTCTTCTGACTCCAAAATGAGTGTTTTTGTGCAAGTCACACAACCTTTTCATAGAACTCCTTAAATGGATCCAAGAATGGGCAAAAGAAGTGACCCTGACCATCTACTCTGGACAAACCAAGTGAAGGAAGACTACCTAGCAAAGCTTCGTAACCGGTTTATGAAAAGGAGAGACATAAGAGATATTATATGGAAAGTGCAGACTCGGACGAGAGCAAACACCAGTGATGTGACAGTAAGAAAGAATAGACTTTTACCTAGTAAAGATTAAAAAGTCTATGGGAAGACATCTAGAGATTGATGTATCTAGAGTACATATCTAGAGTATCTTTAGAGAATGGCAGCTAGGTGGGGGATAGGTCATGTAGTGAATAGAGCACTAGCCTTGGAGTCAGGAGGACCTGATTCAAATCCAGCCTCAGATACTCAACTGGCTGTGTGGCCTCGGGTAAGTTATTTAACCCAGATTGCCTCTTTAGAAATAAAGAATGCATGGGAGAACACACACAACAATAACATTAGAAGAGAAGACATGAATAGGTTACTTTGTACTGTTGGAAGAAGTACCTTTAATTGAGATGACAATGCCATCCAAGAGTTCTTAGCTAGGTGTTGTAAAAACAGAACACTGGGCTTGGATTGAGGGATACCTGGGTTCAAATCCAGCCTCAGTTATTTCTTGGATGTGTGACCTTGGAAGAGTCAACCTTAGCTTCAGTTTGTTTTTTCAACTGTAGAATTGGGGATAATAATAGCACAGGGGGTGTTGTGAGGATGTCAGGGACATAGCAAACCTTAAAGTGGTATTAGAGTGTCATTATCAATACATTTTCACATGTGCATTGAATTACAAATTTCTTTAAATGTTTGTTCTTTCCCTTATGATAGACACTGAAGATTTTTTGACTGCAGTGAAAGGGTTCTGTTTGTTGTAGCTGTTTATTCCCTATGCTACTAAGTATGATAAAGGCATTCTTCTGAAGCAGATAATCATTGCAATGGGTGCAATTGTCCCTTGATGAATGAAATCACTATATTAAACATTAGTGATATAATTAGAAAAGAAGTTCCTGTTCTTAAGGTGCCCACATTCTAATAGGGGGAGACACAGTACACAAAGAAGGTTTCAATTTTAAGTAGAAAGCAGCAAAGCAGAGTGGAAAATGCATCCTATCTACTGTTATTTCCATTAAAACCCATCTATTTTCATGGTTGAACCATTTAACAGTATGAATTTTTTTTCTGGCCAAGAACTTTCTTTTCTGGGTCTTCATCAGACATGACTGTTGAGGAATCATGACTGTAGCAACGGCAGGGATATAAGCCAGTTCACTTTTCCACAGATTTGCATCACTGGACAGTGGTTTGGGGGAGAGCTAGAAACAGAGCTAGTATGTGTTGGGGGAGGGGCAGGATGAAGGGGTTGTCCTAGTTTTTCCTGAAGATCCTGGACTTACCTGAGAACCTGAGGGCAATAGGTCAGCAGATGGTGTTGGTAGTACCTGCAAAGACTGGCTATCTCCACAGTGTTAGGGGTGGAGAGGAAGTATTTTGAACATTAGAAACTTGAGTCTGTGACACAAGAAAGATTGGTGAGTGATGTTATTGTGTAGAAGCTGTGTCATTCTGGATCTCTAGAAGTTTCTGGTTTCTCTGTGCATCTCTCCTTTGAAGTCTGGGTTCATATCTAGGATTAGCCTGCATTTGTGGAATTGTGGAGAGAATGAAGATTAAAGAGTGTTTGGGAAAAAAGCCTCATCCAAAATTTAATCAAGAACATGGAGATCTCTTAGGGTAAGAACAGAAATATATTCTCTTCCCCTGGGAGAAGAAGGTGGTCTTCCCCATGACTGGTCATGAGGAAGGGACACTCAATGTGGGGTGAACAGTGTTTTTATACCCTAATGTAGTCAAGTCCTCTTCTCTTGACTGTCCCTTCTCCCATTGGCTGAGAGGTGGGCTCAAGTCTCATTGTGAAAATCTTCCCCAGTGGCACATAACAGAGGAAGCCCTCCACTATCCCTTAGTGGCTGGGAAATAAGCTTACAAAGAACAAGGATGCTGATTGACAGCAAGGGAAATGGGAGGGTCCTGAAGCAAGGGAGGGGAAGGAAAAAGGTCGCCAAGGCAGTAGTAAAGAAGGGTGGAGGTCAAAAGACTTCTGAAAGGGCTTTCTGCTGATTGTCAGCAGAAGTGAAGTGGGGAAGAGGGAAGCTAACAATCCAAAATTGCCTGAGAAGTTTTCACTCCCCAGACAAGGGGGACACAGAAGCAGGTACCCTCCAGCCTGTGTACATCTGATAATATTTATTGTGCCATGAATCTTTGTGCTGGGTCCCTGGGAGTGTGATTCTGAGATCTGGAGACTGGCCAGGGACTGCAAATGGCCTAGAGCTTAGAGAGTATTTGAGATGACTTATAGTGAAAGTATCATATGTGTCTTGCTATAATTTCCCTCTGTGTATATTTGTGTCTCTCTGTCTGTCTGTCTCTGTCTCTGTTTCTCGCCTCCCTCTCCCCCTTTACTCCTGGGGTCTGTCCTTCTGATTGACTGGTTTCAACCAATTTAAGGAAGATGTCCAGGCCAATTCCAGTCATGACTTCATTCCTTTCCAGGCTGTACTTCTGACTCTCTCAGACTTTCATTACATTCCTTACTATCCAAAATTATTTATCCTAGAAGTTTATGCTGTCACTGAAATCCTTGTTACATTACCCTCTGTTCCTGCAGCTTCTCTGCCCCAACAAGGATGGCCAGGCTATGCCCCAACTATGTTTTCTTTCCTCTCCAAAATGCACTCCTGAGTCTCCTAGACTTTCTCTACAATACTCTTGTTTGGGATCCTGTCTTCTTCCCCCTTTTATGTACTATTTTTTCCCAGAAGCTCCTTGCGGACAGGAGCATTCTTTCCTTCTGCTTATATCTTAGCACTTAGTAGCACGATGGCTAGCACATTAACCACTATTATGGTAGTCTTTTGGCTTAGGGTAAAAGAGGTAATAAAGGCCCACACTAGAGTGATGGCAGTCAGGAAATCAGTGACATAATGCAAAGATCTCTGGATACTGGTAATCAGAGGACCTGGATTCAAAGCCTGGCTCTGTGATTTACTTTCCATGGGAAGTTACCTCACTGAGCCAGAGTTTCCTCATCTATAAAATGAGGTAGCTGAATTAGGTGATCTCTAGGATTATTTCCATGATGATGGTAATGATGAGGAAGTAAAAAGAAGGAATGGATGTGAGACAGCATGTAGATAAAAACACCAGGATTTGGAAATCTGTGATACGGGGTGGGGTAAAGGTTGTGTCAATTTGGGCAAGTTTCCTCCTCTAAGAGGGTGACAGAAAGACAGAGAGATAGAGACAGACAGAGAGAGACAGAGACACAGAGAGAGAGACAGGGAGAGACAGAGACAGAGACAGAGTGAGAGGAAGAAGTTGAGAGAGAGAAAAATAGATGATATAAGGCCTCAATCCTCAGTCTCTTTAGCTAAAGATTTAGAGAATTCTTGAGTGTTGAACTGGACCAGAAATTCTTAATTTTAGGGGCCCCTCAAAGGGTTTGGAAATAGAGTTATAGGAATTCATGAACTAACCTCTAACTGAAATGTGTCATTTTCTTTAATTATGAATCTGAAAAAAAGCAGCGTTATTCTGAGAAAGACTTCATAGGTTTCACCAGACTGCGAGAAGGGATCCTCAACATGCAAACAAAAGTTAAAAAATGCTTAATAGATGATTTTAGGGTCTAAGTACCCTGTTCTGAGATCCATTACAATTCTAACATTATATAAGTTTGTTAGTAACACTAAACCTAAGGTCTCAAGCCTGGGAGACAGGGATACTGGTGGTGTCTTTACTCAAAATGAAGTCAGAAGACCAAGAATGTTTTGAAGATACTGAGTCTGAGTTGCCACTGGGATAGCCTGGTGACAATGCCCTTCAAGTAATATTTCTGTGAAAGTACCTTTGTCTCCACATAATCCAGTGAGTCTTTTTTATTTTTCTTTAAACTAAGCTTTAGGTACATTGTAAAACCAGACCATTAAAACCAGGTTGACCAAAAGACACTATTTTTACCCTTCATTGTTATGTAGTAAGTGTTGCTTCTAGTTGTTGTGGGGTTTATTATTATTATTATTATTATTATTATTTTAACCTGTATTACATCTGCCCTCAAGCTATGTCAGAGGAGATGAAATTTTAGAAATTTGCAAACAATGCAATGGATGATAAAATGGTACTGAGAATATAGATCAGTTTTGTAGGCAGGAAAATTAGTTTCTTTCAGACAGGACACACAGATTTTTTTGCCCCAAGCCTTCAGTGACTCTCCATTGGATACATTATAAACCATTTAGCCAGGTATTAAAAGCCTTTTGCAACTTAACCTCAACCAGTTTCTGTAGCCTGATTTCCCATTACTGCCATACAGGGGACACTTTTCTTGTAGTGAATCTTATCAGCTCCCTAATATGCCACACACAGTCCCACATTCATATCAGGCCTATCCATGCCCAAGATCCTTCTTCTTGTCCTTGCTCTAGCCTGCCTGTTCCTTAAGATGGAGCTTGTCTTGTTTAGAAAACATTTCCTAACAGCGATTCAGCTATAAAGAACTTGAGTGTAAGGGACCTGCCTTCTATCTTTAATGATCTGATGAATGCCTGGTATGTAGTAAACTTTTAATAAATACTTGCTGACTGACTGACTGAGTGGCTAGTGAGGTGTTCATTAACATATCCAAATCTGGACTTATGCAAATTGCAGGATGAGGGAGGTTACTGCATTTATGGATATTAAGTTGGAAAGCTTGAAATGGTGACCCCTAACATCCCAGAGACTAAATCACAAGGTTCCTCCTAACTATAAGCCATAGTACATCCTCTTAGATCTGCAAAAGTAGACAAGAATTCCTATAAGTAAGAGCTACTCAGGGGCAGCTAGGTAGTGCAGTGGAGAGAATGTCAGGCCTGGAGTCAGGAATACTCATTTGTGTGAGTTCAAACCTGACCCCAGGCACTCACTGTGTGACCCTGGGCAAGTCACTTAACCCTGTTTGCCTCAGCTTCCTCATCTGTGAAATGAGCTGGAGAAGGAAATGGCAAACCACTCCAGAATCTCTGCCAAGAAAACCCCAAATGGGGTCACAGAGCGTTACATATGACTCAAACAGCTGAACAACAACAACAACAGCTTTAGATGTAATTCTGTTACTGCCTTCCATGTGAATGAGGGAGTCTAGTGAGGAAGAAGCACAATGATAGTCTCTACCACCCCCTACTTCCCTGCCCTGGTCAGAAGATGTCTTTAGAAGTGGTTTCAGTACGATACTATATTGACAAAGCTAAGGAATATGCGCAGTAAAGTGACCATCATGGTAAGGGAATTTGAAACTATGTCATTTGTGGATTGATTGGAAGAACTGAGAATGTTTAAACCAGAAATTATCTGAAATACTATCTTGAGGATGAAAATGTAGATGAATTTTGCTTCCGTTACCCCCACCCACAGTGGGAGAGGCAGGGAAGGCAAAACTAACACTCATGACGAAAGTTCCAGAAACTAGATTTCAAGCTCAGTAATACAGTTAGAGCTGTGCAGCAATGAAATGGACTGCCTTGAAGGGTAGTGAGTCATCTGTCTCATTAGAAGTGTTCAAGCAGAGGTCGGGTGACCACATGTCAGAGAGACATTATAGAGATTATTGTATAAATCAGGGGCCTGAACCAGATGACCCTTGAGACTTCTTCCACCTCTCAGATTTTATGATTCTGTGACAAGGTTCCCACTGCTAGAATTGTCAGAAATGGTTCTAATCTGCCCTTGTTTTATCCAACAGGGCATTCTCATCTTTTCTGGGGAACTTATAAATCAACCATGTTGCTCTTAGGCCCTGGAGCCCACCTAAAATTTAATCTTCCAACCTTGCATAGCTTTGGCCTCCGGATAGCCTCGGTAGGTAAAAGCCTAAGGAAATCTTATTGGAGACAGATCTCACTGGCAGAAATCAAAATGACATCAGCAACAATAAATTGCAGTTGCAAATAACAGGAATGTAGTCTCCGAGAAAAGGTTGGCTGTATCTGGAGAGAGGGCAACTTTCAGAGTCCATGTGAAATAAATATACAGCAGCTTATCTCTTTGAGAGCAGGGGACTATAAAAACACAATTGCCAGAACGAAAGAAAATTGAAGCCGATTGCCATGGTAACAAAAGTTACGCTGATGAAATAGAGGCACATAAAATCCATGTATGCTACATTAAAGACAGAGCAATCAGAAGTAAACAAGAGAGGCCTGTCATTGGCAGTCAATCCTCCCAGCCTGGGTACTGCCCCTGGAGAGACTTACTTGGGGCTAGAGACCCATAGGAAAGAAAGCCTGGTTTCTCTTCCATTCCTTGCTTCCTGCTACATGTGGCTTTGTAGAATGTCAGATCAGGAAAAGCCCTTAGGATATAGAATACAGGAAGCCAAAGACAGAGACAGCCTATGGAACACAAAATGTTAGAGCTCGATGGGCTCAAAGAAAACAGACTATTAGAGCCTGGAAGGGAACATTTAAACAGACAAAACAAAATGCAACTTTCCTGATCTGCCTCCTCCCACAGTTGTTTGCATCCCGCCTCCTACCCCCAACATAGACACTTTGAAATTGCTTTGTTTTTCTTTTGAATCTCTTTTGTATTTCACCTATCTTTGTACAAGTTGTTTCTCTCTAGAGACTCTTCTTCCATTTTGGGCTTTGTAGCCTATCTTGGTGCCTGGAACACCTTAGAGAACTTTATTGATTATTGATTATTAAGTTATATTGTTATAAGTTATAATGATAAGCTATATTGGTAGAAACTTTAGAATGTAGAACAGAAAATGATCACACTGGAATAGACCTTAATGATATTTCAATCCCCATTTAATAGATAAAGACATTGAAGCCCAGTGAGAAAAAAATAACTTGTCTAGGGCTATATAAGAAATTTAGTTGCAAATCCTTTGCTACAATTGAATTTCAGCATCTTGTTTCCTAATTCAGTAGTCTTTCTAGTAAACTTCCTTGTCCTTTTCTTACCACCTGTTCATATGGAGAACAAGGGAAACGTATGTTCTTGACTTCATATATCTGATCTGCAAATTTGTGTGATTTATAGATCTGAGACTTTATTAACTTCGTTATATTGAAATGCAGGAAAAATAGCCCATTGACTTGGTAAAGAATCTTGAGCTAAGCATCTGAAAACTTGAATTCTAGTCATCACTTGGCTAAGTAACTTGATATGTGATCTTAGGTAAGCCATCTCCTCTCTCTAGACCACAGTGGTACTATTTGTGTATAAGGGAGATGTGAATATTTCCCATAGTGGTGGGTATGCCATTAGAAGCCACTAACTTTTGTCTTTCCCTTTGGAATATATCAAATGTCTTACTGAGGCTGATGAAAACTTTAGGAGGTCTCAAGCCATGTTTACCATGATGGAAGTGGGATACAGAATGGTGGTTAGAAAAGCAAATAGAGAAGAATAAATATTCATATCCAGCCTCAAGAAAATGAAAAGGCACTCATTCTTACCTGAATGTCCTTGGATGAGGAGGCAAAGAATGCTGTCCATGAGGAGAGCATCAACAGGCCTTTATCTTCTCCACTGACACTACTGTGATGTGGTTCATGATTGTGACTGAATGTTATTTTTGTCTCTGTTGTGTTTGCTCTTTCTTGTTTTTAGGTGCAGTACTGGAAACATCTATGACTTTGAAGACTTTCAGAAGACAATGAGCTGAACCATGTCAGATTAAATATAAATAAGTCAGCTGAGTTCCTAAAGAATGATTTGCTTGAGGCAGCCCAGTGGTAGCTGAAACATCATGGACTCAGGCATTGGTTTTTTCCATGTTTGGAAGTGAACTTGATTATAGAAACTAATTTAAGCTTGGGCCTACTCTACTTAGAGATTGAGGTAGTACAGAGATTATATACCATCAGATATTGGGGGAGAGAAGTGATGCTTTCTCTGGGGCAACATCCTTCTTGCTCTGAAGATGTCTCCATTATGCATCTCCTCTGATCGGTGAATGATTTCCTAGTACCTTTTAAGAAGGGCCTAATCTAGTTCCAACAATGTCTTCACAGTAACTATTCTTTGTAAAAGTGAAATGATGTTACTTATTTAAATAATACAGGGGCCCTAAATACTGGTAGTTGATATAGGATAGAACAAACGAGAAATGGGGGTTTGAGCCAATGTCACTGGAAGAAAAAAATACTTCTAGCCCTCAGGAATTAAAGTTCACTTGCATAGCGTCCTGACCCATCAGTGTGTGTATGAGTTGGGATAAAGGTCCTCAAAGTAGGTATCTGTTATAGGGACAATTACTAATTTTATCATTACTATAAATAGGACTACAATGTTGCTTTGGGTATTTGAAAGAAAACCCATCCATCTCCATCCTCTTCACATGTGCTTTCCCTTCCTTTCTCAAGATATCTACCTTTAGTTCTACCCCAGTACCAAGCTATAAGATATCTCTTTGCCTAAGGAGATGAGCAAAACTGCTTCAAATTCTCGAAGTATACAAAGATGCAAGCCATTCTTTTCCTACTCTAGAGAAGGCAGCACAATCCTATATAGATATATGGACATATATGTATATATATGTACATACATACATATATGTGTGTATATATGTGTATATATACATATATTCTTATACAGGGGTGTGTGTGTGTGTGTGTGTGTGTGTATTAACTAATACAGCTGTGTTAAGGGATAAGCAAGGTGTTTTGTTTTTGTTTTGGCTTGATTTATACTTTTTACCAGATGCATTTAAAAACGTGACCTGTAGGTAACAGGGTTGGGACAGGGAGGGAGGAGTGTATGTTAACACATCTAGGGTCTTACCAAAGTGACTAAAACAAAACCAAAAAAGGGAAGGAGAAGCTATATATTCTCTAGGCCCTTTTGCTTAAACATAAAATTCAGCCTTTGGCTATGTATTTACAAATCTGCAGGAAGGGTGATTTAGTAGAGATCAAAGGTATTGGTGTAGTTCTGGGAGGAATACCCCCTAAGCTTCACCACAGCAGGACTAGAAGCATCTTAAGCTTTATTCACCTTACTGAAGGCATTGTTGTAAACAAGTAAGTTAAGGGTAAGATTCTATGGAAGAGAACTGGTATGCATATTGTTTATATTAAGTACTCTATGAGCAAAGAAAGGTTACTGACAAGCACAGAGGAAAATGCTCAAAAGAAAAAGAAATCTGGATCCCAATGCAATACATTTTGCCTCAGCCAGAGAAGCGCACTTTGTGAGAACCAAGTTGTTGGAACTAGTGCTCTATGAATTTGCGCAATCAGTAACTGTAAAACAAATAATAAAGATTGTGGATTGTGAAAAAAAAGAAAATTGAGAGGGCAATGCTGACTGTGTGAGAAACATATTGCTGGTATTATCAGTAAGGAAGGAAAGTCGGGAACATTAATTCAGTTAGGAGTAAGGACTGGGAACCTTCTACCTGGAAGAGTGGGTCTGGAAGCCATAGAGCTGCCCGACTGGCCCTTTTGTGCATCAGGTCGGGCTGTGAGGTTCACCAAATACAGAACTTAAAACGTGATGACAAGGCCCAAGTCACTTTGACTGAATGACCTGTACTGACGAGTGACAAATGACCCTGTACTGACGTAGCAGAGTGGGGAAGCAGCTGAGAGTGGAGCTTTGGCATATGACAGCCATGAGCAACAGCAATGGCAAGACTAAGGCAGCAGATAGCAGCTTCTAAGATGGAGAGCAGCGAGAATGGGAACAGAGATATGGTTTTCTAAGCCTCCATAGGAGTAGATGTTGATGCAGAGGCAGATGAGTCACAACTAAATAATCAGTAATAATAACAATAAAAATAATAATTATTAATATAGTGCTTCAGGGTTTTCAAAACACTTTAAAAAGATCTCATTTTATCCTCACAATAACCCTGGGAAGGAGGTGCTATTATTATTCCCATTTTCCAGTCAAGGAAACTGAAGTAGACTTTGATTTGCTCAGAGTTCACATAGGTAGTAAGTATCTGAGGTACACTGAACTCAAATCTTATTGACTTGAGGTCCAGTGCATCCATTGTACTAGTCACTTGCTGTTCCCGGACAAGGTCCATGAATTTCAGAGAATGAGCCATGGCAAATTGAGGTTATATAGAAATACTAGCTTTCCCGTAATAGCTAAACTAAAGCCTAACCTCTCCCTTGCTTTGGAGTATGTATTTTCCAGATATTTTCTCAGGAAGAAAGCCATAAACCTTTTCCTATCATCATTTAAGTCTGTAGGAGATTGTGTTCTTCTTTATGTAAGGGTGCTATGATTATACTGCTTGGCTTTTGCCTTTGTTAACTTTGCTGTACTATCCTTAGTAAATTCTTTGCCTTTTTGTTCATGGTCCTTTACTGGTTTATCAGTCAACAAAGAGTAGATGCTACATAATACGTAAGCTATATAATACCCCTTTAATGACCTTATTAACCAATGGAAACCTCAAACTGAGTGGGACACTCTTCTATAGATGCATGCACCAGAAGGGTAAAGGAGGATTTCGACTTCAAATTATCAGTCTTGTGTCAGGAGAAGAAGACATTTATCCTGATACCTCATGGTACTGAAAGCCAACTATGTCTCACTGATTCTAGGATCCATCTTCCCCAACTCCTAAGAATGATCCAACAACTCCTTTGCTCCACCCCAAACATCTGATCCTGTTAGGACTTGGAAGCTTGCCACTCTATTTCAGCTGCAACTGTACATCATCTCCATAGTTTCTATCTGTTGAAACTTCTCCTGTTGCTCTCCATAGATGTCATTTGCTTAAACTTTGCCCCATCACTGCTTCCTAAAACGGCTCATTTCTGTACTGATTTTTTGATGAAGTATCATCATTATTTTAGAGTGAGATCACCTGGGCCAACATCCCTCAGGGCTAGTCAACACATTCTTTCATTCTTTTATTATTGAGCCTTGAAACCTACCTACAAAAAGGGCATATAGACAGCTGGAAATTTTCAGATCGACCCATCTCAATGAAATATTCTCTATTAATAGCTGTTAGAACTACTAAAATACTTTCACCTCTTCCTAGCCTCCCGTAGGATACCTCTTGTTGATTCTTTTTTGAGTCTGGGTATAAATATTCACACTCTTTTCTATTTCTTTTTCCAGGTCCAATAACATCATACCTTGCTTTGCACTCATGATTAGTATATGCTAATTGCTTGAAATAATTCCCCAAAAAGCATGAAAAAAGGACTGGAAGGGCTAAAATTTGGAGACATTTTCCTGCATTTCTGTCATCATAGAAAAACTCACACCTCCACATCATGTCAAATAAAGATTATTGACTGATTGAGTCTATCTTCCATGTGAGTTCTCAACCCTTCCTTCCAAAAGGCTAAACCACCCTTATTTTTTTATTAGGCTTTGAAACTTTGTACCTCTTTAAAGAAATTATCACATACCTACCTACCCACATGTGTGAATGTGTATGTGTTTGTGTATGTGTGGCTTATTTGTGTATATGAAATATTCTCTTTATAGACTATGAATTTAGTGAAAGCAGGACCTGTTTCATATTAAAACTCTGTATCTAGTCTAGTACCTGTACATGATGGGTACATTGAATATAAAAGGAATAAATTATTAAGTGTAGGTAAGAATTTTTAAAAGGTATAGTTAGTTCTATGTAACAGTTACAGGTAATGGCTGGCAAAAATAAAATTAATTCTAGTCAACATATCATGAAATGTCTATGGTATAGAATGAAAATAATATCTAACAGTTCTATATTCATATACTATCTATAAAGTGCTTTCCTCACAACTTCCCAGTGATGTGGGTAATGTAAACATAGCTTGCTTTGAAATCCCATTGATTCCCCGAGTTTGGTGTGGATTGGTTGGACAATATTATGTATATTAATCATGATCTAAATCTCCATACCAATCTATATTCTATTATATACCGGGCAGAATGAAGATCTAAAAAACAAAACAAAACACGAAGTAATTAATTAAGGCATAACAAAACAAAGGGAAATAACGAGGCGATGGAGTTATTCTCAGCCCACCACATAGAAATCGATGTAACCTCTTAGATGCTCTAGAGACACTATAATCTACGTTTTCTTTGATCCTTATTAATTCTCTCAGAATATTAGAGGAGAGACAGTAACCGTTGCACTCATTAGTTCAGTGGTAAAAAAAAAAGCTTAGAATTTAGTACTACCTACCTTATGGAGTACTGTAGAGGTCTTTTTGGGTAGAGTGGCAATCTGTGGAAATCTTTGGTCTCAGTTCTGTGGCCATCAGCATTCTATTCGGACTCCTTGCTTACAGAGGTGTGGTGGTGCCACGACATCACCATGCTTCCCTCTTTCACTGCTGAAAAATATGTTCCAGATATTCTGCTTTTAAAGCCTACTTATCTCCAGAAAACCGTGCACCAATCAGACTTCTTAACTGATGGTGCTATCACTCTGTGGCCAAAACAATCTGCCTCTTAGGAACTGAATCATTGGGATGTACTCTGTCCCCTAAGCATCATTAGAAATGAAGTCCTAGGAAATGTTCTTCTAGGCCATGTTACCTGTATCACTATAATTATAATAATTTTAATAGATAATGTAACTGAGCTTCTCAGAGGTTAAATAATTTACCCCACAGGAGGTGTTAAGATACAAGAACCTTTCAATTATTCTACGTAGTCTCCCATAATAAACTGTTTTCTAGGCATCTCTACATTCCCTAATCCATGATTATCTCCAAATTACACCCCAACCCATGTTCATTCCTGCCTATCTTCACAATGTTCTCTGGAGGCTCAAAGTGTGTCATGACTTGACTCTATGATCCTGTCAAACTTTCAAACACACCCCTATTGCATACCTCAGGATCTGGTTCTCTTATCACAGCAGTGGATGATAATGGGTTAATCAGATCCATGAATTTCTACTAATGAGCTAGTTTGCTAATGTGTTACTCCTCTGGGGTAACATAATGCCTTAACCCAATTAAAAGACAGAATCCTTAAGGAACTAAGTTAATGTAGGGATTTCAAGTCCTTTTTCAGACTAGCTGGGGAAATGCCAAATATACAAGCAGCATGTTCAACACATCAAACAGACCCAAAGAGTTCCACCTGGGAATGTTCAATCTAAGATTACATGCTGACCTTCACCGCCCATTCATTTACTCTACAAACATTTATTATATGCCTTTTATGTGCAACGTCCTATGTAAGTGACTGGGGAAGAGGCAAAGATAAATGAAAGAAAGGTCCTGCCCTCAAAGACCTCAAAAGAAAGTGAGTGAGGTAAGACAGATAGACAAAGAAGTATATAATAAGAAGTTAAAACACAGACGTGGAAGAGAATTAGGAAGAAAGATGTGGTTAGATTTCATAAGAAGGAAAAATAATTTCTATCTCAGTGTATCATGATGGATAAAATGGCAAATGAGCTAGGCCTTGAAAGATGATTATAGATAAGGAAGAGAAGGCACTCAGATGGAGAGAATGGTATTAACAAAAGCACAGAGGGTAGAAATCAAGAGATATTATCAGAGGATATAATGTGCAGTTTGACGAAAGCAATAGAATAGCTCATAGGAAAAGTAGAAATGTAGCTTGTTCTCAAATCATTAAGGGGTTTGCATACTCGGCTAAGTACTTTAGACCTCATTTGGTAGGCATTGGGGGGTTCTTGTAGGTTTGTGGGAAGGGAAAACATGTAATCATGGATCTGGTAGTACATGCAGGAGGTATTGGAGTGGAAGGAGAGCAGATATAGTGAGACGAGTTAGGAAGATATTATGATAATCCAAGGGATACTATGTCCCTCTCTGATAAAGGAAGTGTGTTTAATCAACAGCCATGTGATTTAAAAGCAGCATTCATGTTTGGCTACCTCATTAACATCATAAAACTATAATCCTTATCTCTAGTGCAATAACTAGGATTTAAAATTGTCTCTGAGCCGGCAAATGGGTTACAAGGAATGACTGGAGTCTCTCTAAACAACCTAAGAATTAAATATACGATGAATTAGGAAGCTCTAATGTCCCAATGAAAAGCTTAATATTAAAACTCAATTTCCTGTTTGGTGTGTTTAATTTTATTCATCTTCATTCTAAAGACTGAGTGATAAAACACACACATGTTTGATGAAGACGAATTAAGATTTAAATACAAGAAAATGACTCAAGGCACATTTTAAATAAGACTTAAATGAGTTTTTAATTTGAACAAGAGTCAGCTCGTTAAGGAAGACAGAACTAAAATGTCCAGGTATTGTGCCTTTCAAGGACAGGTTGCTTCACTCCCAAGATGAAGGTCTTCTGTCATTTTGCACACAACCTGTCTTCCAAGGCCGAAATAGAAAGCTAAGTACAGACTTAATAATAAGGCAAACTTGGTCTCGGTCCCATTTTTGCCTCTTATTTGCTGAGTAACCTGTTATAAATCTCTTTACCTCACTGAACCTCAGTTTCCTTATCTGTAAAATAGGGAGAATGATATGACATTTGTGAGGAGAGAAAACCTGGGTGAGACATGATAACTCTATTCAAATAATTTGCAGTTTCCTCATTTATGGACGGAGAGGACCTGGGCAAATGACCTCTAAATGACCTCCAGGTCTAGAGACATGATCTTATGAGCCCTCAAACACTGGGGGATAGTTTGGGACAAAACTGCTCCTGGCCACACCCTCTTCAGGGACCAGGATCATAGAAACTTGCTCTATGACTCTGGAGAATTCCTTCCCTCTCTTTAGTTGCTGCACCTATAAGATGAAGGGGTTTGGATTAAATAATTTTCTAAGTTTCCTTGCAGCTCTAACAAATCATATTCTGTGTTCCCAGATCCCTTCTTGTTTTACGGGTTCTAAGGCACACAGCTCTAACACAGACTTAGAGCTAGAAGGCAGCTTGGAGGTAAGGTCCTTCTGTCTTCCCTTCTCTCCGTGTCCTTCATGGGGTTTTCTTGGCAAGGACACTGGAGTGGTTTGCTATTTCTTTCTCCAGTGTATCACCTTTTGTTAGAACTCACTACTATGAACTATCCATTTGGGGTAACCCTACATGGCACAGCTCATAGTTTCATTGAGTTACTCAAGTCCCTTTGGAACAAGAAGTCAGTTATCCAGGAGGGGGCCTAGAACACAGTAAACACTATATAAATGCTAGCCATCATCATCTTCGTCATCATCCTCAGAACAATGTACTGCCTACATTCATAATTGAATGAAAAGCTAAATTTTATTTAGAGGTCAATGAAAGTAAAAATGTAACTGTTTCTTTCCTCCTCAGGGTCTGGATCACTTGACATGGGGGCCTGTGAGCCCCAGGTTAAGAATCAGTGTTCTAAGGGTACATCCAAGCTTTGACAATCTGTGATTTTGCAGGGAGATACGGGTAGAAAGGGGTGGTTCAGATTTACATGGAAGCTTGAATACAGAGGTCTTGTAGAAGAAAAATGACAGCTGGTTAGCCTTAGAGGATATATAGAATTATTTGTTTAGTTGCATACACAAAAAGCACATTTTTCCATTTCAGAGAAAAGAAATTAATATCTGAAGCCTGGGCATCATAAAAGGTTATGCTCTGAGGGTTGAGAGCACTTTTGTCTTGCTAAGCTATGGCTCTCTACTCCGTAGTGGTATCCTTTCTCTTTGGTATCAGCAGAGATTTCTCTCTCTTCTATTATGTCTTAGAATTAATTTTTTTTATTTGTAGAAGCAGACTGGAAGGAAAAAAAATATATGTATATACCAAAAGATGCACATATGCAAGCAAAGAAATGCAGATCGTACACACATACACAAAGACAAACAACCATGCATGCATGCACAATACAGATCCATAATAAGAGAAACTCAGACATGTGCACACACACACACACACACAAACACAAAATTTTTCTCTCCACGTTCTCATTGCACATACAAATTGAACCCATCTGTTATTTTAAGCACAGAAACCAGCCAAACATCTGATGCTGGGGAGACAACAGACAGCCCTGCTCAGTGCTAGGAAAATTTGTAAACCGAGGCCTCTCAGTGGGTGGTTAAATTGCTGTTTAAAGTCCTTTAGTACCATGCAATGCAGTCCAAGCAAGAAATAGGAGGAAGTAGAAGAGAAAGGTCCTTTTGTGACTACAAAAAAGAGTGTGTTTGCTTAAATCTGCTGAGATGATTATTTATTGAGAGGAGGATAACGTCTGTACTCTTTAAAGGATAGATAGCCTAAACTCAACTTTCCAACTCATTTTTTCCCCCAATATTCTTATGTTAGGATAGGAATAACAATATTGACAATAATAGGTAAATCATAACCATAAGACCAATTGAAAATAATAACATTAAATAGATACCAGCAATAAACATTTAATTTCATATGGAACTTTACAATTTACAAAGCACATCACTTGTCTCATTTAATTCTTATAAAATCCTTAAAGGAAATGCATATGTGCTTTCATGTCCCTATATTTGTATTATTACCCACATTCCTGCATTAAACAACTGAGGTACAGTGAAGAAGAGCAGTTAGATGACACAGTGGATAGAGTGCCAGGCATGGGGTCATCTTTGTGAGTTCAAATCTGACCTCAGACATTTACTAGCTGTGTGACCTTGGGCAAGTTACTTACTCCTCTTTGCCTTAGTTTTCTCAAGTATAAAGTGAAGTGGAGAAGGAAATGGCAAACCATTCCAGTATCTTTGCCAAGAAAACCCCCAAAAGGGGTCACCAAGACTGAGACTTGACTGAAAACAACTGAGGAGACATGACTGGTTTAAATTCACGTATCTATTACATGTTTACCTCTTGCAGCCTCTTTAGTTAACAGTGTCTGTTTGAAGAGGGAGGAGGAGGGGGCTTGGAAATGGAACCAAGATGGAAGAGTGAAAACAGGGACTCACCTGAGATCTACCACAAATTTCTTCAGGTACCTCTAAAAAGTGAATCTGAACAAGGTTTAGAGGGACAAAATCCACTAGGAGACAGAGTATGGCAGATTTCCAGCCCAGGACAACAAGAAAAGTCAACGGAAATAATTTGTTGCACCAGGCATGGGTAATACAGAGCACAGACCCAATCATAGCTGAGCAGGAGTAGACCCTGGCAGACTGAATCACCTGCAGCAGTGGCGATTCCCAAACTTCTCAGTGCAGGATGGGGGTCTGTCGGAGCTAGGTGAGAGATGAGTACAGGGCCTGAGGCAGTGGCAGTAGCTACTCCTGGGGCTATTAAACTACAGACTAAATGTTTGAAAGTCACCTTCTTAAATGACAAGTGCTGGAGAGGATGTGGAAAAATTGGAACGCTAATGAATTGTTAGTGGAGCTGTGAACTGATATAAACCATTCTGGAGAGCAATCTGCAACTATGCCCAAAGGGCTATAAATAATTGTATACCCAGTAATACGACTTCTGGGGTTGTATCCCAAAGAGATCATAGAAGTGGGAAAAGGACCCATGTGTACAAAAATATTTATTTCAGCTCTTTTGGTGGTGGCAAAAAGCTGGAAATTTAGGGGATGCCCATCAATCGGGGAATGGCTGAACAAGCTGTGGTATATGAATGTAATGGAATACTATTTTCTGTAAGAAATGGGAAGCAGATGGACTTCATAATTACCTGGAGAAGCTTATACAAATTGTTGCTAAGGGAGAAGAGCAGAACCAGGAAAAATTTGTACACAATGCAGACACATCATATGTGTGATGACCAACCTTGATAAACTGGACTCTTCTCAGAAACACACAGCTATAAGACAGCTCTACAAGTCTCAGGATGGAAGGAGATGTCTACATTCAGAGAAAGATCTAGAAAGACCAGAGTTTAAATGGAGACTGAAGCAACATATGCTATAGTTCTTTTTCATATTTGGTTTTCTTTCTTTTTTCCCATTGTTCACTCAGTTGGTTACAACCCTTCTGTACAACCAGACTATTGTACAATGTGAAAGTATTTTCAGATCCTATACTTGACTGTATGCTGCCATGGGGGTGGGGAGGGGAGAAGGAGAGGAGAAAGATTGAAATTCAAGGGATTATGGAACTGAATCTTGTAAACTGAAAGTAAATAAACAAGTCAATAAAAAAAGAAAAGAAAGTCACTTCCTTGAACCTCCAGGAGCCAAGACGGCAGAATAAATTGTAAGCACTCTCATTTCCCCCTTGTTAACCTTAAAAAACCCGGAGAATATTGCCCCAGGAAAAATCCTGGAATAGTGGAACCAGCAGAAGGGGCACAGCAGTCTTTTAGCTCAGAAGGCTAGGGCAATCAACAGGAAGGATCCCTCTTGCTGTAGCTGAAGGGGACCAGGGCAGGAGGAGAGTCACCCCAGAAAGTACCACTTCAGCAGACCATCAGGGGATCCAGAACCCTAGGGGGTTGAGCTTTCAAGCACCAGTACCAGGACACCAGGTGTGCCTTCTCATAGCTAGGGGAATCTGCAGACACCAACATGGACAAGCATCCACCAGTGGCTGAGCCTGCCTGTGCATTAGTGAAGCCCTAGGGAAGGTGGAGACCTCCAACTGACAGACCACCCCACCCCCATACCTCATGCTGTGTGTGAGCTTCAGTGTAACCCTGGAGAAACTCAGAAAGACATCACTGGGCGTTGGCTCTGGCACACACCAGCCAGTTCTGACTAAGCACCAGGAAAGTTGCAGCATTATATAGCTACTAACTGATACAACCAGAGGCAAAAAAAACATAAACCCAGTAACCAGGCCCCTAGCTCCTAGCAGAAGTGTGAGACAGAGCCCCTATGCCCCAGAAGCAGAGGTCCACTTTAAAAGTCAGAAAATAGGCAATCAGAGTGGGCAAAAAGCAAATTGGAAAAACAAAGATGATAGAATTTTACTATCGAGACAGGGAAGATCAAAATACAAATTAAGAAGAGGAAAGCATTGATACTATAACCACATCTGAAACCTCAAAAATGAATATGTACTGGTCTTAAGCCCAAAAGGCATTCTTAAAAGAGCTCAAGAAGAATTTTAAAAGCCAAATTTGGGAGGTGGATGAAAAACTAACCAATTATTTAAAAAATACAATTAACAAAATGAAAAAAAAGTTCACTGATGAGAACACCTCCTTAAAAAGTCAAATTGGCCAAACTGATAAGGAAGTATAAAACCTAACTGGAAAAAATAAATGCTTAAAAATAAAAATTGGCCAAATGGAAAAGGAAGTACAAAAGCTAAACAAAGAAAACAATTAGTTAAAAATTAGAATTGGACAAGTAGAAGCTATTGACTCCATGAGGTATCAAGGATCAGTTAAACAAAATCTAAAGAATGAAAAAATAGAAGAAAATGTAAAATATCTCATTGGAAAAACAACTGACATGGAAAATTGGTCCAGGAGAGATAATCTAAGTATTGTTGGTCTATCAAAAAGCCATGATGAAAAAAAAGTACCTGGACAGTATCTTCCAAGAAATCATAAAGGAAAACTGCCCTGAGGTCCTAGAACCAGAAGGTAAAATAGTCATCAAGAGAATCCACCATTCACCTCCTAAAAGAGATCCCAAATTGAAAATGTCAAGGAATATTGGAGCCAGATTCTGGAATTATCAGGTCAAGGAGAAAATCCTTCAAGCAGCCAAAAATAAAAAGTTCAAATATTGTGGAACTACAGTGAGGCTCACACAGAACCAAGAGAGGGGAAATCAGGAGTTTTAATGTATTTCTTAGATTATTGATACTTTTAAATTGCCTCTGCTCTCCCTAGTCCACTGTCCAATGTCAGCTTGACTCTATTTGTCACTTTCATGTCTGAGAAGCTGAGGAATCCTAGGTCAGGGTCATTTCAGTGTCACTCATTGGCACCTGAAAGCTCATGGATTACTAACACAAAGGATCAACCTTCAAGTATGAGTCATGTTGTGGTGTCATGAAAGGCAGAAAGAATAGAGTGTTGGAATACCTAAGATCTTTTTCTACCTCTGTTAATAACTTGCTGTCATTTTTCCTTTCCAGGTTCTATAAAATGAGGGGGCTAGATTATACTACCTGTTATCTAAAATTCATGAACCCAAGCCTCCCTTTCAGTTCTGAGATTCTATGTTCTATAAGGTAAAGTGCTTTCCCATGTTAACATTCAATGTTTTAAGTTGACTTCAACCCAAGCTTCTCCCTGTAAAAGAGACCTATTTTTATTGTCAATATTTTTGTGGATGTTATATGACATGAATCATAGACTAATGCCCCCAGTCTCTGAAGAATTAAAGTAGAAGCTCACCCAAAGAGTAATGGTTATTATCATTATTATATCATCAATAAAGTACTTTCCAAACATTACCATTCAATGCCAACTATGTTCTAGTCGCCATCTCCAAACTGACCTAGAACTTAGTCTCCCATGCATGTGACCCTGGGCTCTGACTTTTCAGCATTCATCTTATCTTGTCCCAACCTAAGCCTACCACACAGCTTCCAAGCCATCTCCACTTCCTACCTCACTCTCAATTTCAATTACCCTCAAAGCCTCTGTGGAAGTCACTAGATCTAGAGTTAGCACATTGATCTTAATATGGGGGACTCTTTATTAAAGAAAGATGGAGATATCCTGATTGGGAACTCGTTTGTATGCCAAGATCAACCCAGGAACTTGGGTGTCAGTGTGTTGTTACTGCTTCTACAACATCTGCATTCTTAGTCTTCATGAAATGTTTATAAGCCTCTTCCCATTCCCCTGGCCCATTCTGAGCCAATAATAATAATGATAATAACTACTGTTTTGGTTGCACTTTAAGATTTACAATATGCCTTCTTTATAAGAACTACGTCAAGCAGACAGTGATAGTATTATTGTCTCCACTTTACAGATGAGAAAACTAAGGTTAACTTAGTTTAACCAACTAGAGAGGTTACATGATTTGCCAAGGGTCACATAGCTATCAAGTATTAGAATCATGACTTAAGCCCAGATTTCCTGCCTCCTGGTCCAGTTCTCTCAATTATACCATCGTGCATATAAGGAGGCTCCAAGCCCACCAAACTATTCTGTTCTCATACATTTTACACCGAAGGGACCATAGAGATAATTGAATACAACCCACTGGAGATGAGGAAACTGAAGTCATTAAATATTAGATAATTTGTCCAGAGTCCCATAGCTAGCAAGCGTCTGAAGTAGAATTCACACTGAGGTCTTGTAAGAGCTGAATTCACTATGACATGCTGTCTCTGTGTGCTTATACTGTTCAACATTATTATCAGTGATTTGAATTAAAGCATAGATCATGTGATTCTTACATTTCTCGAGAACACGAAGCTAGAAAGAACAGCTAATAGCTTGAATGACAGAATAGGGCTCTAAAAAGATCAACAGACCAAAAAGGTGGGCTGAAGCTAACAAGATGAAATTCAATAGGGAAAGGCCTACTTTGGAGTTTAACCAGCAAATCAACTATACAAGTAGAAGCCAGGGAAAGTGGTTAGGCAACAGTTTATATGAAAAGGATAGTGGGGTTGTAGTAAATTACAAGCTCTCTGGTGCTCAGTAGTGTGATTTGGCTTCCAAATCAGTTTCAAGTGATGTTAGGATACATTAACAGAGGCATGGTGTCCAAAGAAGGGAGATAATTGTCCTCTGCACTGGTAAGATTTATAGAGAATCATTAATTCAGAGAACATTCATTGATAGAATTTTGTACAATTCTCAATTCCAATTTTTGAGGGGGAGGGGATGATGAAATTGGAGCTTGCCCAGAGGAAGCTACCAGGACGAAAGAAAGATCTCAAAACCATGAGACTTTTCCTGACCATTCATCAGTAATCCCAAAGAAAAGATTAGTAATTTAGGTGAGCATTAGAATAAATGGGCACTGCAATCATTCCAGTTCTATGTTGGAAACGGGCAGCAAAGTAGCATGGATAAGAGTGCCAAACTCTGAGTCAGAAAAATCTGAGTCTGAGTTTTACTCTTGATGCTTCTTGGGGTGTGAATCATGGACAAGTTGCTTAAACTCTGTGATCTTCAGTCTTTTCAGTGGTAAAATACGCAAAATAATATCTGTGGTACCAAGCTAACAATGTTTTCTTGAAGATTGAATGAGATTAGATATGTTAAATACTTTATGAATCTTAAAGTAAGTAATAAATATTAGCTATTCAGTATATAATTCTTTTTTTAAATGATATTTTTGTTTTTACATCACCTACATTTCTAGATATATCCCTTCCCTCTCTCTTACAAACAAAAAAAAAACCAGTTTAGTACAATTCACTAATACATAGATAAAATCTGATACTACATGTTCCACACCAAAAGTCCTTCTTCAGCTCTGCAAAGAAGATACAAGGTCAGGTTCAATCATTATAATCACAGAAGTATATGTTTCCAAGGTGGAGAAAGATAATGGAAAGTACACTGGCTATGGTGTCAGAGAACCTGGATTAAAATTCCATCTCTGTCACTGTTACCTGTATAACCTTGAACAGGTCGCAAGTTTCCTAGAACTTATATATGTTACTCAGAATGGGACAAGAGCCTCTAGATGAAGAATGACCATGGCAGAGCTTAACCTCATCTGTAAAATGGCCTCTGGGAGCCATTCATGCCCTAGATCTGTAATCCTGTGAATTCAAATCTTCTATGACAGCAAGTAAGAGGCAATATGATCAGGCAGATCTCTCATCACTAAGAGGCAATGGGTAGAGAATGAGAGAAATTAATATTATACTATTATGGTAATAACTAATTATTAATTTGTGATTCATTCTTTTCCTTCTATGTACGTAAAGACAAAACACCTGAAAAATTTTGGTCGGTGTCTGAAGGGCATTGAATGATATGTTTACATGTAGCCCCTAAGGTACATGCTCTTTAACTAGGTTGAGCAGGACCCAAACCAACTGGAAAGCCTAATTATTGTTTAGAGTATAAATAGAATCCAGTGGGGGGGGGGGTAGTAAGCCTTTACCCTGGTGAGGAAATCCCAGTCCTTGATCCCCTCCATTAGAGTTTAAGGTGACAGGGTAACATGAACAGTCTGGATGGAAATGGCTTCCCCTGCCCAGATTGCTGGAGGCTGCTCTCTCTCATGATTAAACCACATTCTCAGTAGGACAAACAGAAGACTTTGAGCCAACCACATCATTAAATATCCAGCAATAAGGATAGAAATTCACTTGTCAAGAGAGCTTTCTGTCAGAAGTTACACATCTGATTGATGGCATTTCAGACTCTCCCTTGGCATCTTTGGTTACTGAGAGAAATGAGTGACCCTGAGTTTTTTATTTTTAGTTGGCCTAATTAATAAATTGATTATGAATTACCTGGAAACTATCACAACCTGGGTTTGAATCCAATTGCTGGCATATGCTAGCCACGTGACTGGGAAAACCTCAATCTTTTATGGCATCCAGACAAATCTCTGAATTTATAAATTTCAAAAGGTTGCTGATCTGAATTCGTGGAGGAGGTCGGGGAGTTTTTACTCAATGATCTGTAATCCTGTGAATTCAGTGCTACTACATGTAATAATGATTTCCCCCATCTCCAAATATACTAAACAGGGATCCATCGGATTTTTTTAAGGAAAGGGCCAATATTTTTCTGCAGGTGGTGGTTTGCAGAAAGGATTATTGCAAAGAAAAAGCCGATTTGAGAAGGCCAAGTAGGAGATAGCATAGTGTAGTGAGAAGGGCACGTCCAGGAGTCAGCTTTAGCTCTATCAAGAAATCAATCAATAGAAGCCACTTCTTGTGGCTTTATCGTTAACATAATGAGACTGCATTAGATTACCACTAAAATATCCTGCCCCCATGACTTTACATCAGCTGAACTCCCTGTCCAGAATGCTTTCCGTCCTCACCACCAACTACTGGAAGCCCTAGCTCCCTCTAAAGTTTAGATCATAGGCCACCCCTAGCCCTGGACATTTTTTAACCACTAGGAAGCCCCTCCTCCCAAGTAGTTTGTATTTACCTTGTATAAAATTTGCATTCATTCTTCTGTTCACATGTTGCTTTTTTCCTACCAGATTATAAAGTCCTTGAGCACAGGGACTTTTTAGATTTTGTCTAGGTATCCCTGGCACCTAACAATGTGCTTTGTACATAATTAGCACTTTGTGAAATGTATTGAATTGAATCTAAGGTCCTTTCCAGTTCTGATATGCTATGTTCTATGTCCATGAGAGAATATAGAGAACTGCATTATACCATGATGATCAGGTTTTAGACATTGTTTGAAGTCAGGTGCTCCACCGACAGACAGTCTGGACTGTTCATGAAACATTCCAAGCATAATGAAAAAATCAAACCAAACCAAAAAAAACCCCATAAAAAACCCCAAAAGCCCCATGTCAGAAGTTAAGTGGATAGTATTCTGGTCAGAACTCTGTGTCCCACTCTCCTGGCCATCCCCCCAAAGAGCTCATGCTATTTTGGAGGTTGAACTATGTCCTGAAGACAGTTCTACCAGTATGATTTTTCTATTCAACCAGAAAATTCAGCACAGCTGGATCAGATGTTCTTCTGTCTCTAGCTCGGGGCACTCCAGTAATTCATTTTATGTAAATGGAACTGAATGAATAGTGATAGAAAGTACATTTAGTCCTTCCTCTGGCCCCAAGTGACTCCTTCATTCTTATAAAGTACAAAGGAATTAGGCTGTTATAGAGGTGGGGGCGGGGGTTCATAGAATATCAGAGCTGGAAGCACATAGATTGTTAAACCTGGAAGGGACCTTAGCAGATGAACTATTAAAGCTAGGAGGGACCTCAAAGATCATCTGCTCAGACCAGGCTCCTCCATTATACCCAAATGATCTGAGATTATGAGGAACTGTGGTTGGAGAGTTGCATATATTTCTCCCCTTGGTTCTCAAAAGACAGGACTATGTATTGGGTAGATGTTAGGGAATTATCAATAGGGTAAAGAAGTATAAAATCATATGGTGACAGATTCATCAAATTGTGTGCTAAAAGGGACTTTTCAAAGATAAATGAAACCAGTTTGGGCACTGAAGAACTGAAGTTCTATCTGAGGACACACAATAAATATAATATCAGGTAATTTGAGCAGGAAAAGTGTACACTAACTATTAGAAAGAGAGTGCAACTAAGCTGAGCGTTTTTAAAAAAATTAATTAATTTATTATTGACTTGTTTGTTTACTTTTAGTTTACAAGATTCAGTTCCAGAATCACTTGTGTTTCAGATTTTCTCCCCTTCCTCACTCCCCACCCCCACCATGGTGGCTTACAATCATGTACAGGATCTGCAAGATCTTTCGCACTGTATAATAGTCTGGTTGTATTGAAGCATTGCAGTCAATGGAGTGAACAATGGGAAAAAAGAAATAAAACCAAACACAGAAAAGAACGATAGCATGTAGATTGCTTTAGTCTCCATTTAAACTCTGGTCTTTCTAGATCTTTCTCTGAATGTAGTCATCTCCTTCCATTCTGAGACTTGTAGAGTCATCTTAAAGCTGTGCCTGCTGAGAAGAGTCCAGTTTGTCAAGGCTGGTCATCACACATAACTAAGCTGAGTCTTGAAGGAAGCTAAGGAGAACAAAAGCAGTGAGGTTAAGGAGGGAGTTCATTCCAGATATTGGGGAACATATATGAATGGGTTGAAGTAGGGAATGCAGGGCTATGTTCAGGAAACAGTTAGAACTTCCATTTATTTGAAATGAAGAATGGAAGAAAAGGAGTACTAATATGAAATAAATTTGGAAAGGGAGGGAAGAACTAGAGTATGGTTGGTGTTTTATCCAGAAGTAGTGATAAGGTCTCTCCCCAGATCATACCACCTTAGAAGTACTGAAAAAAAGTACAGGCTCCCAAGATCTAGTTACAGGTTAGCTATTCTCTCCAAACCCTCCAGAGGTGACCAAAGCTCACCTCTAACATAAAGTCTACAGTCAAGATGAGCAAACATCAACAACAACAACAAAGAACCTGACCATAAAGATCTTCTATGATGCCAGGGAAACTTGACATAAACTCAGAAGACAAAAACTTGAAAACATCTACAAACAAGCCTCAAAGGAAAACAAATACCACAGATTGGACATAAACCTAATAAGAATTCTTAGAAGAGCTAAACAAAACAAGATAAAAGAGGAAAATAATTTTTAAAATAAAATAATAGTAGTAGGGGGAGAACTTGTAAATAGAAATGAAAATTATGCAAGAAAATTATGAAAAGAGAAATAACAGTTTGGTAAAAGAGGCACAGAAATATACTTTTAAAAACTAACTCCTTACAAATGAGAATTATCCAAATTGAAAAGAAAAAGATATGTAGAAGGTCATTGAAGAAAATAACTCCTTAACAAGTAAAATTGGTCAAATGAATGGCATCTAATGCCTCCATGGGACATGAAGAAACAATAAAACAAAGTCAAAAGACTGAAACAGTAGGAGAAAATGTGAAATATAGGAAAAAAGCAACTCAACTGGAAAATAGATTGAGGAGAGATAAAAGAGCCCAAACATCAAATTTCAAGAAATTATAAAGAAAAAGGAACCAGATAGCTTAGAACCAGAAGACAAAGTTCAAATTCAAAGAATCCACTAGTCACCTCCTAAAAGAAATCCCAAAAGGAAAATTCCCAGAAATATTTTAACTAAAATCCACAACTCCCTGGTCAAAGAGAAAATATTGCAAGCAGACAAAAAAATAAATCTAATGCCATGGGCTGCCCATAAAGACCACACAAGACTTAGCTGCTACCACTATAAAGGAGCAAAAGACTAGGAATACGATTTTCCAGAAGGGAAAGAAGCTAGGAGTACAACCAAGAATAACTTTCCCAGCAAAACTAAGTATAATCCTTCAGGGAAAAATAAATATTTAATGAAATAGAGGGTTTTTAAATAAATTCTGATGAAAATACCAGAGCTGAATAGATATTTTGACCTTTGAACATGAGACTCTAGAGAAGTACAAAAAGGCAAACCGAAGTAGAAAGAGAAAGAGTTTAGAGAAAAGGGAAGGATAATTAAAAGGAAGGTAGAAAAAGAGAGGCAGTGATCAGAAGCAAAATGAACTTTTGAGGAGGAAACAGTAAAAAAAAATGGTAAGTAGAAAAGAATATAATGGAGGGATATATACAAATTACTGGACCTAATTGTAAATGTGAATGGGATGAACTCATCCATAAAATGGAAGAGGATAACAGAATGGATAGGAGACTTGAATCCAATAATCCAATAAACTAGAATCCAAGAAACAGAAAGATTCTAACATAAAGTTAAAAATAAGGGGTTAGAGGAATATTTATGATGACTCAACTGAAGTAAAATAAAAGGTAAAGGTAGCAATCATGATCTTAAACAAAGCAAAAATTGACCTAATTCAAAGAGATAATCACGGAAATTACATTTTTCTGAAAGTTACAATAAACAATGTGTTAATATCAATACTGACCATGTATACAACAAATAGAAATTCACACTTCTTGAAGGAAAAGTTAAAGGAGTTACAGAAGGAAGTAGATAGTAAAACTATACTGGGGTTGGGGGGAACCTCATTTGACTTCTCTCAGATCTAGATAAATCTAATCATGAAGTAAATGGGAAATAAAATGAAGAGATGAATAAAATTTTAGAAGTTAGATATGCTGGGCTTCTGGAGGACATTGAATGGGAATATAAAAGATTATACCTATTTCTTAGCTATTTATAACACTTTTGAAGCTTACTGTATGTATATGGGTGAGAATAAGAGGAATCACGAATGATTAATATTTAAGAAAGTGAGTGACTGGCAACTTGTTGGTTCTCTCAACATAAATAGGGAAAATTTAAAGAAGGCATCAGTTTGGGGAGAAATAAGAATTTTCTTTCAGATCTGTTGAGTTCAAGATGATCATAGTAATTCATCCTATCCATCAGATAAGGTTAAGAGAGAGGTAAGGTCTGAATACAGAGATATTGGAGTCATCTTCAGAGAGATGACATTTGAAACATGGAGGGAGATTCAATTACCAAGGGAAAGAGATTAAAGGAAGAGGAGAATATAGTTCAGAAAATAAATCTAGAGGACACTGATAGTAAGGAAGATGGATGATGGTCCAATAAAGGAGACAGAATAAGAATGATCAGTTAGGTAGAAAAATCAAGAGCGATGTGCAATTCCATAAATAAATTTTTATTGATGTGATGGATGTAGTTGAGTGGCTTCTACTGTAGGAATTTGACAGTATAGGAGTATAAATGGATGATCCAAGGGGTGATGAAAGATTCATGGTTATAGCATGAAAAGAAGAAATACAGGAGAACAAAGGAGTCAATGGAGAATGACAATGTAAAATTAAATTTGTTAATAGGGTAGATACTATTAAGTAAGGAAAGTGAGGCTAGAGGTGATAGATTAAGAGAGCAATTAGGTATGATAAAACTGGATGATAAAATGAGTTTTGGAGGGAGAACAAAGAGAGAGAGATAGAAGGACAGAAGGTAATGATGAAAGAGAATTTCAGATTTAAAATGTGTGGAGGTAGTATTGTTAGGAATGATGGCAAGCACTAAGGGAAGACCATCATCCTCTGTGTGGAAGAGATAGAGTAAAGAGATAGGTCTTGGCTCTTAATTTCAATGACCCATGGAGAGACTTGTATAGATTAAAAGAAAGTGAAGTGAGCAGAATCAGAAGGGCAATATCAAAATTATAAAAATAAATAATTTTTAAAGATTGAAGAACTCTGATCAACTAAATGATCAACCATGATTTCAGAAAATGAACAAAGAATAACGCTAGCTACCTCATGACAGAGAGGTGATGGACTAACCTTCATAAGAAATACATTTTTTGACATGACCAATGTGAGAATGTTTTGCTTTGAATGTGCTTATGTGATACAGAACTCCTCCTTCCTTTCTTCCTTCCCTCCTTTTTCCTTCCCTCCTTCCTTCCCTCCTTCTTCCTTCTGTCTTTCCCTCCCTCCTTCCTTCCTTCCTTCTTCCTTCCTTCTTCCTTCTTCCTTCTTCCTTCTTCCTTCTTCCTTCCTTCCTTCCTTCCTTCCTTCCTTCCTTCCTTCCTTCCTTCCTTCCTTCCTTCCTTCCTTCCTTCCTTCCTTCCTTTTCCTTTCTTTTTTTTCAGCAGATAGGGTGATGTAAGAGGGAGAAATAAAATGAATGATAGATAAATGAAAACAAAATTCTACAAAAATATAGGTCATGGAAATTTAAAGTAAATTGAGAAGCAATGATGTTCAAAGGAATATCAGTGTGTATACTGAAACCTCTAAATAAGACAGTAGAGAATGGCAATGAGAAGAAGGCTATGAATCAAGTACAGAAAAAGAAAGAAGAGTGACTTAGAGGCCTACTCACACAGATTTTTTTAAATTAAAAAAATTTTTTTTATTTTATTTATTCATTCATTCATTTATTTGTTTGTTTGTTTGTTTGTTTATTTACTCACAAAGATTTGATGTAGATAGAAGGAGTGAACTCAAAAGAAGAGAAATTGTTGAGTTATGATGGCCCCAGAGAAGCTCCAGAAGGGCCAGTGGGAAATGAGGGGTATACTAAGTCTCCCTTTTGTTCCTGTGTGCTACAGATAAGGTATTAGAGAAGGAGAAACCAATACTAGAAAAGGAAGTTCAGGATCCAGGGTCTTTCAGAGGCTGCCCATTTCCCACGAGCTCTAGAAGATGGAAAGAGTTTGAAGAGAAGAGATTTAGGACAAAGTGGACTTTGTTAACAATACCAGTTTTTGAGAGGACACAATGGAAAGGAAGTGCAGAGGAGGACAGGCACTGGAGAGGAATAAGTTGAGCTGAAGTGAATTAATTTAAGAGTAAGATGAACGGGTAATAAGGTTTTTGCCACCAGAGAGTAAGACTGAATTATAAAGAGAATGTTGAATTGTTAGAAGCACTAATAGAAATATTTGAGGAAAGACATTTTAAACCACAAAGCCATTAGAGGGCATGTAATTCTACCCTATTATTTTATGAATGAAGAAACTGAGGATCAGAGCAGTTAAATGAATTGACTATATCTTGCCCAACACACACAAACACACACACACACACACACACACACACACACACACCTCTTTTAAAGATACATAAAAATGGGAACCCATAGAAGAAAAGTGACTTATCCAAGGTCAGACAACATAGTAGCAGCAATGCCAAAAAAGGTACCATGGTCTCCTGATCCTCAGTCAAGGACTCTTCCTGCTTAGCTGAATCTACCTCTTGCTTTTTAAATCTCTGTTAACACCCCCCCCTTTCCAGCTGATGTTAATGAAAACCACAAAATCATTTGGACTCATCACACTCCCAAGGTGTTTTCTCACCTCCCAAGTATTGAATGAAAAAAGAATAAGAGAAGGGAACTAAACAGCACATTAGCCCAAATGCTCCAGCAAGAAGGGAGGCAGACCTGAAACCCAGTGAAGTGAAACAGTTCCCATTTCCATGTGGGTCACAGAGTTCAACCAGTAATTAATGGTAAATCTACTTTATGCATCCCCAAGCTTTGTAAAGTAGGAGGAGTGGAATGTTTGTGATGTACTGAAACCCAGCCGAGGGAAACCCTAAGGAAAAAGGTTTAGATTAAAAATAAATAAGTAAGTACAATCCCAAGGCTCAGAGCTGTCCAAATGTAGAGTGGTCTGTTTCTGAAGTTAGTGTATGTCCTGAAGCTGAAAGTTTTCAAGTTGGGGTTAGTTGGTTACCTATCAGGGGTGCCTTAGAACGAAGATCTTTAGCCCTGGAATCCCCTAATGGGTCCATGGGTAGATTTCAGCGTCTGTATAAACTGGAATTAGAAAAAAATACTTTTATTTATCTTCAATTTCCTTTTCAAGTCTATTTATTTTATTTTATGTATTGAAAAGCATTCTAGCGAGTATATAGCCCTGAACATACTGCAATAAGGTTCTGCAACATACAACACACAAGATTAAATCACATACATACATGATTAAATCACACACAAGATTAAATTCTCTCTGCTTTAGAGACTAGAATCCTGGAATGGTTGAGCTTGAAGGGTTATTAGAAAATACATAACTCTTTATACTCATTTTGCAAATGAAGAAATGGAATCCCACAGAGCAGAAGTGACAAAGCTGAGATCACAGTTAGTAAGTGGGAAAACTATGACTAGGACACCAATTTCGATCCAATTTAATTCAGTAAATATTTATTGATTGTCTACTATGTCCAAGTCCCTGTGCTAGACACTATGGAAGTATTTTATTTTAATTCCGTCAAAAGTGAACCATGACTTCAGGGACTTTATAGGCTAGAAGTGGGAGGTCAGATATATGTTCTTGGCTTGGATGGACTCAGGTTGGTTTAGCGGTTCAGCCTCAGTATTAAAACAAAAGATGACACTTATAGACCCTATAATAGTTAACAAAAGAAATTTACTTTAAAATAGTATAGAAAGGATATTCAGGAAGAAAAAACTCATTGATTTAAATGGCATAATTCTCTTTGCCTCCATATAGAGAAACCAGACATTCAGAGACAGGGTATATTGACTGGAAGGGCAGTAAAAGTCCATCAAAATTGATGGCTGGTCTTCTTAGCTACATCAAGGGTTAGACCCTTTACCCTAGGACCGATTAATTCTTGTGGGTGCTTTTCTTGCATCTATGGGGAGAAACTAGTCTAACGTATGTGATGTAGGTGTTGTTATTAGGACAGCATGAATGAAAATAACAGTAAAAAGCAGAAGAATGCACGTATTTTATAAAAAGAGAAGCAAGGGATTATTTGGATGGTGAGATTATGTATAACTGGAAGAATCAAGGAGGAATTTTTATAGGAGATGACATTTCATCTGGACCTTTACATTTAGAGAGGATTTCAAATTCTGTAACATTTGTTATGTGCCTATTGGATTCAGAACATGATGCTAGGTGCTTGGGGGGACTAGAATAGTCTCTGACTTTATGGAGTTGTAACTTACTTGTTGGGGGATGGGGATAATGGATAAGGTTGAGATATAAATAATTGTAATATAAACAATATGTATTAAGGGCATTAGAGGTACAAACAAAATACTGTTGTGCAAGAGAATAGTTATTGGTCAAAGATGAAGGAAGGCTTCCCAGAGGAGGTATAACATTTGAGGAATTTAGGAGGTGAAAGAGAGACATTCTAGGCTTAGGGAATGATATAATCAAAGTTTTCAGTCAGGAAATTACAACAAAGGGCAAATAGACTATCAGGCTATTATATCAAGCATACAGAGTGTAGTCAGTGGAGGCAGCACAGTGCTATGGAAAAAGCATTGACACTGGAGTCTACATCTGTGGTTCAAATCTTTCTTCTGATATTCCTTGTTCAATCTTAGGCAAATTCATTTAATCAACATCTCTGGGCCTATACTTTCCTCGACAATAAAATGAAAGAAATAAAACTTAGCTGGTCCCTGAAAGTCCTTTCTAGTTCTTGACCTATGACTCTAATATGAAAAGTATCAGATTGCAGAAGGCCTTGAGTGACACTCAGCTGAGTTTGAACTCGGTAAGGAATAGGAGTTACTAGTGGGTTTTGAGATATATTTGGATAAGAAAGATCATGTGCAGGAAGATTTAGAGGAATGATTGTGAGAAAGCATGTAAAGAGGCTATTGAAAGAATCCAGGGTGATGAGAATATGTTATAGGGTGGTAGGTGGGAGAATATTAGAAGAGGGGAAAGTGGTAGAAGCTTGGTAGAAGATATGGTAGAAGACTTGGTAATTCAACAGATGTAGGGTCATAGACTTCCATTTACAAGGGACCTTCAAGGTTAAGAAGCCCAAACTCTTGTCATTTTGCAGGTGAGGAAACTGAGCCCCTGGGAAGTTTGGTGAATTGCCCAGGTCACACAACTTATAATTATCTGAGGGGAGATTCCTTCTCAACTTCAAGTCTAGCACCTTTATACATAAGAGAAGTAAGGTGGGGCTGGTGGTTGGGTAGAGACAATGATAAAACATGGGAAGGATGGGTGATGTTGAGTGGAGTTACAGGTTGAGCGAAACTTTGAACAAAAGTACCCAGACTACAAAGCCTCTGTCTAGTTTCAAGAATGGCAAGTTGCCTTGCTTTGCTGTCCCTACCTCTAACTTGAAGTCTCCTGCTCTCTAGGCCTGTAGTTTTCCTGAGCTCAGCTCTCCCCTCCTCCTGGTCCCCCTTTGTTTATGTTTTCTTAGTCTCCTTCTGGGTGGCCCTGGGGGCTCTGTTCAAAGGCAGAAGGCAAATCACCGGCATAGCCTCTGTAAGTGAAAATGAGGAACAGCCCGTACAGAGATGCAATTACTCCCAGGCCATGGGGACCAAGCTGGCAAAGTGAAATGCCCACCAGACCACTTAGTCTACAATAATAATAGTGCCATCACCCTCCCTACCCCCACCTCTCACATCAATCCCTCTCTTTCAGCTGATTAAAAATAGAATACTCATTTCTTAAACAAAGCTTTTCATAGGAGTCTGGGGAAAGTCACTGGTGCCCCATTCCTCTGGGCTACATGTCAGGAAGTCTACCATTCCCCCACAGCACACATTAAGTAGGCTGTCAGGAAGATAATGGAGCAGTTACATTACCCCCGTGGTTTTGCATCGCCTGAGGCCCTGTTTTGAAGAGGCAAATCACCTGCTGTTTTCTCCCAGTGCTAGGGCGCGGGCGCGCGCGCATGCACGCGCGCGCGCGCACACACACACACACACACACACACACACACACACACACACATACACACCCCACACACACCACATCCCTCCCCCTCCCCCCCACGTCTGGCAGCAGCCTGGAGAAGAAGAAGATAGAAGTGAAAGTGGAATGGACCTTCATAAGGGCATGCCTTGCTTGTCTGTGCCGCCCTTGCTTCCTGTTTCCTGATTGGTCCCCTAGACAGTGTGGGTTCTGATGGCATCTGCCCTAGTCTGGGTGACAGAGAGGGGGTGAAAAAAAGTCGCCTAGAGTCAGAGTTGGTTTATTCAATCCTAGGCCTCAAAGTTAGCAAAAATGAATCTGTTAGCAAGGATTCCTCTTCTCCTTGCAGCAGGATTTTTTCGTTTGATGATTCCATGGGTCTCTGGGCATAGCATGAAAGTCAAATAGGTATTTCATAAAATCAGAGATTACTATTGGAAAGACCATCACAGATAATCTAGTTCAACTCTCTGATTTTCCAGATAAGGAAATTGAGGTCCAGAGAGATAAATGATTTGTACCATATCATGCAGGTAGTGTCATAGGCATGATCCAAACCCACGTTCTCTGACTTCACATCAGTTTAGCTGCTCTCTCTTCCTCACCTCATCACCCGCAATCTAGAACCTGGATCATTTAACCTCAAGAGTGTGTGATGCTGGGAGGGTGTGGGGCCAAGTCAAATTGAGTCATCAACAAGTATTTTACCACCTATTATGTGTCAGACATGGTGTTTATCTGGGGATAATTAATAAAGGCCAAAGACAGTCCCTGTTTGTTCTTACTCTCTTGTTTACTTTCTAAGTGACTTTGGGAAACTGGTTTATCCCCTCAGAGTCTCATTTTCTCCAGCTGTACAATAAGAATATACAACAGGTGATCTTTAAGCCCCCTCCCCTTTGATTTTACTTACTGTGATTCTGAGAGCAGAAAGAGGAGGGTTTCAGTTTGTTAAATAGATGTTTATATTTTGAGCTCCAAGTTCTGGCAGCAAGTTTCTTTAAGACTCTCTCATGGCTTTCTTGCCAGGTGTCTGCCAAAACACTGTCCTTTTCTGATCCAACTGTTCACAATGAATCCTAATGCCAAGGAAAGTAAAAGGTGTAAAGGGAGATGAAGAACAAATACCTCATTGCTATCATATGGAAGAACCACTTTTCCTTCAGCCCTATTTAGCACCTTCTGTTTGGAAAAACACTGCTTGTTCTGAAATCATCTACTTAATGTTTTATTTATTTGTTTGTTTTCTTTCCAAGTGCAAATGCCTTCTCTCCTGACCTCCAGACAACCTTGTCATCTTTGCTTAGTTTCAGAGGGCTACACATTGTTTTACAATTATTAAGCTCCACCTAGGAGGGGGAAAAAAGGCATCATCTTTTGATGGTATCTTAAATAGAATCATACTCAAGCATTGCTAGGTCAATAGGAGTGGAGTTTAGACATTCAGAGTAGTGGAGAGGGAAACATGACTTGCTTTGAAGAAGCTTCCATCTGCAACTGGGAAAGGGAACTGAAGAAATTGACTCTTAAGGAGATAACTTGTCTTGCTCTTCCCTTCTCACATCACAGAAACAGTACTCCCAGGCGGCAATAGCATAGATCTTGCTAGACCTAGAGTTAGGAAGACCTGGGTTCTCACCCTCTCTCAGATGCTCACTAGCTCTGGGAACCTAGGCATCTTATTTAACTCTTGTAAATCTCATATTCCTCCTTTGTAACATGACAATATTTATACCATCTACCTTAAAGGATGGTTAAAGGTCTCAAACAAAATAACTTAAGGAAAACACTGCAAATTTATTCTGTTATATAGATATCATTTATTATTGTTGTCATTATGTTTGCAAAGATTATTACATTCTAGTATGAGTCTGAGTGGGACTAGATTTTATATATGGGTTACCTTAGAATTTATGACTCTGGATTAACTCTAAAGTTTGGAGAATAGCATGGTATTTATGATGCAGGAGTTCTTAACCTGGGGTCTATGAATTTATTTTTACAAATATTTTATAACTATTGTCTATGATTGGCTTCCTTTTATAATCCTATGTATTTCATTTTATGCATTTATAAAAGTCATTCTCAGAAGGGATTCATAGGCTTTGCCAAACAAAAAAAGGGGGGCCCATGACACAAAATAGGCTAAGAATTACCCATATATTAGAAAGGGCATTGAATTTGGAATGAGAAGATCTAACTCTAGCTCTAGCTGTGTGACAAAAGGCAAGTCTCTTTATCTCATTGGGGCTCAGTTTCTTCACCTGTACGATAAGGAGATGGGAATAAATCACATCTAGGGTCCTTCTCTCTCCAAACCTTGTGATCTTATGATGGTATATTACCCATGCCAAACTAAATAGGGCAAGATGAATCAGATAAATAAGTACTCATAGACAACTGTCACTTCAAGGAAACAGCATCATTCTCCAGACCAGAGCCTAATAGCTATTTTTTTCAAACAAAGGTTAAAGTCATTTCCTAGTGCTGAACAATTCTGTCCCATGTTGAGGACATAAAGCATGGAGAGAAGTTTTAACTAACATGCTCCTTGAGGAAAAGGGCAGAGCTTTATTGTATAAGCAAAGACAGCTTTAAGGCTGGAGATATATGACTTAGGATGGAAAGGGCCCATTAATAGTACTGACTGGAATGGAAGCCAAGGTCAGTAACTGGATTTGTAGATCAAGGAACTCAATTGGCCAAGTTCATAGCAATATACAGAGACAGCCTTGTCAAAACCATGGCGACAGTCAAATTTAAGAGGCTAATAAAGTGTAAAGTGTAAAACTTTTGAATTAAAAGTTGATTATCAAGTGAAAAACAAAATTTGTGTTACTTATGGAGAATTCCAATTGTCACATCATCTATCTTACAGTAGTAAAAGAGATTTTACGTCTTAGATTCCCATGAATTCCCTTCACTGGATAGAGCTACCACACTTATTATCATCTATGGCAAACATGGTCATTACACAGTGAAAAACAGGGCCCAAGGAGGAAATTGTCCCAAGCTAGAATTTCTTCTCTAAAAGCCTCTTAAATTCTGGCCAAATTTCCTGGCCAGGATAAGACATTGAATTCTGTCACCCTGATCCATAAATCAGACAAGTTCTTTCAAGAAGATGCAGTAGAAAAGATGCTGGAAGTAGGGGATCTTGCTTCCAGTGTTAGTCCTGGTTCAAACTCTTGTCCTGCCACTCACTATTTATGTACTCTTGGGCAACTTCTCTGAACCTCAGTTTTCTTCATCTGTAAAATGAAGGATGACCCCTGAGGTCCCTTCTATCTCTAAACCTGTAATTCTTTGAACTTTGACTGCCCCAGGAGAAACTTTTTAGCTCAAGTCGTTTCCCCTAATTTTTTCTCCTCTCTCCTCTCACAAATACACATTCATGCTACAGTCAATCTCCTTGAGAAGTTTACTTCAAAGGGAAAAGAGTAAACCCAGAAAAGTGTTCAAGTATCCACAAATATGCAAAAATAGTCAGGGTCTGTTGACTTTTCACTACTGGGGTTCTTTGACATCTAACATTGGCCTACGTGAAAAATACAAGAAAAGGCTTATTAACTGGGTGACCTTGGATAAGTCACTTTCCTAACCTCAATTCTGCAAAATAATTTGGACTAAACCAGATCAACAGTTGGCAGACTACTGCCCTCAGGCCTGCCACCTGGTTTTGCATAGGTCATGAATAAAGAAGTATTTTTACATTTCATTTTTACTTAAAATGTAAAAATAATCTGTTCCTAAGCCTTATAAAAACAGATATTTGGTCTGTAGGTCACAGTTAGCTAGATAATCCCTGGACTAGATAATTGTTAAGTTTCTCTTTCAGTTCACAATTCTATTATCCTCCTAAGAAGGAGAGTATATGAACAGTGGTTGAGGCAGAGATAGGCCATAATTCGGTGATGAGAAAGCTCACCATGTTGAAAAAGCAGTGGATTTGAACATAAGGATTACCAGCAGGGTAGAGATTAATAAAGGCCTGAAGGTTTGAGATTACAGTGCCAGACACATTGCCTTGTGTCTCTTTCCTTGTGTAATTATTTTGATATATGTAACTGGGAAGGGGAGGATTGGAGGAACAGACAGCCACAGACTTCTGTGTTACTCAGAGTTCATGACTTGGATGCTCCAATGCTCCGATAAACTGCATACTATTAAGGGGGAACAAGAACTAACAAAACTGTGAAGTCACATCTAGTCCAACACTATCCGGCTCTCTTATACTGACCCAATTGATTGTTTCCTGTTGCTAGAGCAGAGGGAACATAGGAATATAGATTCTGAGCTAGATGGAACCTTTGAATTAATTTAATCCAGATAAAGAAACTACAGCCTAGGAAGAAGTGAATAGATTAAGGTAACACAACTAGTAAATGGAAGAGTCACAAAGAATTCAAACCCAGATCTTCTGTCTCTAAATATGAGCTCTTTCTATTGCACTGCAGTGAAGAGTGGAGCACTTTTTTCACCCAGGTTCAAACCCAGGTTCAGTAACCCAAGCCATTGGCTTGTTTAAGCCTCCTGAGCTAAACCTAAGTTAAACAAATGTTGTCATTTCTATCTGGTTTGAAGGATAAGCACGCCACTTCTCTCTCTCATATGTACATAGACACTTGTGTACACACATACACATGCATATACACACACTGCATATTTACTTATATAAATATTTATTTTCATATATATGAAATTGATAATGAAATATATATATATATACACACATAAATTATTTGTATATGTATACACACATACATATGTATTACTGATTTGCTAGGCCACTAACTTCTTTGCATTCCAGGAAAAGGCATTATATGGCATAAAGTATGGTTTTATAAGCCAAGACAGCATCCCCAAATTCCCAAAGACATACCACTGGTTTGTCACAAGTTCCAGATATTGGAAATAGAACTGGATTTGGAACAGAAAGATCCTAGAAACTGACATCATGCTGTGAGTAAGAGGTAAGATTAGAAGGAGAATTCACAGAACCATTGAAGACCTGTAGAACTGAAATGTGTGGAAAACATATTTTTAGGTGATGAGTCCTATTCTTGAGTAAACTCCTTTAGCTTATTCTTCATGAGATTTTGTGTCATCATCCAGAGATTAAACACTGCTGTTCACATGGCAACAATGCATTAGGGGTTTTTTCTCTATTCTGAGGTCATTGTCATGCTCTTAATAGGTTTTCCTTTGTAATTTTGTGTTAGCAGCTTTCACATAATAGGAAGCCTATTTTTGTGTCAGAGACCCATTTGATAGACTGGGGAAGCTTATGATGCCCTTCTCAGAACAACATTTTTAAATACATAAAAAAACACATAAGATTACCAAGGACATATATATACATATATACACATATACATATACATACATGTATACACACACATATCTATATATCTATATCTATATAAAATCAAAATAATTTTTCAAGACAGTTGGGGGGTAAGTGACTTGTCCAAGGTCACACCGTTTGTGAGTGTCTAAGGCCAGATTTCAACTTAGGTCTTCTTGACTTCAGGGTTGGTGCTCTATTCACTGTGCCACCTACCTGCCCTCCAAAATGCCAAAAAAAAATTCACAGACTCCAACTTAAGAATTCCTGCTTTCATGTATAATCTCCTTCAAATTGCTAACCTCAGCAATGAGGGAGAGAGGGAGAGAATTTGGAACTAAAAAAATTTGTTTTATGTTAAATTTTTTTATACCTAATTGGAAAATATATGAAAAAGAATCACTGCTTTATGGGACTTTTTGCATCTCTGGCACTTTGCTACAATCCAAGAAAATAGGAATTTCATTATATTACATGGTGAAGTATACTGTCACCAACTATAGTACATGCATTTATTAGGGACAAACTACAGTATGTAAAAGGCATTCTACTAGGTGCTGAGAATAAACTAAAGAGAAAATATTTCCTGGCCTCATGGAGCTTACATTCTACTATGAGATTCAGTATGTACACAGATAAAACAGCTAAGCAGGTGTAAAAAATGATAATTTTAGGTAGGAAAGAACACTAAAAACTAGAGGATCAAGAGAAGATGCTTTTAGGAGGCAGCCCCTGAGTTGAATATTGAATGAAGCAGTCATGATGGTGGAGAGGAATGTATTCCATTTGTGAAATACAGCCTATGCAAAAACATAGAGGCAGATTCTACCATGTTGTCTTTCTTGTTACACAATAAATTCCACTGGATTCCTCCTACCTACAGAAAAAAATCTTACTTGGTATTGAAAGCCTTTCATGACCTATACTCTCCTTACCCCCTCCTCTCCCATATGCCTATACCTTCCCAATCTCCTTACATATTGTGTGGGAATATATGTATTTTTTCAATCCGGCAACAATGATTTCCTGACTCTTCCATGAAGACTTTGTCCTTGTGTCTAGACATTTTTCTCTGACTGCCCCCCATGCCCAGAATCTTCTTCTTCCTCATCTCTGTCTCTTGGTTTCCCTGGATTTCTTCAAGTACCAACTAAAATTTCGACTTTTCTTAATTCTAATGACTTCCCTCCATGAATTATTGCTTATTTATCCTGTGCATAGTTTTTTTGTACTTATATAATTGTTTGCTAGTTGTCTACTTGAGGTACTGTCTTTTCTGTTTCCTTGTATACTTTTAGCACAATGCCTGGCACATAGGACATACTTAATAAATACTAATAGACTTTCTGACCAAGGAAGAATATTGCTTTTGGGAAACTACAAGTAGGCCAGCCTTGGATGGAACAGAGAGGATGTGAAGAGAAAGGTGAAATAAGCCTGGAAAGGGAAACTGAAACAGGATTGTGCATTGCTTCAAACAGAAAACTGAGTAATTTGTATTTCATGTTGGAAGTGATGAGAAACACAGAAAATTCTTGAGCATGAAAGTGGTTTAGTTGCATTTCTGCTTGGGAAGATTATTCTGGAAGCTTTGGGTGGGATGAATATAGGGAAAGGGGAGACCAGAAACAGGATAAACATTTAGGAGGCTGTTTTAAGAGTAGAAACAAAAGGTGATGAGGACCTGAACTAAGGTAGTGGCTATGTGGATGAAAAGAAGAGGGTAGTTACAAAGGAAGGTGTGGATGTTGAATTGATGGGATTTGGAAACTGATTATCAATGTGGGTTGAAGGGGCAGGGAAAGTCAAGGATGACTCCAACTGAAGTTGCCAGTATAGAAAACTGAAAGGATGTTGATACCCTAAAAAAATTGGGGAAGTTTGGAGGAGAGATTGGGTTAGCATTTAAGAGAGCAGATTCTATTTTGAACATGTTGAGTCTGAATACAACAATGTGGAGGTATCCAGAAGTTGGAGACATGGGCCTGCAATTCAGGGGACAGGATTGGATGTCTATATATTTGTTTATCGTATTTGTAAAATAGATAACCCCTGATAGCAGAGGAAATCACCTGACTGACAAGAATGAATGACAAGAAAAGAGAAGACAGTTCAGAAATTTGTGGGACAGAATGGTTAGCAAATGGGATATGGTCTATAGGCAACAACAAAGACTGAAGAAGAGCAGTCAGATATGTCAGAAGAGTATCAAAGTGAGAAGTGTCATGAAAACTAAGGAAAGAAAGAGTATCCAAGAGGAATGAGTAACCAATGATATTAAAACTACAAAATCAAAGATGAAGACTGAAAAAAGAACACTGGAATCCCTGGAAGGAACAGTTCGACTTGAGTTGTGGGGCCAAAAAAGAAATTTAAATAGATTGAGAACTGAATGGGGAGGTAAATAAAAGGAGACAATGAATATAGATTACCTTTTCTAGGAGTTTGGCAGCAAATCTTGGGATGGTATAGACAAATGGATATTTTTAAGGATGGGTGAAAATTGAGGTTGTTTTTAAAACAAAGTAATATAAGGTGAACAAAACAGGAAGAGATGAAAGATTAGAGGTTAATACCAATGATGATTAAGAGAGAAATGAGAGAGAATGAGGAAGAGGAGGAGGGGAGAGGTAGAGGAGAGAGGGAATGTGAGAGGAGAGAGAGAGAAAGAGGGAAGGAGGGAGAGAAGGAGAGAAGGAGAGGAAGAATGAGAGGGAGAGGGAGAGAGAGATGGAGAAACCAACTGGAGGGTGTCAGCATTTATAAAGAGAAAGGAAACACCTTTGTATCAGAGACTATAGGAGAAAAGAATGGCAGATAATATCTAGGGGCTTTAATGTGTGTAATAGAGACCAAGAGAATGCTTTCAAAAGTAAACTATTTCTTCCTTAACATAGGAAGAACATGTCTTCTACTAGGAAAGAAAGGGGAAAGGGTGGTTTAAGAAACTTGAGAAGAGAAGTGATGGTTTGGACCAATGGATAGTGCTAGATCTCAGCTCAGGTTCTAAGGAAGCTTTCCTCATTCCTTCACCAATTCCCTTCCTTCCACCCCAATATTAGTGTGATCTCTCCACTTTTCCTAAATTATTTTGTATTTAAATAGAATATATTTTGCATTTATTTAGCTATGTACATATTATTTTTACTTTGTATAATATAAGCTCCTTGAGGGCTGGGATAGTTTTTACATCACCAAAGCCTTTTCAGTGCCTTGTATGTGCTTGCTGAATGAAATTGAAAGAAGAATGAAAGAACTGGTGTACAAATTTGAGTGTCCATTTGAAATTAAATAATGTAAGTTTGTCTTGGCCCCAGCCAGTCCAGTTGTATGTCTACCAGAATTCTGCACCATTGAACTACAAGTGGAAAAGGCAGATAGTGAAGATCTCACAGAGCTGAGATTTGCCAAGGTGTTTAGTATCATTAGAAATGACACAAAGGGATTCAAGAACAGAGGATGATGTTTAGTTGAACTTATAAAGTATAGGGTCAAGATTGTGATACAGGGACAGGAACAATGGAAGAGTGACAAGAGGTTCATTGGTGCCAGAGAATAGATTGAGGAAGAAGGTGAGAAATGGAAGACTAGGAGGTCGTGGAGACAAAACAATTTTATCATAATGGATCATGGAAGTAGAATAGTTATGGTGACGAGTTCAGAGTCTTAACCATTCCTATTTGTGGATGAAGCCAAGGGAAGATTCAGATGAGGAGAGTTGAGGGGTTTGTTGAATTATGTCACCAAGTCATTTAGGAGGATAAACAGCACAAGTATCCTGAAGTGTCCAAGTAGTAGTGTAGGACATAGACCATAGGTGAATACTATAAGCCAGGTGCCAAAATCCTTGAGAAAGGGAGAGGAATTACCAGGAGTGTTCTGGATCATTATAACAAAAGTCTGGATAAGGGGGGATATATCTGGATGACATGAATCTCAGAGGAGATATTACTGAGACATGGTAGCAGAGGCAGGATCTGGAAATGGCAGTGAGGAGTAATAGGTACAGATATTCCTTCAGGTCCAATATGTTGGGAGGCATAAAAGAAAGTATATACCTGGGATTGGAGAGAGTTAGTGGGTTTCAATGTTTTGGGGGAGTGGGACAGGGAGTCAGATATAAATGATCATAGGATTTTAGCTTTAGAGCTAGAAGAAATCTGAGGGATCCCAGAGATAAGCCTGCTAATCTAACCCTCCCATTTTACAAATGATCAGTAAGGCTCTGAAAGGTAAGTAGCTAGCAGAGACAGGTTTTCTGGGTCCAAATCCACTGTACCACACTGCCCCATGAAAAAGACAGAAAGAGCATAAGAAAAAGAAGTATAAGATGAAAGCAATTCTGTTAATGATAGAAGGAGGCTCCTGGGGACTTAGTAAAAGGGTAAGGCAGAGGAAGAAAGTGGTTTTGGAAGTGTAGGGCTCAAGTGGATGGGGATGAGGAATCAAGGAGTGAAGAAAGAAGTTTTCCCTGAATCACAGGAATGAAGAAGCAAGGAAGTTTTCTGGGCATAAGATGAAGTACTATTTGCCTTAAGCTCCCACCCACTAGGGTCCTATAATTATCTAAGATAGTATCATTTATTCCTTCTGACACCCTAGGAAGAAATGAGACCAGGACATATGTCTGATACAGTTAATAGCTGAAGATTTCTATGAGCCCAAGGGCCTGACTAAAACTTATATTCAGCATTAGTTTCTTTGTCTTATTCTAGGATTGTAGTAAATGATTGATGGATAGTTAAAAGATACTCCCTTGTAAGCTCATGAATCACAAAGCTCTGAGAAGAAAATCCCTTTACAGATTGAAGAAAACAAATAGCAATTATAACAGAGCTCATGGAAAATATCAATACCCACCAATGAACAATCTTCTCAAGAGATCTCAAGTCGACAAGCTATTATTAAGCATTTGCTTTGTACATGGCATTGTGCTAAGTCCTGGGAATACAAATACAAGCAGAGAGATAGCCCCTGTCCTCAAGAATTTTACATTCTAATGGGGGAAGGTAGATAAAAGAAGCTAAAAAGTGCCAGAGGGAGGGGAGAGATAATTTTCCCCTTATAGAGCCATGATGGAGAAAGTCCCAAGTGTCAGAAGCAGAGTCTAGAAAGGAATGAAGACATGGTAGCCTGCCCAGTTTTCTTAAAATAGTTTCTAAAAAGAACCAAATAGAGGAAAATGCCACAGAAGTATACTTCTAGTGTAGAAGGCCGGGGAGGGAATAAGCTTCCAAGATATATGTGTTGTGTGAATCTCTACATACTACTGTAACATGATAGATAAAGTATGGAGAGCCATAAGCAGTGCTCAGAGAAGACTGCATTGGGTGGGGCTCTCAGTAGGGGCCACCTCTCACAGCTCATCAGAACCCAGTGTCCTCCTAGAGCCTAAAAACCAGAGTCCATCTTCCTCCTCTGAAATTCCCCTTCCAGGTGTGTTTACCACTCTTCTTGCAGGTCAGAAGAGTTCCCAGGAAAGAGCCCCATTAGTTCCTCTTCTAGAAAGAAAAGTCCTCCTATTAGATTGTATTTATGTAAGAAAGAAAAAGTGCTTTGAAATTCCCTGTGATGGAAGTATTAATACAAGGTCAGATTAGTGATTCAAGGCTGACAGTTCAATCCTTTTAGGTTCCCACAGACTTTTGGTTTAAGCAAAAGAGTCAGCCCAGTCATCAGGAAAACATCAGACTCCTTTCACCATTGAGAAGACCTCTGTTGTTACCAGAGTAGGTGAATATGAAACTATCTTATTTCCTCTTCCTCTCCAGCTCCTAGAAAGTATATCTCTCCCACACATCCTCACTTCCCACCAGTCTAGAAGCTTGGTGAAAAATAAATGCCCTATTTCCCCAAGAACCCAGGCATACCTCTGAGGCCCAGTGAGGTGAAACTATTCAAATTGTCTGGGGCTGCTTCCCAGTGCTCTCCATGGTAGGAGTAAACGTGGGAAGCTCTCCCCTAGTTGCCACATGTAGGGAAGAGAAAAAGTTACAGTCTTCACTCCAGTGTATTTCTGTGTGTTCTTGCACCTACACATGTTTGCAAACAGACTTCCAGCTGAGCTGTTTCTTATAAGAAAGAAAGATTTATCTCCCATAAGAGGGTCCTTTGATCAAGAAAGGCAGCTCACTCTGTAATCGGTCACATGCTGACCCATAGTAACACTAGAAGCTAAACTCAGCCTCTAATTAATCCTCCAGTCAAAGATAAACTGAAGCCCACATCCAAGCCCAGGTGTCTTTTACCATAATTGTACTATGGCTAGAGAACTGAAGGTTGTAAAGCCATGATAAATTGTTTTCAGAAATGGCAGCTAAGGTGGGATCCATTACTTTTAAATGCAGTCTCTATTAATTAAACAGGCATTTGGAGCCCAACTGGGGCAGCAAGGGAGATATATCTTTGGGAAGAAAACAAAATATTTCTGCAAATGCTGAACCTGGAGTTCATGAGCCACATGGGCTCTTAGGAAATGCCATTTCTGGCAAAAAAAGAATCGTGGAATCACAGAATATTGGAGTTAGCAGGGATTATAAAATATAAAATACAGGATGTCAGCACTGGACAAGACCTTAAAACATAGAAAATAAAATGTCAGTTAGAAGAGGCTTTAGGATATAGAATACAGAATGATACAGGTGGAAGGTGCCTTAGAGACAAACTATTCAAGACTAGCCCTAGTCCTGTTGCAAAGGAAGAAACCCCAAGAAGTTCAATGGGATGTAGAAGAAAGAATATTGGATTACACAGCTAATGTGGACATATGTTTTGCATTGCTTCATATGTATAAATAGGTATTATATTTCTTGCCTTATCAATAGGTAGGAGAAGAGGTGGAGAGAGCAAGAGAATTTGGAAGTGAAAATAAGAAGAAAAGTGAAATGAAGTTTAAATAAATAGCACATAGAACTCAGAGTTAATCAACCTGTGTTTGTATTTCTAGCTCAGTTCTTTCCTATCTCTGTAACCTTAAGCCAATTTCTCACTCTGGGGTTCAGTTTGGTAATCCAGCATAATAGATGTAATCAGGAAAACCCATTCAATTGGCTCTGGCTAGATTACACTCATGACACATGGATTAAGCTCCTCTGGTAATTTCTGGGAACACATCTTGCTTACTTCTGAAGGACTTAGTGTTTTATGGTGATGAAACGATCCTTTCATCCCTCCATAATGTATCAGGGGGAGGTGAATGAATCAGGTGTGAATGAATCAGGAGGTGAATGAATGAATTAGCAATCGTGAACTAAGAAAAACTACACATTCAATAGACATTAAAAGAAGTGACTGCTCTAGGGGTTCTTTTTTCTTTTTCCTTCTGAAAACACACACACACACAGACACACACACATGTACACACATGCTCACATGGGACTGTCACTTTCTTGAACTTCTTATGAAGAGTGATGTGGGTGATTTCTTCTTCCCTTCCCATACCACCAGCAATTATTGTGACTTTGAACACATATGCTGACCAGGTAAGCTGCACCTGGCCTTGGGTTTCTGGCTGCCTTTTCCGCTTTGTATTTCTTTTCTTGAACATAGGTAACTGAGTGATGATCCTGAAACTGAAATTTCCAGCTTTGGAAGTAAACTTTTGAGTCTGAGAGGTTGAAACTCCTGGTCCTTCAGTTGGTTCCTTCTTTATTTACTACACTGCTTCTTGGAGGAGAATCTGACCATCAATACAAGAAGTTCAAATTCTGATCCAGTTAGTCAAAAGACATCTCCCTTGAGGGAGCTGTGTAAACATTCCTACAAATGGTTTCATGCTGAATATTTTAATTATCAACCTTTGGGAGATTGTATGTTATATAACTACTGCTTACTTAAGTGTTTGTAATTCTTTTATGTTTTTAATACTTCTTGTGTGTGGAAGAAATAAATAGCTGTCCTATATCTGTTTCTACATTGCATATTGAAGATTTTCTTAATTTTCAAGGAAACACTGCATATTAACCAAAACTAAGCTCTAAGTTATTTTCTCTTTTAGTAGCCAACTGGCACAGTGATAGAGCTGGTGAACCTGGAGTCAGGAAGACCTCAATCCAAATCTGATCGTAGATACTTATTAGCTGTGTGAACCTGAGGAAATCATTAAACCTCTGTTTGCTTCAGTTTTCTTATCTATAAAATGGCTAATAGTAGCACTTATGGCCCAGAATGGTTGTGACGATGAAATAACTGTAAAGTGATTATTATGGTGCCTGGCACATGGTAAGTACCATGCAAATGTAAGGTATTATTACTATTATTCTCGGTAGGGACATGAAAAGCCAGAGATAATATGCAGAGCAGCCTCTTTTTAGAACAGGACTGACTCATGAGCTAAGAGGTACAGGGAGCATTTTGAGAATGAGAGGGTGATCAAGGCATGCAGCACTGAGCAGATCCACATAAAAGGCAGAGGTCAAATGAGATAACCTCTAAAGTTCTTTTGAACTCTAGAATCCTGTGATTCTAGATGAGTTGATTGATACATTCTAGCCTAGTGAATAAAAGGTCTGGCTGGGCTACTTACTAGTTTTGTGACTTCAATAAGCCACTTGACCTCTTTGAACTTCTATAAGAAGTTATAATAATAATAATGCTTGCACCATGCACTTGACACTGGTATTTGAGGAAAGCACTTCATAAAGCTTTGAGCACTGTAGAAATGTAAAATTTTATCCAAATACAAGCAGCAAAGTAATGCTAGAGCTTGTACAAGTCTGTACTCCCTGTGTGCCCATGGGGCACTACTAGTAGGAAAGAAAAATATCAGAATTAGTTAGAAAATCTCCATAAACCTCAATGGCTTTGTTATTCACCCTGAACACATTTTCTTACTTTCTGTTTAATCAATGACACTATGTGTTTATTGCCTCATATTTCACTATGTGGTAGAGATTATTACATGAATAAGTCTTAGTGAATTGGAAATGAACAAAAAGGAATCACTTGAAGACTTATTAGAAGGACACATTTTCCTTGCACTGCAATAAAATCTATGCATAATCTGAACAAATCACATTCTCTCATATATTTCTTTTTTTTAAAAGGAGCAATAATTGAACAGTTCTGGCAAAGCAGCATGATGGAGTAAAATGAGCACTGGACTTGGAATCAGGGCACGTGAGTTTCAATCCCGTCTCTTTTGCATACCGGCTGTATAGGCAAGTCATTAAATCTCTTAGGGCATCTCCACCTGCATGGTCTATAACCATTTAAAACTTAACATTCCCCAAACATAACTCTTTATATCCCTCTGTCCAACGTCTCTATTTTCTTTGTAGGGCCCGCTGTCATTCCAGTTAAATAGGTGCATAACCTTCAAGGCATCCTAGAATATTTGCTCTCCCATAACTCCCACTTTGACAAGGGAAGCTTCTTAGCCATTTGACCTCCTCATCTCCTACATCTGCCCTTTCCTTTCATCTCACATAGCCTCTATTCTAGTTCAACTTTTTTACACCAATTCTCACTTGGACTATTGCAAAAACCTAGAAATTGGATCTACTCATTTCTACTCTTTACCTCTGTATTCAATCCTCTGCATAAATGCCAAACTGATACTCCCAAAATGCAGATTTGACCATGTCAACTCCTACTTAAAAATTGCAATAATTTCTTATTGTTTCTAAGATAAAATACAAAATACTTAGCTTGGCATTTAAAACCTTCCAAAACTGGCTCCCAATTATCTGCCCAACATTTTATCACTTACATCTTCTTCTTTCATTCATATTGTTCACTCGATTCCAGTCAAATTGACCTCTCTGCTGTTCCATGTACATTACATTATACCTTTCATCTTCATGTCCTTGCACAGGATTGTCTCCGTTTTCTCCTTTCTTTGACCTGATGAGATCCCTAGCTTTCTTCAAAAAACAGCCCAGGTACTATTTTTTGTTTCAGATCCCTACCCCAGTTATAGTTCTCGCTCCTTTTTGAAATTATTTTATATTATTAGTGTACATTTTGTAGTTACTTATCTGCATACTTCTCATAACTCCTAGTAAAACATTAAGGTAGGGATATTAAAAAAATTCATTGTATCTGTGCTTCTTATATAGTAGAAATTCAATTGAATGTTTATGGAAAGAAAATTAAATGAGGAGTTTAGGCTAGAAGACTGCCAAGTTCCCTTCCAGCTCTAATAACCTGTGCTTCTAAACTCTTTTCTTAGCATTCTCCCAGTGTTGTAACTCTAGCTCCTCCTTAGCCTTTCAGGATCTGGGATCAAAGACTCATGAGTTCTTTAAAGCCTCAGGAATGAGCTAGCCCAGAACGTCAGACTCCTGGTTAAGAAAAACTTTGAGGGGCGTCTAGGTGGTGCAGTGAGTAGAGCACTGGCCCTGGAGTCAGGAGGACCTGAGTTCAAATCCGGCCTCAGACACTTGACACACTATAACTAGCCGTGTGACTTTGGGCAAGTCACTTAACCCCAACTGCCCTCCAAAAAGCAAAAAAAGAACTTCGAAAGAAGTCACTGTTAACCCTTGACAAGTTATCTCACATTTCTCACCTAGCTTTATGGTGGTTTGTAATGGTGAGCACAGAAATAGTTCACATTTTGTTTCAGCTATTGAATTAACATCTTGTTTCAAGTTTCTTTTGAGCCTTGTACCAAGTCTTTTAAGAAGCAGAATGTGTGAACCCCACAAATTATGAACCCTAGAACTTGTGAACTCCTGGGGAGGAGAAAATGACTATATAAAGAGAGCCCCAGGGCTAGAGACAGGAAGAACTGAGAAGAGGACTCTTGTGGTGGCAGAGTCAAGAAGGAGAAAACTTGTGGTATCCTGGAACTCTGTTCGTCTTTTCTGTCTGTGTTGATGTTTGTTTGTGATACTTTGTACAGAAGTGCTCAGACCTTACTAGAAGTCCTGAAAGAGGATTTTCTGGTTGTATGTTTACAGAAGTCTTGGAGGAGGGTTTTGGAGGTCCTGGGACTTTACTGATGATTTGTGCTGACCTCTTGGACCTTGTTTGTGGGTCTGTATTGATTTCTACATTGATTTGTGTTGAGTTCTCAGACCTTCTTGGTGGGTTTGAGTTGATTTCACAGGCAGATAGTGAATTGATGATGGTGCTGGCAATGTGTATGAATATTATAGTGGCTCTGTCAAGCTTCATGTTCCCCAAAACAGCAACTGTGAGGGACTTGAGGTGGACTGGACACTGATAACTTCAATATGGAATGAGAACTGGATGAAGAAATGAACAAGGAGCTGGACAAGGAATTGGGAGCTCCCTGCCTTTGAACACAAGTGACAGTTGGAGCTGGGACCATGGAAGAGGAACCATGTAAGCTGAGAGCCAGCCTTGAGTCAAGCTCAAAGAAGACTTTACTTGGATACTGTGTACTGACTGAGAAGGTTATGATTTACTGTGACCTAGGGGTGGAGAACTTTGACTTTTGTACTTTGTGATTGAATTAAGGATTTTGTGATTGATTAAATGAATGCACTTTGTTTAAAACTATGTGACCATTTTTGTGGAAACTATGTGACCATTTTAGTGACACATTGTTGAATTGTGACATGGTGAAAGCTGTATTTTGATTTTCTGTGATAAGTTGTAATATTCTGAACACTGTATTATGATTTTCTATGAATGACTTGCTTTGATTTGTTATTGAATAGAATGTTCACTAAACTATGTAATCAGAACTTTGAAAGCTGTTTTCAGCAGCATTCTTCTGGAAAGCTGCATGTGCTTGGTTTTATATGGTTTCAGTGGGTTCTCTTTATTTCTTGTTTTTCCTTTTATCTATCAATGTGATATAACTACTTCTCCTTATCATATTAAATATATTTCTAGGATTTGGTAAACTTCATTGTCTGCCTTCTTAACTTAGAATGCTTGAGATCCCTTTGCCAACATTGCCTTTGAATGGAAATGGAGCCACTTTTATTTATCTTCACTGGCCACATTTGTCATTGAGGGTAACTTGTGTACAGGACTTGGTTGCTCATTTTTATAGCCATTGAGGGTCTGGGTAGTTGGTCATCTTATTCATTCCTAAGGCTTTGACTAAAATCTGTGAAAGATTACTTCCAAATCTATATATCTGAGCTTGACCTCTTTTTAAAGTATAAAGTATGTAGAAAGGGAGGGGTAAGGAAAGAGGGAGATAATTTTGATGAGTTGTACCCATCAATTTGATGAGAGGATAAGACATGAACCGTTGCAAGAAGGGAATCTCTTCATGCAAGCAGACGTAGAGAATCCCTCCTGATTGGTTTTCACTCAGGGAGAAGGATGCCTCTCAGATGACTAGTCAGAGGAGATGTTCTTTCTTTTCCTGTAGCACATAAAAGTAAGTTTTGAAGTGGTTTGTCCATTCTCTTTTCCCTTAGATTATCCACACTATATTCAGTAAGATAGAAGAAAAGGGATTCCTCCTTCCCCCTTCCCAAGGGTAGAAAATGTCAACTTGCATGAGAAACTCATGACAAGTGTCCTTTGCTTTCCTAGTCAGTCATAAACTGACTTTTCCATTTTTTCAATCCCAAGTTTCATAGTGCCCAACTTCCCTGAATTCAAAAGTCAGGCACAAATTGCATGAAGAGAGTTTTCATTAACAAAGTGAGATTCGGAAAAAGAAGAGTACTGATCTGCACTTGGAGGACTAAAGTCATTGTACAGGGAACCAAGTTCAAAGAATTCCTTATGATCTCTTAGGAAGATGTTAGGGAACATGCCTATCTAGGTAGATGCCCTTCTGATAAAGTTCCAATTCTTATTTCTCATCAAGTTTACCTAGATAATGGATAAGGAATTTTTCAAATTGATGAGTAGCTTCTCCTTTTAATTTAACCTTCATTACATTAGCTGTAAACGTGCAATTCCATCTTCCTATAGGAAATCTTCATCACTCTCCTACTGTAACTTAGAACTCAAAATTTTAAAATTCATTATCTTTCCCCCAAACTCCTCTTCCTTCTGGTTACATTATTTCTATCTATAGAACCACCTCTGGGGATCTAGCTTCTGTCCACATAGGACTCTTCAGCTGAGAGTCTTCTTCACAGACACACAGACATACACACACATTTATGTGTAGGTGTATATGTATATATGTATGTACATATTTAATTTTATATATAGTTATATGTGTGTATATATGTATATATACATATATAGTGTGTGTGAGCCTGTGTGTATTATTATTATATTATAATATGAACCCTTTTGAGGATTCAAATGACCCACTGGAAGCAGATAGAGGGTATCTCTGTAGGGTAAAGGGTCTAGAATTAATTACTAATTCAGTGGATGAATTAATGAATGAATAGGGCCAGATGTATTAACACTTAATCAGTAGTACACATGCATGTATATGATGGATCTGGCTCATGATCTATGAGGTCTGTAAGACTGATTTTAAAAGGTCACATCTCCTTATCAGAGTTTAAGCTTCTTTAGTTACTTCAGATAGTTGGAATTAGAGTAGTCGTGCAGAAACAGTCACATTTTGACTGGACATCAAGAGAGAGGGCATCATAGTGAGCTTCATTGCCCTGCACAGATGATAAGAACCTCATTTGCCCAAGTCATTTAAATCTAGACTAAAACAACATTAGCAGATTGCCAGGGGGAGCAATCATGAATTGTCATCAAGTCAAGATGACCTGCAAGATCTTTCTCAGTCATCTTGGATAACTGAGAGTTTAAATGGCAAGTCATGCTATTTGCCATCTGCTTAGACTCTACTACAAAGGGATCATCTGAAGCTTTTCCAGCCTAAGTCAAAAAAACAAACACAATTTAAGAAATATACTTGTTGCTGTTTCACTCAATTCTCAAGATAAGGAGGACAAGAAAAAGAAGTAAGGGAAGCAGTAGTCTTGCTGCATTTTAAGGGAAGTGATATCCTATATGTAATATTATGCCCAAGGCTTGGCACATTTCAGGAAAGAATTTAAAAAAAAGCTAGAGTGTGGCAAATCAATTCAAGCATTCATTAAGGCCTTACTGTGTGCCAGACACTGAGCTTGATGCTGAAGATCCAAAGACAAAAGGCAACAGTTTCTGCTCTTAAGGCCTTATGTCCTGATATGGGAGACAAGTACATAAAAATATAAAAAAAGATTAAATAGTACAAGTTAATGGAGAGGAACAATATATAATACTACTATAAAGATAGAAATGGGCCAGGATGTAAAGAGTTGTGACTACCAAATAAAGGAGTGCTTATTTGATCCTAGAACGTTTGGATAGCTGCTACAGTTTGGTGGAGAGGTGAAATAGTGAGACAAATGCTTTAGGAAAATCACTTTGGAGGTTGTATGGAGGACAAATTGGATTAATAAACATGTTATGTAAGGATTAATAGAAAAAACTAGGGATGTTTAGCTTTGGAGAAGGTTAGGCTTGGAGGAAGTGATGGGATATGATTGCTGTCTTCAGATAGTTGAAAGACTGTCACATGGAAAGAGGGGATTATACTTGTTCCATGTAATCTGGACATAGATAACTAAGACCAAGAGAATGAATTATAGAGAGGCAAGTAGTTGACCAATGATAAAGAAAAATTTCCTAGCAATTAGAGTTGCTTACAAATGGAATGGGCTACCATAGGTTCCAGTGAGTTCCCCATATTGATATGTGACCTCTATTTATAGGATAGGGTATACCTTGTTAGAGAAGTAGAGGTTCAAATTTGACCAGATAATATTTTGAAGATGCTGACAATTCTGAGATTTTAGGAATTTATGAAACAATAAGAATAGTTCCATTCAGCAATGCCCATTAAGGAAATTCGCATATTCTAATTTTGTCATTTCAAAGAAAGGAGCAATGATTCATTGACACAGAAAGACAAATGAACTGGAAGTCAAAATGTCTGATTTCTTACCCCAATTCTTCTGCCAACTAGACCTGTGATTGTACACCTTTTGATCCTTGGTTTTCTAATCTGTAAATGAAAGAGTAAGACTAGAAGATCATTAATGTCCATTTCAGCTCAGAAATTTTGTAATATTTTCACAAATCCTCACTAGACCCCCTTAGCATTTTATTGCAAACATTGTTAAGGGATTATTGAGACCATTCAAGCATCTGGAAAAGAAATTGTGTGTGTATAGGTGTATGTATATTCATGTTTATGTATATGTGTACAAATGTACAAATGTAAACAAATGTTTATATTTAGGGGTCTTCAGTTCTTCAAGCCTTTTTTAATGAGCACTTTTAAAAGAATGTGTGAATCTGAATTATATAGGAGGTAACCACAGTGAACAATGATTAACTATGGAACATTTTTTTAAAATTTTGATTTATTCTTTAAAAAAATTAAGTGTACTTCCTCTGTGTTCCAGGAGAATAGACTCCAAGGAGCTGCATGCAGTAAAGAACCCAGGATTCTAACACCCACTGCCTTGCATGAAATCACTCAGAAGCTCATGGTTGACCCAGCAAGAGGTTCTCAAGACCTCTGACTGCTGGAGCATTTCTGTGAAGGCTGGAAAAATACAGAACAAAAAGGTTGCTCTTTAGGTTGTTAGCCAAGGATGCCAGTGCTTAAAAGCTGAGTGGGAGGAAGAGACAGAGACAGAGACAGAGACACACAGAGAGAAAATGTGACAGAGAGCTAGAGACAGATATGGAGGCATTCGGTGGTTCCTGATTAAATACAGCAAACAGGACATTTTTTTGGTGGGAGAGTCATGAATTGCCTCCATTAAGGATATATATGCACATGTGTATATACATGTGCATATGTACGTGTATGCATATGTGTGTATATATATACATACATATACACATACAGAGTTTATTTGATACTAACACCAGCTTAGTCTTTAATTAGGAAGTTCTAGAAATTATTTTGGTGAAAAATGTCTAATCTAGTTATCAGGCCCATCAGACTCAGATTCAGACTCCCTCACATACTATAACTTGCTCTTTGGGTGTTATCTGTAGCTACTTTATATAGAACTGTGAATTATAGAATCCTGTGTAGAAAGGGATGGTCATATTAGCACAACTTTCTTCACAAGGGTCTTTTTTTTTAAGTTTGTTAATAATTGACTTTTATGTAGCATTCTAAAGTTTACAGTGCATTATTTTTTTTGTTTCACAATAGCTCTAAAGGTATCATCTACATTTTTAAAAATTTGTTTTCTTGTTTACAAATGAGATTTTTGAATTACATATTTTCTTCCTGTCTTTCCCCTACCCCAGCCCCAAAACAGCAATCCTACTGTAAAGCCCCTCCCCTGATCTACTTTCTAACTTTCTGGTAGGGCAGGGAGGGTCTCCCTACCTCAGCCCCTGTATATCTTAATTCCTAGTTGCAAGTATTGCAGAGTTTTAGATTCTAGATTCTTTCAATTCATCCCTTGTCACCCACACCCACTGGAAGGACAAGCAATTCAATACAGGCTGTGGATGTATGATTATACAAGACATCTTCATAGTGGACATATTGTGAAAGTGATGATATGTCCCTCCTTCCTATCCCTCCCTGCCCATTCTGTTTTCTACACTGTCCCTGTCCCTTTAATGAAGTGTGTGCATCCAGCGTCCCTCCACCAGACTCTGCGCTCCCCTCCATCATCCTCCCTCTCATCTCCATGCCCCCTATTCTCCTGTGTGACATGATGCCCAGTTTAGAGTTTATGCCATTTCTTCCCTAAGCCAAATTCACTGAGAGTAATTGAAAGTAAAATTGTAACAGTTATCCCTTTCCTCTTCTGTATGGGATGATTAACACCATTTTGTCTCTCCCTGTCTCCTCTCATTCTAGTCCTCTCCCACCTCAGAATTTCACCTTTTAAAGTATCATCTCTTTGTATTC
>CM053595.1:27772085-27790963 GCA_028646575.1 Pseudocheirus occidentalis | reverse complement strand
ACTTCCAGCAACCCTCTCCCCCCACCCTGCCATCCCCTCCATCATCCCACCTCTCATCCTCATCCACCCTACTCTCCTGTGTGGCAAGATACCCAGTTTAGAGTTTATTTCATTACTTCCCTAAGCCAAATTCAACAAGAGTAAGGTTGACCCTTTCTCTTTGACCTTCCTGTTCTTCCCCTCCATTGTAACAATTATCCCTTGCCTCTTCTATATGAGATGATTGACCCCATTCTGTCTCTTCCTGTCTCCTCTTGTTCTAACCCTCTCCCACCTCAGAATTTTGCCTTTTAGAGTATCTTCCCTTCCTATTCAATTGATCCTGTGCCCTCTATGTAATCATATATACACATACTCAGATATGTGTTCGTATACATATATAAACCCTCCTATATAGACATATGTGTATGTATATGTATATATACATTTGTATTTCCTTCACCAATCCTCATACTGAGAAAAGTTTCATAAGCTACAATTACTGTTTTTCCATGTCGGCATGTAAATAGTTCAACTTTGATAAGCTCCTTATGATTTCTTTCCCATGTTTACCTTCTCATCCTTCTTGTATTTGAGTGTCAAATTTCCTTTTCAGTTCTGATTTTTTCAGCAACAATGTTTTAAAGTCCTCCACCTCTTTGAATGACCATATTTTCCCCTGGAACATTATACTCAATTTTTCTGGGTAGGTGATTCTTGGTTTTAATCCTAGCTCCCTTGATCTCTGGAATATCATATTCCAGGTCCCTTGATCCCTCAGTGTAGAAGATGCTAGATCCTGGGTTATCGTAATTGTTTTTCCACAGTATTCAAATTGTTTCTTCTTGGCAGCCTGTAATATTTTTTCCTTGATCTGGGGACTTTGGAACCTGGCTATAACATTCCTGGGAGTTCTCTTTTGGGTATCTTTTACAAGAGATGATTGGTTAATTCTTTCAAGTTCTATTTTTCCCTCTGGTTCTAAAATATCAAGGCAAATTTCCTTGAGAATTTCTTGAAGGATGCTTTCTAAGTTATTATTTTGATCATGGCTTTCAGGTAGTCCAATAATTTTTAAATTATCTCTCTTGGATCTATTTTCCTGGTCAGTGTTTTTTTTTACAAGGAGATATTTAACATTGCCTTCTATTTTTTTCATTTTTTTGGATCTGTTTTGTAGTATCTTGATTTCTCATAAAGTCATTTGCTTCCATTTGTTCCACTCTAATTCTGAAGGAATTGTTCTCTTCAGAAAGCTTTTGAGATTCTTTTTCCATCTGGCAAATTCGACTTTTTAAAGCCTTCTTTTCCTCATTGGCTTTTTGGGCCTCTTTTGCCATGTGAGGTAATGTATTTTTAAGGTTTTATTTTCTTCAGTCAGGTTGTTGACTCTTTTTTCATGATTTTCGTGCATCATTCTCATTTCTCTTCCCAATTTTTTCTCCATTTCTCTTATGTGGTTTTCAAAGTCCTTCTTAAGCTGCTCTATGGCTTGAAGGAAATCTTCATGTTTTTTGGAAGCTTTTGGTTTTTTACTGTGTTGTCTTTCTCTCTTTCCATGCTTTGATCCTTTTTGTCTCCAAAAAGGAGTCTAAAGTTTGGTTGCTTTTCTTACTTTGCTTCCTTTGCCTACTCATGTTGCCAGTCAATTACTTGATTTTTTTAGCTCTATGGAACTCTGCTTTCAGAGGGAAAAGCTGTGTGAAAAGCCTCTGAACTTTTGCTTGGCTTTCCTGCAGTCTGGGGGCTGGGAGCACTGAAGCAGCTATGTGGTGGTGGCTGTAGGGCCTCCAGTGCTGCTGCTTCCTTGCCCTGGAGGCAGTTTGGCCAAACCACTTTTCTACCCCTAATTTAGCTGAGTTCCACTGACCTTTCACTTTGTCCTTGTTTCTTAAGGTTTTCCAATCCTGGAAACTGCCACAGTTGCTGCTGATCCACTCTCCTGAAGGCTCCAGCTGTGTCTCATCTTGGCCACCCTGGAGCCAAGACATGCTTTCAGGCTGGGCTCCTTTTGGCTCCCAGGGTGCTGCTATGATCCCTTCCTACTGAGCTGCCTTCAGCTGGAGATGTGTTTTTCTGTATTTTTGTGAGTTTTGGAGCCCTAAAATTTGTTTAGAGTCATATTTTATGTGTGTTTGAGGTGGCTATCTTGCTTCTATGGAGCCTTGTTGCTTCTACACTGCCACCTTCTCTCCACCCCCCAGTGAGAGAATTATTTTAGAAGACTTTCTAAATACATAAATTATATTGGCTGCTATCTTTTCCATCTTTGAGGATTCATTTTTTCTCTGATAACTCGTATTATATAACTGACATTAATCTTTCCCTTTTCTAGACTCTTTCATATTGAGATCTATACAATTTCACACTAGATTCTACACTGCCTTGAATTTCTCTCTAACTAAAAAGACAACATTTCATGTTGGTTCTCCACAACTACTCTAGACCATCCTTGAGAGCAGAGATCTTTTTCGCTTTTCTTTCTTTTCTTTTTCATCCCTCTTTCCAACACTTAGCCTCTAATTCTCTAATAGAACTTTCCTCTCCTTTAATTCTTTCATGGTCATTTACATACAATTCCAGTTGTATTTTGATGTAATCCTCAACAGATCAACCACCCTTAGTTCCTTGCAGGGAAAAGCCTCTGGTCATCCTTTCTTTCTGTCCTCCCATAAAGGAGAAATATCAGCTGATGAATCCATGATGGCTCTAAACCTTGTGCCTCTCAGCAGCCCTCTTGCCACTCAGGATATGACAGCCAAATGAAAATTGCTTTCTTCTGTCCATGTTCTGTTTTTCTCTGGTATTTTGGAAGTTGGCTGTGTTGCTTGAGGGAAACATTTTAGGTGAAGGTTTCCATAGAAACTCAGAGATTTTTTTCCCTTTAGCTGTCTGTGTCATTTATCCATTTATTAACAAATATACTTCAATCTTCCCGACCCCTGTCACCATCTATTGGACTTTGTGTACCTCCTAGTCTAAAAAGGACTTAACAGTTTCTGACCTTTGGTTATCATGTACTATCAATTGCCATCCTGGTCTATGTATTTATCTGTCACTGAATCATAAATTTGGAAGGGACTTTTCTTGTCCACCACCCTCCACCTGCTGAAACACAAGTCCTTTTATGACTTTCCTAACAACTTGTCACCAACATTTGCCGAAAACCTGTAGTGATGAGGAACTCCCATAACTACCAAGACACTCCATTCCATTAGTGGACTGCTTTCATTGCTAGGAATTTCTAATCCCATCTCATCTCTCTTGGTTAATTTCTGCTTCTATGCAACTTCTAATAGTTGCTCCTTATTCTGCCTTCATAGTACCAGTAGAATAAGTGTAGGTCCTATTCCACATGTCCTTCATGTATTTAAAGATAGCTTATATGTCTTACCCTCACATCAAGTGTTCATTTTAAATGGTCCCTAGTCACCCCCAACATACACACACTTTATCTCCACATGATTTCATTCACCCTCTCACCTTTATTGCCCTTTATTAGAAAGTTTTTTCTTGCCATTGTCCATCTTAGTGACTGGCAGTTAAAATTGGACACAATAACCCAGATGTGGAATGATCAGAAAACAAATGAATACTCTCCATTCTTATTGAAGGTAGACTTATTCATGTAAGCTAATTGTGTTAACTTAGTTGACTATGTATTCATACTAGCTGGACAAGTCATTTAACTCTGTTTACCTCAGTTTCCTCATCTGTAAAATGAGTGGGAGGAGAAAATGACAAGTTAGTCTAGTATCTTTGCTAAGAGTACCCCAAATGGGATCATGAGGACTTGGACACTACTGAAATAACTGAACAACAGCAACCAAACATTGGACCTTCTACACAACCATTTATCCATTCATCTACCTATCAGTCCACCTATCCACTCATATATTCATCCATACATATACTCTCAGTTACCCATTCCTTCCAGTTGTCATTCTTATTACAGAGATTGGGAATGAGTTGACACACTTTAATGCCTTAACTAATCATTCCTGGAACTGACATTACCTATCCCCAGGCTACTCAACAATAGAACTTTGATTTGGTCCTTCCAGTCATCCATGACTGACTCACAAGCTTGGCTTCCAGAGCTAGTTAGCATTTTTCTATGGTGATAGGTGTCTTTAAGATGGAGAAGACCTAGAGATAGAATATTGAAGCAGGTTGCACTCAGCTTTTATTGGAATAGATTTTCTTCTCTCCAAGGAGATGGGAAAATTATGTCTTCCTGTTTGAAAAGACAACTGAGAAAATTAGTTGGTTTCAGTTGTAATTAAGTAAAGATCTGATTTAGTGGTGATCCAAGCAAAGAACTCAGAAAATTCAGGAAGCAGGAAATGAAGTGGCTTTGTAAGTGTATAATGTACTTTTCTTCTCTGCAAGTGCATGCCTGTGCAACAAGTTTGCAGAGCAGTGATTAGTAAGGTTTAGCTCTAATTATTCATTCTGCAAGGAAAGGCTCCAATCTAGCCTGTTAACATGCTGGTTTAGTGGGAGTAACATGGCTCTTCATATAAAATTTAGAGAATCATAGAATTACTAAGTGGAAAGAGACTGTTGAGGCCTTTTAGTCCAAACTATAACTAAGTAAGAATCCCCTCTAAAGCATGGCCAGCAAGTAGTCATCAAACCTTTGTATAAAGACCTCCAGTTCAATGCTTTGGAGCCCATTACCTCCTGAGCAGCCCATTATGCTTCTGTAGTGCTCCATCTTTCCTTATATTGAGCTGAAAATTGCCTTTTAAACTTCTACCCATTCTAATTCTGCCCCCTAAATACACAATAGGCTTAATCTTTTTGCTGTATAGTACATCAGATGAGAGAAAAAGAAAAAGAGAGAGAGAGAGAGAGAGAGAGAGAGAGAGAGAGAGAGAGAGAGAGAGAGAGAGAGAGAGAAAGAGAGAATTTTTTATTATACTACATTATGGAAATGGATGGGCAGACAAATATCTGGATAAATAGGAGAGAAGAAAGAAAGAAAGAAGAAAGAAAGAAGAAAGGAAGAAAGAAAGAAGGAAAGAAAGAAAAAGAAAGAAGAAAAATAAATAGATAGATAGAACATTTATTAAATGTTTCCTATGAACCAGGTTTTATATTAATTGTTGAGGTATAAATAGAAATGAACAACCTGGTTCTTGCCCTCAGGGCCTTTAATTGAAATGGGGGGACAGATAGAATTTAGTGGGGAGCTGGAAAAGGCTAAGCAAGGTGGCATACCATGAAAATGGCAAGGAGTTGTGTGGAGCACTGGTTTCAGACACAGTAAAGCTAGTGTTTTCTATTAAAATCTAGAGTTTAGGGTGCAGAGTTTACATTTCATGTACCTTCTGAAGCATCCTCAATCCTTTCAATGAATCCACCTATGACATCATTTCTAGACTCCTTTGCATCCTGCTCACATTCCTCTAAATTCAATACTCCTGAAATGTCTCACAAACAAGATATTAGTAGTATAATGCTGGCTTTCAATTAAGAAAGAAAAAGCCTTTCTTTTTAGTGGTTGAATGTTTCTGCACCAACTCAATGTTTCTGCACAAAGGAAGAAATAGTGTGACCCAGTAGAAAAACTAACCATAATTTGAAAGATTTAGGATTCAATTTTTGACTGCCTTTAACAAGATATGTCACTTCTGGCAGGTCAGTCTCTCAAACCTCAGTATGGAGTAGTGAATAGGGTATTGGAATTGATATCAGGAAGAACTGGGTTTAAACCCTATCTCAGACACTGCTGGTTTATGTGACTTTGTACAAGTCATTTAACTTATCTTTGCCTTAATTTCCTCACCTGTAAAATGAGGGGGTGGACTTAATGACCTCTGAGCTCTCTTCCAGCTATAAATGCATGAACATATATTCCACATTTGTATTGTGGTGTTGAACTGGAATATTTCTTAAGTCCCTTTCAGGTCTAAGATGAATCTGTTGCAATTTGGTGTGAGCTATTCAATTCCCAAATGATTGCTGCCTTCTGAGAATACTGTACAATTCTAACACCTCACACCAAGGTAGTTTCACAACATCCTTCTGCCATTCTGAACTGTAATTTTTCTCTTCATTCCTGAGATCTCTGGAAGTCCCATACACTCAATATCTAGTCAACTCTAAGGAAAAGAAGGTAACATCTGAATAGCATTGAATATTGTTAGAGAACAACAGCAACAAGACCCCCAGCTTCCTTTGGTGTCCCTGCCCTTGCTGCTGACTCTCCTTTGTAGTAGAGTGTGAGGGTCCTCACTTCTATCCCAAGCATTTTGGATAAAGATCTGGGTGCCCCAGAGCCAAATTCAATCCAATCTAGGACCAGATATCAGCATTAGCAGCTCAAATACATCACATCAGGTTACCTCCTTAGTCCTTTCTGATACCCACAGGAAGATACAGACCATTGAGTACCTTCTCTCTGGATCCCCATTCTCTCAGTGAATAGAACATACTAACAAGTCCGAGCTCCATTTAAATTTTTTAAAAATTGATCTGTTTATTTGCTTTTAGTTTACAAGATTCAGTTCCAGAATCCTTTGAGTTTCAAATTTTCTCCCCTCCCTTGCCCCCCCACCCCACCCATGGTGGTATGCAATCAAGTATAGGATCTGCAAATACTTTCGCATTGGACATTAGTCTGGTTGTGTAGATGGGTTGTAACCAATGGAGTGAACAATGGGAAAAAGGAAACAAAACCAAACATGAAAAAGAATGAAAGCATGTAGATTGCTTCAGTCTCCATTTAAACTCTGTTCTTTCTAGATCTTTCTCTCAATGTAAATACCTCCTTCCATCCTGAGACTTGTAGAGTTGTCTTATAACTGTATGTTGCTGAGAAGAGTCTAGTTTATTGAGGTTGGTCAGCACACATATGATGTGTCTGTGATTGTGTACAAGTTTTTCCTAGTTCTGCTCTTCTCACTTACCATCAGTTTGTATAAGCCTCTCCCGGTAAATATGAAGTCCATTTCCTCCCCATTTCTTATAGCACAATAGTATTCTATTATATTCATATACCACAACTTCTTTAGACATTCCCAATTCATGGGCATCCCCTTAATTTGCAATCACAAGGAGAGCCAAGATAAATATTTTTGCCTTTATCTCTCCTTTAGGAATGGAGATACTTGGTGCATAAATGTTTAGTAATGGTATTGCCTCATTTTTAAGGTGACTTTTAGCAGGATATAGTTTCCTACCTTATCTCTTTTAATTAGATCTATTTTTGCTTTTGCTTTGTCTGAGATAAGGATTGCTACCCCTGCTTTTTTTTTACTTTGGCTGAGGCATAATATATTTAACTCTAGCCTTTTACCTTTACCCTGTGTGTATCCCCCTATTTCAGATGTGTTTCTTGTAGACAGCATATTGTAGGATTATGATTTTCAATACATTCTGCTTTCTGCCTCCATTTTATGGGAGAATTCATCCCATTCACATTCACAGTTGTGATTACTATCTGTGTCTTTCCGTCCATCCTACCCCCTCCCCTGTGTATGCTTTGGTTTTTACCCTTCTCCCTTCCCCTTCTTAAGAGTTTTCCTTTTGACTACCACCTCCCTCAATATTACCTTCTTATCCAGCCCCCTCCCTTTTCCTACCCTTCTCCCTTACTACTTCTTCCCTCCCTTCTAACCCCCCCCATTTCTTGTCCCTCCCCCCCTCCTATTGCCTAATGGATATGATTGATTTTTATACTGAATGTTGTATGCTATTTCTTCCTTGAACCAAGACTGACAAGAATAGATCTCATGCAGTGTTTCTCTCCCTCCCCTATTTCCCTCTATTATGATAAGTTTTATGTCTCTTCTTGTTAGAGTTCTGTGTTTAACTAGTTATGATATTCCCTCCTTGTACCAGAACCAGTGAGGTAGTAGCTCATATAATGGTCACCTCCCTCCCTTCTTTCCCTCTCCTATATTGTTTTTATGCCTCATTGTGTAGCATAATTTACCCTTTGCTGCTTCATTCTTTCCTCTTCTTCCATTAAAGTCCCTTAATAAGGATTTTTATCATAATTTCGCATAATTTATACCCACACCTTCTATTTATCTATATCCCTTTTAGATGCTGCCATAGGTATAGAGTTTACAATATTAATAGGTATCAGCTTCCCATATGGGGATGAAAACAGTTTGCTCTTGTTAAATAAGAAGTTATGTGTGTATGTATTTTTTTCCTTATTTACCTTTCTGTGTCTCTCCTGGGTCTTATAACTGAAGGCTGAATTTTCCATTGAGCTCTGGGTTTTCCATCAGGAAGGTCTGGAATTCTGTTATGTCACTGAATGTCCATCTCCTTGCCTGGTAAATTATGCTCAGTCTCAGTGGATAGGTGATATTTGGTTGTAGCCCAAGCTCTTTTGTCCTGTGAAAAATCATGTTCTAGTTCCTCTGATCTTTCAATGTTGAGGCTTCCAGATCCTGTGCTATCCTCGCTGTGGTTCCATGATATCTGAATTCTTTCTTTCTGGCCACTTGTAATATTTTCTCCTTTACCTCACAGTTCTGGTATTTGGCCACAATGTTTTGTGGACTTTTCAATTTGGGATCACTTTCAAGAGGTATCTGGTAGATTCTCCTGATTTCTATTTTACCCTCTGGTTCTAGGATCTCAGGGTAGTTTTCCTTAATGAGCTCTAGGAAGATATTGTCCAGACTCATTTTTACATCATGATTTTCTGGGAGACCAATGGTTCTCAGATTGTCTCTCCTCAATTGGTTTTCCAGGCCAGTTATTTTTCCATTGAGATATTTTACCTCTTTTTCTAATTTTTGATTCTTGATGTTTTGTTTGACTGATTATTGGTTCCTCATAGAGTCATTGACTTCAATTTGACTGATTCTAGTTTTTAGCAAACTGTTCTTCTCAGTTAGTTTTTGAAGCTTCTTTTCCATATGCTCAAATTTCATTTTTAGTTCACGCATTTTACTTTTTTAAGGAGCTGTTCTCTTCATTGTAATGTTTTTCTAATTTCACAATTTTGTTTTTATAAGAGGTGTTGATTTTATCTTCTACCTCTCTAAGCAGGATTTCAAAGTTCTTTCTGAGCTCATCTAGGAATGGTTTCCATATCTGAGACCAGGGTCATAGTCACTGTTAAGTGGGACTATCAGTGAGTTTGGAGTCAATACTCTTTCCTTCTGAGATTGATTCCTCCCTCTCACCACAATAGGATTCCAGAGTCTTTGTCTTTGTCTTTGTAGCCTGCTTTCTTCCCATTTTGAGGCAGAACTTTAGCCACACCCTTCCTCCAGAGTTTCTAAGACTTTACTACTTAAAAATTTCCTCTGGGGCAATAATTACCGTGTTTTGGGGTCAGAGGTGGGAGGGAGGGACTGGAGCAGCCAGGGTTCAGTCTGTCATCTTGGTCCCTGGAAGTTCAGATAAAGTTTTTTTTTTAATGTCCAGGCTGTGGAAGGGTAGTCCTGGGAGTAGCTGATGTTTCTGCTGTGGGCCCTCCCTTTGTCTCTTACCCAGCTCCTTCTGATCCCAGCTATGTGGTGATAGACCTGAGAATGGCCCTTGTGTTTGGTGGATCAGCAGGCCTTGTCTGGTGGCTTCTTAGCAAGGGCCACAGCATCTGTCGCCTATGCCATGGTGTCCAGCAGGGCCTCACTGCACTCCAAGCTCCATTTCTGAAGAGCAGGTTAGATAACTATAAAATATTTTGCAATTCAACATGTGAAATAAATGCTCACTATTAGAACCATATCTGAACAGACAGGTTCTGAGGAGGAATGGGCAGGTCACACAATGGTTCCATGGCTGCTACCAGTAAATACATATTCATTAAGGATCTGCTATGTGTAAGAAATTGTGTTAAATTCTTTTTTCCCTGTATTTTATTTTTCTAATTACATGTAATGATTATTTTTAACATTCATTTTAAAAAATATTTTGAGTTGCAAACTTTTATCCCTCCCTCCTTACCCCCCTTCCCCAAGAGTTGAAGCAATCTGACATAGGTTATATATGTGCAATCTTGTTAAATGTAATTACACATTAGTCACCCTGTGAAAGAAGGAACAGAACAAAAGTGGAAAAAAATCACAAAGTTTATCATAGTTGGTCATCTCACAATGTTGCTCTTACTGTGTACAATGTTTTCTGGTTCTGCTCACTTTACTCAGAATCAGTTCATGTAAGTCTTTCCAAGTTTTTCAGAAATCTTTCTCCTCATCGTTTCTTACATCACATTAGTATTCTGTTACATTCATATGCCTCAATTTGTTCAACCATTCCCTAACACACAGGCATTGCCTCAATTTCCAATTTTTTGATATCACGTAAAAACTGCTATAAATATTTTTGTACATAGAGGTCCTTTTCTCCTTTTCTTTGGATTACTTTCTTTGGATTACAGACCTAGTAGTGATATTTCTGGATAAAAGGGTATGCACAAATTGATTACCCTATGGGTATAGATTCCAAATTGCTCTCCAGAATGGATGGATCAGTTCAGTGGCCTAAATTCTAGGGATACAAAAAACAGTCCCTGCTTTCAAACATTGTACAAACAAAGAAAATAAATAATAAGTTAAAAACAATAATGGAACGGTCCTAGAATTGAGTAACAAAGAAAGCATTGCATAGAAGGTTATGGTTTAGTTTCAACTTGAAGTCAGGAGATAAAGATGAGGAGGAAGAATATTTAAGGCAGGGAAGATAGTAAAATTGCCAAGATTAGGGAAACGGAGTGTCTTGTTTAAGGAACAGTTTAAAGAAAGAGGTTAGTGTCAATGGCTCAAGGCATTTGTTGGGAGGAATGATGGGTATAAGATAGGGAAACTGGAAACGTTGAGAGGAAGGAATCTAGGTTATGAAGAACTTTGAACTCAAAAATGATTGCACCTTTGATCCTAGAAGAAAAAGGGAGTCACTGGAGTTCATGGACTAGTGAGGAGAGGAGGAACAAAGTCACCAAGGAGTTGGTGAATGATATGATTCTACAAAGGTTTCAATTCTGGAATCCAACAATGTTTTCTTCCATAATATCCTACATCCCTGAAGCAGACGGAAGGAGCCAGGTGAGATTATCACAGGACATATAAACTGGCAGTTCTAAGGAACTCTAGTGACCAATTTGTCCAGCCACTACCTGAAACTGAATCCCTACTACATCATACCTACAAACGCTCATTCAGCTTCTGCTGAGGGGAATGAGACATAGCTTGTTGCATTTTCAGACAGATTAATTGTTGGGATATTTTCTTTTCCTCTAACCTCAATCAAGCCCAAATATAGCTCTTTGAATCTTATACCCAATGTTCCTAGCTCAACTCTATGAGGCCAAACAGAAAAGTACAGGGTCCAAATTCTACCCTTAAACACTTTCTATCTGTGTTACCTTGTACGTGTCCCTCAACGTCTCTGTTCTTCAGGTTCTTTATATGTAAAATGAAGGACCTAGACTTTATGGCTCTTGAGCCTCCTTCTAGCCCTACACCTATGATCCTATTATCTTTTTACACATTATTGTTTTTATTTTCCAATCATTTTCAGTTGTGTCAAACTCTTTGTGGGCCCTTTTGGGGTCTTCTTGGTAAAGATACTCGAGTGAATTGTCATTTTCTTCTCCAATCCAATTTTCAGGTGAGGAAACTGAGGCAATCAGGGTTAAGTGATTTTCCCAGGATAACATAGTTAGTAAGAGTCTGAGGTCAGATTTGAACTCCAGAAACAAAGTCTTCCTGACCCTAGGCCTGGAGCTCTATCTACTGTACCAACTAGCTGCCTTATACATCTTATGCATTATAATTTTTCGAAAATTTAAATGCAGCTTTCATATCCTCCCTGAGTCTTTTCTTTTCCAGTTTAAATATCCCCAGTTCCATCAAAAAAAATCCTTACATGAAGTGGCCTTCAGATCCTTCACCATCCAGGTTGTCTTTTTCTGTATGCTCTGTAACTTAACGGTTTTATAAGATTCTTACTGCTTAGTCTTATGCACTGCTTTATTCAAGAGGAAGAGGATCATTAGGGCCTTGGCTGTTTGACTAGATACAAGTGATGCTCAGAGAGGGTAAGAGCTTTGTCTAAGGTCACACAGCTTTTCTTCTGCTCCCAAACTGGGAATATGTAATACTTTCATGCCACAACATTGGCAACTTCCTTATATATGCTGCGTTTATAAGGTTGTACTTCATACTCTACCAAATACTCCTGATCAAAGACATGCTTTGCTGTTGAAATGATCTTGTATGGCCATAAAGCATAGTATTTTATTTAAAGTTCATGACATTTTCCCCCATGATGGGATTTGGGACTGGGGACACTCAACAAATATCTGTTGGATTGGGGTCATTGTCTTCACTTTAGGAAAAGGAGAGGGAGTTTTAGTATTATGAAACAAAAAGCCTATTTTGATGCAAATCATCTCCAGTGATGAAGAAGAGAGGAAATGAAACGCTGTATCCTTTCCCTTCCTTTCACTATCTTATGCAGTCCCATTCGAAAATAGCTTGATTCTCAAATTTTCAATGAGGTGCCAGCTGATCCAAGACAAAGACTCATAATCAGGTGCAGAGTATGAACAGATGATTTGGGGATCCAGAACAACAGAATCTTTCACATCCAATTCTTCATATTTCTAGAATTCTGTGGTTTGAATGGATTTTCTCCCTTTTATTAGCTCATTCCATCACTATAGCACCATCCCCCCTCATGAAATAAACAAGACCCAGCTACTTGGGAACACAGCAAAAATGTCTGAGTGCCTGAGATGTTACTGTTTTTATCTGTGACTGAATCACAATGATAGCTCGTATTTCCATAGAGTATTAAGGTTTACAAAGAATTTCCTCTCAATATCAGCAAAAGTGTTTTAGTAGGGTAGTTGAGCCCTCCAAGTTTGCTACCAGCCAGTGAAGAGAAGAGTACAGGTTATTGTTTGAAAAGGGGAAAATTGACCTGGGTTTGTGGTGACCCCAAATCCTTCTTTAGAGAACTACTGCTCTTAATAGGCCTGTCCAAACTGTACATATATTTCTTTAAAAAGAAAGTACTCTCATATCAATTGCCTTCAGTTCCTTCTGAGGTGCCTCATTCATTCAAGGACAATGTAAATGCTAGCTATTATTATCCCTACATTCATTCAAAAAAGCATTGAGTAACTACAATGGGCCAGCACCAAGCTAGGCTCTGAAAACCAAAGGAAAAATGAAACAACCCTTGCCTCCAGGGAGCTTAATCCCTTTGGGGGAAAACAGCGCATACATGGGGACAAGTAAACAGGGAATTCCTACTAAGTACTATAATATCTGGGGTGGGGGGGCCTATCAAATAAAGATGTCAGGTTAGATTTCTTACTTAGGGTACAACATTTGAGATTAACCTTGAAAAGTTATCAATAAACAAAGATGAGGAATAAGAATATTTTGGGCACCTAAGAACAGCCTATGCAAAGGCACTGAGGTAGGAAATGGAATAGAAGCAGTTCTTATTTTACCATTTCACAGACCTCTCTACTTAATGCAATTTTTATATAATGTGATTTTGTCTACAGACTTTTGCCCCATGGCAAAGGGAGGGGGCCATGATGGCAGGCATATAGGTCAAAGATAGATAGGGAACAAGGGCAGAGAAGTGAGACAAGGAGGATAAACACTCTGCGAGGGCTAGTCAGTGGTGGTCTGGCTAGAACCAGAAGGAAGGACCTGAGGGTATTGGCAGACATACCCATAGAGGCCAGCAGATGCTCAGTACCCCAATGCAAATAGATGGAAGATAGATACTAGGGGGGGCAGACAAACTAAAGGGTGGGCAGAGTAGGGCAAAAATCTCCTCATTTGGCAACAGAGGTCTCAAGCTAAGCCCTGGATCTATCTGATGGTTGAAGCAATAGTGGTAGTAGTCTCTGCATGTATGCCTTCTTCTGCTTTCACTTGGAGGAGTTTTTGGTTTTGTTTTCTTTTTGATAGAGGACTGAGAAACCACAGAACACTGAATTGACTGGGAGGAGAGGAGAGGAGAGGAGAGGAGAAGAGAGGAGAGGAGAGGAGAGGGAGAGAGGGGGAGAGAGAAAGGCAGGGAGAGAGAGAAAGAGAGAGAGAGAGAGAGAGAGAGAGAGAGAGAGAGATAGTGCTGCACAGAAAAGGTAAGATAGGTGGCTTTTTTTGGTTTGTTTGTTTCAATGAGGATCTCTTTTACAATTCTTTACCTCACCTAATTTGAATTTATGTAAATCAAGAACTATCTGTATTATTTACAGCAGAGTTCCTCAACCTGTGGGTCACGACCCCTTTGGGGACTGAACAACCCTTTCACAGAGGTCACCTAAGACCGTCAGGAAACAAAATTACAGTTATGAAGTAGCAACAAAAATAATTTTATGGTTGGGGGTCATCCCAACATGAGGAACTTTATTAAAGGGTTGCAGCATTAGGAAGGTTGAGAACCACTGATTTACAGGAAGCAATATGCAGGCCAGTTGGATTGGAATATAGAATATGTGATGGGGAGTAATGGAACAAGTCTGTTCCTTCTAACAGACAAGAAAGAACCACTGGAGTTTCTTAAAACAGAGGAAAACATAGTCAGACCTGTGCTTTAGAAACATTAACATTTAGTCATATGGTGAATGAATTGGAGAAAGAGAAAGAGGCAGGAAGATCAATTAAGAGGTTATTGTAGTAGTCCAATGAGTTGTGTCTGCTCACCCAACAGATTCTACTCATTCTACTACAACCATTTCAAAATCTTCTCCTGGGACAGGTTCAGGTCAGTTCAGTTGTTTCCAGCCCATGTCTGATTCTTCACGACCCCATTTGATGTTGGAGTGGATGGCCATTTCCTTCTCCAGCTCATTTTACAGATGAGGAAACTGAGACAAGTACGGTTAAGTGACTTTCCCAGGGTCATATAAGTAGTAAATGTCTAATGCCAGATTTAAAATCAGGTCTTCCTAATTCTAGTCCCAACATTTTACACTGTGCTACCTAGCTTCCCTTTTAGACGTATGATTATAGAATTGAGAGTAGGAAGGGACCTGAGAGAAAACCTGATCTGAACCTAATTCATATTGAGGTTTGTGTTTCTGAATCTTCTTCCTCTGTGAAATTAGAATAATACGTCTGACTCTTTTGCCAACTTTCAGGGGGTATGGTGGGAATGTATTTTGTGAATCTTAATGCCCTATAGAAATCTGAGTTCTATTATTATTATTAGTATGGCATCTTTGAATGATTATTTAATAGAATCATAGACTCTTAGCATTGCATCTTAAAATCAGTCACAGCAGAGTTTAGAAGCATTATTAAATTCACCAATTACATGCATTTTCATCTTTTTTGATGTAATGATCTGTTTTACTGATTTTTCCCTTTCATTCCATTTCCTTATATTTCTTTGTTATTATTTTACTTTGTTTCTTGAATTCATGTAAAAACAATGTTTAACCTTTTTGTTTTTCTTTCTTTTGGACTTTGTTTAATATTTTATTTTATCAATTATATAAGAAAACAATTTTAATATTCATTTTAACATATTTTGACTTCCAAATTCTCTCCCTCTCTCTTTTCCCCTCCCCCAAATTGAGAAGGCAAGCAACTTAATATAGGTTACACATGTGAAGTCATGTAAAACACATTTCCATATTAGCCATGTAGCAAAAGAAAATAGAGAAACAAGAAAAATAAGGAATGAGAAGGAAAAGTATTCTTTAATCTGCATTCAGAATACATCATTTCCTTTTCTGGAGATGAATAGCATTTTTCAACATAAGTCTTCCAGAATGATCTTGGATCATCACTTTGCTGAAATGAACTAAGTCAGTTAGTGTTAATCATTATACAATATGACTATTAGTGTATGCAATGTTCTCCTAATTCTAGTCATTTCACTTCACATCAGCTCGTGTAAGTCTTTACAAGTTTTTCTGAGAGCATTATCTTCATTATTTCTTATGGAACAATAATATTCCATTGCAATCATAAACAAAATCTTGTTCAGTCTTTCCACAATTATTGGACATCTCAATTTCCTATTGTTCACCACCACTAAATATAAATAATTTTGCACATATAGGACATTTTTCTTGTTGTTTTTTTATCTCTTTGGAATGCCAACCTGGTACTGGAATTACTTGGACAAAGGGTATAGCCCTTTGGGCACAGTTCCAAATTGCTCTACAGAATGGCTGAATCACTACATTAATGTCTCAATCTTCCCACGTCTCCTCCAATATTTGCCATTTTCCTTCTCTGTTACATTAGCCAATCTGACAGGTGTGGGGTGATATCTGAGAGTTGTTTTAATTTGCATTTCTCTAATCAGTGGTAGTTTAGAGAATTTTTTATGATTAACAAAAGCTTTGATTACTTCATCTGAAATCTGCCTATTTATATCCTCTCACCAATTATCAATTGAGGAATGACCCTTATTTCTGTAAATTTGACTCTGTTCTCTAAATATGAGGGTTTTATGAAAAATACTTGCTGTAAATTTTTTCATGGTTATAGTTAGTATATATTTTCCCTCATTCTATTTTCTGTTTATCCTACTTTCTAACTCTCTCTCTGTTTCTATCTTTAGCTCTATCTCTATCTTTGTCTCTGTCTCTGTCTCTGTCTCTGTCTGTCTGTCTTTCTGTCTCCCCCCCCTTTCCTTTCACCCTATCCAATCTCAAAAGTTTTGATTCTGAATTTTACCCTCCCCAGTCTATCAGCCCCTTCCCCTTTTCTTATCCCTTTCCCATTCCTATTTTACTTTATGGTAAGATAGATTTCTATACCCAACTGAGTGTAAATGTTATTTCCTCTTTGAGCCAATTACAATGAGAGTGGGGTTCATGCATTTCTTCTAAATCCCCATCATCTTCTTTTCTAGGGTAAAAAGCTCTTCCATGCCTCTTTTATGTCAAATATTTCTACCTCTACATTTTCCCTTTTCCCAGTACATTACTCTTCCTGAACCTTTGCTTTTATTGTTTTAGATAGTCATTGCATCATATTCAACTTATACTCATGCTTTGTTTTTATGTATACTTTCTAGCTACCCTCATGATATGAAGGCTTTTGGGATCTATATGTATCATTTTCCCATAGAAGAATATTAATTGTTTAACCTTACTGAATCCCTGTGATGGCAAGCAAAGAGTACTTAGCTTGTTTCAGTTATTTATTTAGCACCTTGTTTCAGTTCAAGTGTCTTTGATCCTTGCCCTGATTATATCAAGTCTTTGTTAAGAAACTGAACTATGAATTCCATAATGGGAGGGACTTGCCAAAGACAGGAATAGGAACGATGTAAGAGGTGGGTGGAACCAGGAGGAGCTAAAGACAGATAGCAAGTTGAGCATAGCTGGAACAGGACAGAGTTGAGAAGGGGAAAACTTGTGGCGTCCGGCACTCTGTTTATCTGTTCTTTGCATTGGTTTGTGTTTCTGATAATTTGTACAGAATCCATGGTATCTTATTGGAAGCTCTGAAAGAGGATTTTCTTGTCTGTTTACAGAAGTCCTGGAGGAGGGTTTCAGAGATAATTTGTGTTGAGTTCTCAGATCTACTTTGTAGGTCTGTGTTGATTTCTCAGACCTTGTTTGTAGGTCTTTTATTTTATTAAATACATTTTAAAATTTGTTTTCTTGTTTACATCATTCACTTTCATGAGATTTTTGAATTACAAAGTTTCTCCCCACCTTTCCCCCACCCCAATGCCAAAACAGTAATCCTACTGTAACGCCCCTCCCCTGGTCTGCTCTCTAACTTTCTGGTAGGGCAGGGAGGGTCTCCCTATTCCAGGCCCTGCAGAGCTTTAAATTCTAGATTCTTTTGATTCCTCCCTTGTCACCCACCCTCACTGGAAGTACAATCAATTCAATACAGCCTGTGGATGTGTGATTATAAAGGACATCTTCAAAGTGGACATATTGTGACAGTGATGATATGTCCGTCCTTGCTATCCCTACTCCCCCTTGTTCTGTTCTCTACCCTGTCCCTGTACCTTTACTGAAGTGTGTGCTTCCAGTATCCTTCCCCCAGACCTTGCCTTCCTCTCTGTCAGTACCCTCGCATCCCCATTCCCCCTACTCTCCTGTGTGGCATGATGCCCAGTTTAGAGTTTATGCCATTTCTTCCCTAAGCCAAATTCGCTGAGAATAATTGAAAGTAAAGTTGTAATAGTTATCCCTTGCCTCTTATATATGAGATGATTAACCCCATTTTGTTTCTCCCTGTCTCCTCTCATTCTAGTCCTCTCCCACCTCAGAATTTCACCTTTTAAAGTATCATTCCTTCATATACAATTGATCCTATAACCTCTATATACACAAATACACACATGCTCAGATATGTATTCATGCACATATATAGCCTCCTATATAGACACATGTGTAAGTATACATACATACACACACACACGTATTCCCTTCACCTATCCTTATACTAAGAAAATTTTAATAAGTTGCTATTATCATTTTTTCCATATTGGCATGTAAATAATTCAAGTGTGATAAGTTCCTCGTGATTTCTTTCCCATGTTTACCTTCTCATGCTTCTTGTGTTTTATTGTCAAATTTTCTGTTCAGTTCTGGTTTTTTCAGCAAGAATACTTAAAAGTCTTCCACCTCATTGAATAACCATATTTTCCCCTGGAATAATATGCTCGATTTTCCTGGGTAGTTGATTCTTAGTCTTAACCCCAGCTCCCTTAATCTTTGAAATATCACATTCCAGGCCCTTTTATCCCTCAGTGTAGAAGCTGCCAGATCCTGGGTTATCCTGATAGTGTTTCTGCAGAATTAAAATGTTTTCTCTTAGCACCTTGTAATATTTTCTCCTTCAACTGGGTATTGTGGAACCTGGCAATAACATTTCTAGGAGTTTTCTTTTGGGGATCTTTTTGAAAACATGATTGGTGAATTCTTTCAAGTTCTATTTTGCCCTCTGATTCTAAAACATCAGGGTAAT
>CM053595.1:27747572-27771585 GCA_028646575.1 Pseudocheirus occidentalis | reverse complement strand
ACTTCAGGTTTTGCAAAGCACTTTCTTCATAGCAACCCTGTGAGGTAGGTAATATGAGAATCATTACCCCCATTTTATAGATGAGAAAACTGAGGCTTTCAAGGGTTAAATGACTTGCCAATGATCACACAGAAAATGCATGTCTGAAATGGGAGTCAAACCTATGTTTCCTAATGTCCAATATTCTTGCTACTCTTTCTAGGCCTAAAATTCGGTTTTGACATTCTGGGTTCTAAAGTCTAAAGGGATAACCTCTACAGCTCTTATGTTCTGTGATTCAACAAAAGGATTTCTCATCTTATTCTTTAAAATCAGTGATTCATATTGTCTGTAATATAAAGCCCCAAAGAATAAATTCATTTTTGAGTTGTATCTTTCAGAAAGACAGACAGATATAGGGATGGAAAGACAGAGAGATAGTGAGACAGAGAAAGAGATAAACAGAAGGAGAAAGGGAGAGGGGAGGGAGAGAGAGAAGAGGAGGGAAAGGGAGAGGAAGATGAGGAGGGGGAAGGAGAGGGAGAAGGAAAGTGGGAGGAGAAGAGGGAGGAGGAGGAAGAGGGGAGGGGGGACAGAGAGGGAGAAGGAGAGGGAGAAAAGGAATGAGGGGGAGGGGGAGGAAGAGAAGGAGAGAGAGGGAGAGGGAGAAGAGGAGTGGGAGGAGGGTGAGTGGGAGGAAGAGAGGGAGGGAGAGGGAGAGGGATAGAAAGTCTTTAGAAATGAATTGTCTGCTTTTAACTGTCAGATTACACCTGGGAAACCTATATTTTCCTTCTTTATTAGCTGCCAGAAAAATTTAGAGCTAAGTATAAAGGTTTTGATCAGCTCAGTGCTGGTACCTGAAAAAAGCATCTACTCTTATTTCCTTCCTTTGGAACCTGCTCTGTTTAGTTCAATTCAACAAACTCCTGTTGAGCACCTACAATGTTCAGAGCTACAATTAGCATTAGGTATAAAGACAAATAAGATCCAGCACCTACATTCCTCTGTCTCCCAATTTAAGAAGAAAAGAATTAAATCATTTCATTACAATCCATTGGGAGAATGGAATACAGCCAGAGCTCCCAGAGACCATAACAGGTTCCAATTCATGTCCACAGCCATACCCAAAGAGGTTCCCAAGATGGGGGTCTGATTCTCAAATAATTCTTCCTTCAAATCTTTAGAAGTGGCCACAAAAGAAAAAAGAAAAGGAAAAAATCCACAGGCACGCACACACACGCACATGCAGAATTCACCTGAAAAATTGGCTGACACAATACTATGCCACAGGCCATCCATTCTCTCTGACCCTGGTTTGTGCTCAGCTTCTACCAGGAGGCCTGGGGATTAATTGGCCATGTAATCATTATCCCAGCTCGTAACTGCAAATGCTGTTGCTATTCATATAAGAACCTAATCCTTTTCTGAATCCTTCTTGCTTCAATTTGCCACAATAATATCCCTCAGTAGTGAATAATTACACATTGTGTCAAAGAGGATTTCCTTTCTGCTCTTCTGAATGGGGTCCCTGCTAATTGCAGGCACTGTCCCCTTCCACCTGAGCTACTAGATGAGGTAGCCAGGAACACTCAATTATAGCCTTCTTGTAATCATTCACTTAGATTGTTCAATTGTATCTCCGAACACTTTTCTTTCCCCCTGATGAACAGATTCGAGTTGATTTCCTTTGTCCTCCCTCTTGTCACTCTAAGAATTCTCCTGCCTTTTTCATGGACCTGCTCCACAGAATCATGTAGTCACAGACCCTCCAGAGCAAAAATGGACTTCGGTGAACATTTAATCCAATCTCTATTCATTCTAATCCTCCCAGTTTAAAAAGGTGTTATCCTTCTTAAATTTTCCCAAGTGTTATGCCTCAGTCTACCTTTTCTGCAGTTTTCTCATGTTTCAAAATGGGGGGGCGTTGGTCTAGATAACCTCTACTGTCTCTTCCATGCCCTTTAAGTTTTAAATCTCTGATGTTATCATCCTTATCAATGAAACCTTAAATTATACCTATCTGCATACATATCCCCAGTATATTTCTGCTCTTTGAGTAAAAGGTATATGTTTGTAAAAATGGCTCCTCAAGCCCTTATCATGGCAGAGATGAGGGACTAGGCATGTATTAAGCACCTACTGTATTCCAGGTATTAGCTGAAAACTTTATAAATATCTCATTTTAGGCTGACAACTTCATGAAGCAGGTACTATATTAGTCTCATCTTACAGTTGAGGAAACTGGGACAGGCAGAGGTAAAGTGAATCATGCAGGGCCACACAGTTAGTATCTGAGGCTGAACTTGAACTCAGGTCTTCCTGACTCCAATCTCAGAACTCTTTCCATTCTGCCACCTAGCTTCCTTGCATGGGATGGACCCTTGATAAAATATTTATTATACTAGGGAGACTTACATGAATGAATGCAGAGTAAATTGAAAAGAATGAGAAGAATGATGTATATAATAATGCAACTGTGTAGAAACAAACAACTTTGAAAGACTTAATAACTCTGATCAATGAAATGACCAAGCCACAATTCTAGAGAACCAGGATCAATGATGAAATATGATAGCCATCTCCTAGCAGAGAAGTAAAGCACTCAAGTGGTAGACTGAGACATCTTTTGACATGGTCAATGGGGGAATTTATTTTTATTACCTATGTATACTTGTTAGAAGATTTTTATTTTTCTTTATATAATAAGGGAGGGAGGGAAGATGAAGAAAAAATAAAATTTTGCTCATTGAAAATTTTTTTTTAAAAATTAAAAATAACAAACTAATTCAACTGAAAGCCTCCCAAGAATATGCCTGACTAGGGACTATCTAATGTCCATGTTGTTTTTATTATTAATTGTAATAAAAATAACAATAATTCATATTTCTGCTGTGTATTAAGGTTCACAAAGTATTCCCCCACACACACAGCAATACTGTGAGAGAGATTAAGGAAATATTTTTATCTACATTTTCAGATTAGTCAAGTAAGGGCTAAAAAAGCTAAATGAGTCATTTCCCAATTGATAAATGGTCAAAGGATATGAACAGGCAGTTTTCAGAGGAAAAACTTAAAGATATCTATAAGAAAAAATGCTCCAAATAACTATTGATCAGAGAAATGCAAATCAAGACAACTCTGAGGTATCACATCTCACCAGTCAGATTGGCTTAGATGACAAAACAGGAAAATAATAATTGCTGAAGAGGATGTGGAAAAACTGAAACACTGATTCATCGTTGGTGGAGTTGTGAACTGATCCAAACATTTTGCAGAGCAATCCAGAACTGTGCCCAAAGGGCTATAAAAAAAGTTCATACTCTTTGACCCAGCAATATCACTTTTGGGGTTGTATCCCAAAGAGATGATAGAAGTGGGAAAAGGACCCATATGTACAAAAATAGTTATAGCAGCTCTTTTTGTGGTGGCAAAGAATTAGAAATCAAGGGGAAGCCCATCAACTGGGGAATGGTTAAGCAAGTTGTGGTATATGAATATAATGGACTACTATTGTGCTCCTGAGAAGAAATGAGGGGCAGATGGACTTCATAATAACCTGAAGAGATTTAAATAAACTGATACTGAGTGATGAGAGCAGAACCAGAACATTGTACACAATTACAGACCCATCGTATCTGGGATGACTAACTTTGATAGACTGGGCTCCTCTCAGCAATGCAAGGTGAGAAGACAACTCCAAAAGACAGATGATGGAAAGGGATATCCACATCCAGAGAAAGAGTCTGAATGCAGATTGAAGAAAACTACTTGCTCTCTCTTTTGTGTTTTGTTTTGTCCCTTCTTTCTCACTGTCACTCCATTGGTTATAATCCTTCTTTACAACTTGACTAATGTTTAATGTGAAGGGATTTGTAGAGCCTATATCTAATTACATGCTGCCATGGCGGGAAGGGAGGAGGAGGGGAATAAAATTTGAAACTCATGGGATTTGAGTTGTTGTAACTGAATGCTGTAAATTAAAAGTAAATAAATGAATATTAAAAAGAAAAGAAAAGAAAAGTGATAGTCTGATAGTTGCATAGAATACAGATCCAAATCTAGCCCTCCTATCTTTCAGTCACAGGCAAGAATAAAGCATGGACTGGGTGTTCAGGACATGCTCTGGGAGAGCACTCTCATTGGCTCCTCTCCTGAGGCATGTGCTCTCTGAACACCTACACTCTGATCTACTATATGACATTGCTTCTCTTGATTGCCAGGTATGGATGGAGCATGAGTTTGGTGGTCCTTATCTCTAGAGGCAGACAATTCCACTTTAGGGCATTTTTAATTATTAGAAAATTCTTTCTGAAATTTCTCTCCCTAGAATTCCTCCCTCCTCAGCCCCTCCCATCCTTCTTGGACCTAGTTCAGCCCTTTTGAGCCACACAGAAAAAAAGCATAATTAAATCTTTCACATTAGAATCTTCCAAATACTAAAGATAACTCTCATGGCCCACTTACTCCTTCTCCAGGATATACATACCTAGTTCTTTCAATTGTTCCTTTTACAGCATGGTTTCACATCCTCCTATCCTAGTCATCCACCTCCAGAAAAGTTTCAGCTTTTCAGTGTCTGATTGAGTTCATTCTTACCTAAAGCTTAAACAGTGATATGACATCCTAACACATCATTATCCAGCCTCTCCTTTAAGACCTCTAGTAACAGGTAATCTAGTGTTGTTTTCTTCATGAAGAAGAGGAATTTTACTGGTTAAGACAAAGACATCCAAGATCCATGGAGGCTGTCAAGCAATGGAATGCACCGCTATGAAATAGAGTCTCTCCTGGACTTTTTTCTGACCCACAGAAGGAGATTTTGGCCCCTGAAGAAGAAATGATAGAAACCATGAAAGGAAGTGACTAATTCACACAAAAGTCCATAACAGAGAAGATGAAGCATGTTAGGTATTATCTAACACACACCCCAGATCTGGGGAAGGGAGACATATTTCCAAGTTCAGAGAAAGGATAGGTAGGATCACATGGCCTAAAATTCTGTGGGGTAAGTCAAATAAGGAGAGATAAGAACTCTCAAGAATGTTTAATCTAAAAACAAATAACTAATGGAGAAAATGATGGCGGGTAAACTTTCTAAAGAGGCAGATATAAATGGGCAGGGAATTAACTGATCAATTTGAATTTTAAGAAGACAAATAAATGGATCTGAAAGCAAATGTAGATAATAGAGGACGAATATGAAAGTGTGTCCTGGTCATGTAATAACTATCAGTACAACCAAAAGGTGAGACTCTGACTCTGTAGAGGGCAAGAGGAAAATCATTTTTATTGTGTGCTGGCCAAATGGACTGGAAATGGACAGAGGCAGAACCACGTAATTCTAATTTTCCTTCTCGTCCAAGGTTGTTTTAATTGACATATGTTTACTAAAACGGAGAAGTATTACCTTCTCTTTACTCTACTTTTATGAGACTGTGTTGGGAGTATTTTCTTTAGCATTTTTTTAAAGTTAGAATTTATATAATGCTTTAAGGTTTACAAAGCACTTAACTAGTATTATTTCATTTGTTCCTCATAAGCCCGGGAGGTAGATACTATTATTATCCTCATTTTGCAGATGAGGTTAAGTAGCTTGCCTATGGCCGCAGAGCTAGTAAGTGTCCGAGCTCATTTTTTGAACTCAGATCTTCCAGACTGCATGACAAGCATCTGATCTACTGTACCACCTAACCTAGAGAAGGAAATGGCAACTAGTCCAGGATCTTTGTCAAGAAAACTCCAAATAGAGTCACACAGAGTGGGACCAGATTGAAAACAACAATAACCATCTAGATGCCTAGAAGAGACACTGGCTATTAGAACGTATCCAGAAGAGGGTTATAAGAGTGGAGATTGTGGTATAAATATTGAAGGAACTGGGGATTTGTAGCCTGCAGGAAAAAAGACTAAGGAGGGAACAGGCTACATTGGCTTTCATGTATTTAATAGGATGGGATGCAGGGTTATATCTGGTTTGCTTGGCCCCAGAGAGCAAAAAGTGGGAGCTGCAGAGACAGATTTAGGATTAATGCCTAGGAAATTTCATTAACAATTACATCTCTCCAGTAGACTGATCCGTCCCCCTCAAAAGTAGTTCATTAATCATCACTGGAGATCTTTAAGTGGAAAATGGATGGTCACTTTTACAAATATCGTAGAGAAAATTCTCATTCAGGGAGTTTGGACTCAATACCCTCTGAGATCCCTTCCAACTCTAAAAGTCTCTGATTGAGAGGCAAGCAGAGATGATTATGCCATTTATAGGTGAGGAACCAGACCTACAGAGAGTCAGTGACTTGCCATGATAACAAAACAATAGTAACAGAAATATGAAAGAGAGAGAGACAGAGACAGAGACAGAAACCAAGAAAGAGAGAGACAGAGAGTCAGAGAGAGACCGAGACAGAGACACAGAGACAGAGAGATTTAAGTTTAAGTTTCACTAAAAGTTTTCCTCATCACAATTCCATGAAGCAGATAATGTAAGTGCAATAATATCCATTTTACAAGTGAGGAAACTGAGAAAGCCATGACTTCCCCAGGGACATGGAACTCATAAGTGTCAAAGCTGGCCCTTGAACTCAGGTCGCCTGGCTTTGGGATTAGTGCCCTTTCTACTTCCCCACAGCTGCCTTTTCCTTTAATATATACCACAATACCACTCTTTTTTCTAACCTTTTCTACCTTCCTACTGTGTCATTCTTTAGGCCTATAATAGTCCCTCTTATCTCTGATGCTAGAGCCGTCGGCTGATATTACATGAGATGTGATTACCCCTCACCTCCTGCCAGACCAGCTCAGCAGTAGAGGGATAGAGTCACATTGGGCTAAACTGTACAAAGGAAAGACTCTATTAGTGGCCACAGTATGCAGCTTCCACCTTTTATCCAACAATTCTCATGATGTGCACGCAAGAGAGAGAAAAGAAATAAATCTACCCATGGTGGAAACCTGAAAGTGACAACTTGAACTGGTTAGAAATCCTACCTGCTACGACCTTTATGACCCTGGGTCAGCCACATCCCAATCTGGATCTCAATTCCTTTATCTGCAGAGTGAAGGAGTTAGATTAGATCCCTTCCAACTCAAAATCTTATAATTCCTGTGCTTTGTTCTATATTCATAGGCATGCTATTATGTGCATGTTAGCACAGTAATGGCCCTGTTCTCCTTATGTCTCGCAAGTGAGGTCTACAAACTCAAGGAGATCCTTGAAGCGGAGCCCACCCTCCTCCATGTTTGAAAACAAACTCCTTTGTTCTGCAGTAAAGACTTCCCTGCTGAGTTTTCTGGACATGTGTGTTGAAAAGGACGGGAAGGTTGAAGGGGTTGATCTTCTGCACCCTGGCCTGGTTGCTGGATGGGGGGCTGGGGTGTGTGAAGAGGAGAGAAGCTGGTACCGTGGGTGTTCCCAAGGAAACAATTTGTCACTGTTCCATGAAGCATGATTAGGCGGGGGTGGAGAGGCGGAGTGCCTCAGCATTGGAGAAATGTTAATTGGGGGTGTCCCTGGGACTCTAAACAGGAGGAGAGAAGAAGGATGGGGAAGCTGGGGCCCATTGAGTGTGAGCAAATTCTAAAGGCATCCATATTTAGAGCTGAACCAAACATTTTTGTTCCAGGGACACTGAAGTGCCTGCCTAGGCATGTTTTGGCTTTTATAATTCTAAGTGGGAAAATATTGCCAGAAAGGTTGGCCCCATTATTCTAGCCTCTATCTCAAGAGGAATCCTGTCCTCCTAAGATTTATAGGCTAGGGTTTCCACCCTGGATAAAATCCAAGTAAATATTGGTACCTTCTAGCTAAACAGTCAGGCCAGAGCTGCTCATTTTTTTTTTAAGAACAAATACCAGCACCACCAAAATCTTAGTCCAATTCCTCATATTGGCAGAGAGGTGAACCCAGGTTCTCTTAGCACTGTGCCAGAGGATACTCAATCCCCTGGCAGATCTGCCAAAGCTGAAAAGATTTTGGAAGTGGTCTCATCAGTAGGTCATGTATTTGCCATCAGAAAACTGAGGCTACTTAAGGACAGAGATACTTGTGTCTCTTTTGGTCAGAAAAAATCCCCTCTGTAGCAGCAAGCACCCCAGCATACCCAGGGTGGCTGCTAGCACAGGTTCTTAGATCTGTTTTTCTAAAGGAAAGCAGCTCAAAATAGGTTAACAATCTACTTTAATCAAACATATATCATTCATTCACTTAGCTCAGGGGAAAAAGTCAGCACCCTGAACTTCAGAAAAAAATACAAACAAAAATTACAAGTAGACAAAAATGCAGAAAGAGAAAATAACACAATTCAGTAGACCAACATCTGGGTTTTCAAAGCGGGGGGATCAGTGTGGGGTGGTTCAACAGCTACCCACAGTATCATCTAGTCAAATCATAAAACTTTTCTCATAATCGAGCACCAAAGCAAAACCTCACCTCAAGAGTATATGTGTGTGTGTAGATATAGATAGATAGATAGATAGATAGAGAGAGAGAGAGAGAGAGAGAGAGAGAGAGGGAGAGATGACATAGATGACATATACCCTTCTTCAGTGTCAGATGGCATCATAACCTGTGTGACTTTTGTTACTTTGTAATTAGGCAGTCACGCACATTGTGATGTGCTGAAAAACAAGCCTCCCCTAAGCATGGTTCTCTTATTGGGTTTCAAGTGAGACCCATTAAGGGACAGGTAAGATCTTCAAATTCCCTTCCCATTACACCCTCCCAGTTTGATTTTTTTCTTTTTTATTAAAGGGGCTATCCCTTTGATCACTCCTTAATTGGCCCTAATCTCTGAATGACTATTGCTTCACTCAAAGCAAGAACTAGAATGACCTTAGCTTAAAAAGATCAAGATGTTCCACTACATCCTGAGCCATCTCCAGTTGTCATGATCTATATCTGGACAATGGATCCAAATGGCCAAGGAGGAGAAAGTGAGCCAGGTGACTTTGCACAGCCCCCTCTCACTGTAACCCAATTTACTTGCAAGTCATGTTATCAAATTTCAATTGAGAAAGATGGACGAACCACAACCACACAAACAAGCTAAGGCCTATTACCCATAGTCATCATTCCCTCTTCTGAACTCATACTATGAGTAGTCATTGACCGTTCCACTCAGTCTGTGAATATTAAAGCAGAAAGAGACATTACAATATGGAATAGTAAAGCTGGAATGGGTCTTAGAATACAATCCACTAAAACTATTTGAAGAGACTTTAGTAATCACCTAATCCAACCCTGCCACTTAACAGAGAAGTGAACTGAAACTCACAAAGATAAAGATTTCCCCATGGTCATACGTATAGTTACTAACAGAGCAAAGTCTATAACTTAAGTTTCTTGTGTGTTAGCCAGATACATTTTTCACAATTCCACACCTGGCATTTACCATTTATTGCCTTACATTGTTAGATATCTAGCCATACGTGCATATACTATTGCTCAATCTTCTCTAAAAGTGAAACTGGATGGAAGTCAGGTACCTGTCTCTAGAAATCAGCAAGTGGAGCCAGAATACCTAGTTAATGATGCAGGAAAGTTTCCTTCTTCAGGTCTGACTTTTACTAGATTAATGAGGACCCTCCAACTCTGAGATACTATAGTTTTAAACAGTAAATTACTTGAGGGCAAAGATTATAGCTTATACTTTGTGTTGCTGACCTTAGGTACCAAAAAAGGGCCTTGCACAAGGTACAGGCTCATTGAAGACTTAATAACTTGATTAGTTAACTAACTTTCCTTCATTCTCTTTCTCTCATTTTCCTCACTTCTCACTTTCCTCTCTCTCTCTCTCTCTCTCTCTCTCTCTCTCTCTCTCTCTCTCTCTCTCTCTCTCTCTCTCTCCTCCCCTCATCTCCCCCATGCTAGAAGTATTGTGGCCAGTTATTGGCATGATCCTACCACTATTGATAAGCATAGGAAATTGAGATATTCTGTTGCCAATCTAGACTGGCTCTCCCCTCTAAAGACAAGCCAGTGTGCCTCTCCTCCCCAGTTCCCTAGGACTCACTATATTGATGCAAAATTTAATGCAGAGATCCAACCTGTAGCAGCCCACTGAAGCTCAGAATTTCTCAGTTCAAGAGATCTGCAAGCTTCAGCCTCTCTAGTAGTTTGAAGTCCAGGTATGGGCCACCACACCTACCTAAAAAACGTTTTTGCAGGATCTGTGGACTATTGACTCACTCTTATAACTAAACCTATAGTTTATTAGACTTGACCATCACTAACATTACAGTAAACAAGTTCAATCATGAGTGAAAGATGATCAGCACTTTGTCCCAGTACCAAGCCAATGATTGCTCTCTTGCTCTACCTAAATTCTCTCTTCTTCCTCCACTTTCTGCTCTTCCTCTTTTTTTCTTCCTCCTTTATCTTTCTCCTTTCCATTCTCCTCTTTCTCCTTTTCCACTTCCTTTTCATCTTGTTTCTCCTTTTCCCCTTTTATCTTACTTCTCCTGCCCCCTAAAGACTCTCTCCTCTTCTCCTTCTCCTGACATAGCCCTGACCCAGCCAATCTTAAATTGGAGCAATTACTTTAATAAGCCACAGCTTGGCACTGCGGAAATGTTTCCTTTCCTCCCTTTCCTACAAGAGTCTTTAATTACAACTGTCAATGGCAATTAGAAAGCTAACCAAGGAGCAGTGGGAACAGGGCCCATTTATTGGGTCATGGTTGGACCCCAGGTGCATCACTTCCTGTTAGCTGGGTTGCTGAGGGCCCAGAGCCCAAAGGGAACAAAATGGAGATGGGTCAACTTGTCTTTTGGGGAAAACTCTTCTCTGAACTTGCCCTTAAAGGGAAAGCTACTGAACAGCCATTTTTACAGGTCAAGTAATGAAGAGCGGTCCTTTTGAAATGTCCGACATGATTATAGCAATAACAACAATAATAATAACTCCCAGATGTATAGTAGTATATACCGTGTGCCTCACCCTACGGGGTAGACAGTTGAAGCATCATCACCTCTGTTGTATAGGAAACTGAAGGAAGTTTGCAGAGAGGAAATAACTTCCTCAAAGGCACATGGCTAGCAATAATAATCGAATTTATATATTTTAAAGCACTTTACATATTATCTTATTCAATCCTCAAAACAAACATTTAGGTAGGTGCCATTATTATCCTGATATTACAGTGGAAGAAGCTGAGGCAGACAAAGTTAAATGACTTGCCCAGGATCACACAGCTAATACATATCTGAGGCAGGAATTGAACTCAGGTCTTTTTAATTGCTCAACCATTATACCATCTAGCTACCAAGAAATAGTAAGCAGAAGAACTGAAAGTCAGACACCAAGGCCAGAATTCAGAATTCTTTCTATTATAGTACACTTTTGTCTCTCTGTCTCTCTGTCTCTGTCTCTCTGTCTCTCTGTCTCTCTGTCTCTGTCTCTCTGTTTCTCTCTCTCTCTCTCTCTCTCTCTCTCTCTTTCTCTGTCTCTCTCTTTCTGTCCAAAGTAAAGCATCATATTTCTACCTTTTAGAAAGTTCTAGCCAATTAACAGTAAGACTTTAATACAAACATAAGTCAATTAAAATATTTAATGAGTATCTTTACTATTAATTTCATTAAAATAGCCAATTAGGAAAAAGCCATTGCTATAGACTCAGCTGGCTGAGTGTAGAAGTAAGAACTACAATTTAAATACTAATCCTTACAATATCATCCTCACAGGGTTGTTTGGGGGGGGGTAGTGTTTGGAAATTATAACATTAGAGCTGTAACTGGGACAGAAGCACTAGAGCTTTATCCCTAGGGCACTGATAACAAGGACATATGACACACGTCCTCTCCAAGGGAGCAGCCTCCTTTCCACAGTGGGCCAGAAACGGCCAGTCCCATACTTTGCCATCCTTAGACCGCTTATACCATGTAGTTCAACCATGATCTATTGGGTGGACCCAAACCCATGATCCCATTGCCATGACACACATTTCCCAGGGCCCCGATTTTCTCCCACCACAGGCTGATGGGGATGGAAATAGCTCTTATTCTGGGATCAGCATCTTCCTCTGTAAGCTCTGCTGCACCCATAGTCTGGAAGAGAGCTAACAGAGAGTAGCTCCCTGAAAACCTATAGAGGAGAGAATATCAAGGAGAAAAGGGGTATCTACAAATGCTGCAGAGAGGTTAAGAATGAGGACTGAGAAAAAGTCATTGGATTTGGCAATTGAGGCATCACTGCTAACTTCGCCAAAAGGAGTTTCTGTGGAATGATGAAATCAGATCCTTGATTGTATGGATGATACAAAGAGAATGTGGCAGAGGTGGTGAAGGTTTCAAGAAGGAAGCCACCTTTGAGCTGGGCTTTGAATGATGGGTTTATGTTAACAAGTGGAAAGAAATTGGCATGGAATAAATTAACAGTGTAAGAAAACTCAAACTCCTTCAACTAACATTCAAGACAACTCATAATCTGGCTCCAACCTATTTCCAGGCTTATCTCCTATGATTCTCCCCAAGTCTGGGCCTTCTAACGACTATGTCTGTCACCTAGATCACTATGTTCTTCCTATTGATATATACCCACCCGTCAAGACCCAGCTCAGATCCTGCTGCCTTCCTGAAACCATCCCAAATCCCTCAGCTAGAAGCAACTTCTCTTTTATCTGGAGTCAAAGGACAAGGATTTGGCATCCTGAATCCCTGATCACTGATGTCTGTGTCAATCAATCAACCATCAAGTATTATTATCCTATGTGTGCCAGGCACAGTGTTAGCTTCTAGAGCTACATATAGTCCCTACCCATAAGTAGTTTTCACTTTAACAGGGCAAGTAACATGGACAGATATTTTATAAACAGAATAAATATAAAGAAAATTAATACAAAGTAGTTAAATACAGAGTGGTTTGAAAAGGTTTGTTAGTTGTTTGTTGTCCTTCATTCTCAAAGAGGCCCAATATAGTCTGTCCAACTGTGACTGATCAGACCAACGGGAACCCTGAAGGCTCCACCACAGGTCAGGCATGAATAGTCCACATGAACACCCAGAGTGGAGATGTCTCTAAATTTGCACATCTCATATTTCCCTTAAACTATTGCAATTATGCTTCACTCCTAAAGCACAGGGCTTTCTTTGCTATGGGCACGGCACACTGAGCAGCCCTTTGCCAGCTTCTGCCATGTCATATAATTGATTACAAAGTTTTTCAGAGAGACCTTGAGACTGTCCTTGTATTGTTTCTTCTGACCTCCAAATAGTAAATAAGGAAATCAGAAAAAAAAACCTTCACAAGAAAGGTACTTGAGTTTTATCTCATAGGTTGAGAGATTTTAATAATAATTTTTATTATTAGTAATTTAATAATAAGAATAATACTTTTCATTTATATAGAATGCAAAGGTTTATGAACTGTACATAATTATGATGTCATCTGATCCACACAATAATCCTGAGAGATAGGTGATATTATTATCTTCATTTTACAGAGGAGGAAACTAAGACAAACAGAGGGTAAGTGACTTGCCCAGGGTCACACAACTAATAAATTTCTGAACTCAAATTTGAACTCAGTTCTTCTCATATTCAAGAACTGCATTCTATCCACTGCATGATGAAGATGCTTACCAGAGGCACAGGTTAGGAGGAGATACATTGACTATCTAGTGAAAAAAATGGGAATAGGAGGTTGAGTGTTATGTCTGAAGAGGTGAAAGAAGGCCAGTCTTATTAAACTACAGGGGGTGGGAGGTGAAATAATATACAGGGAGACTGGAAAGAAGGGATGGAGGTAGGTTGGGAGGGGCATTAGAAATAAGCAGAGACGTTTATATTTTATTTCACAGGGAATAGAAATCATTGGTTTTTATCAAAAAGGAAAGTTACATGGTCACCTCTGAGCTTAAAGAAAAATCACGTTGGGAACAGTGTGAAGATAATCTGAAAAGAGAACTGAGACAGAGAGGCCAATTAGGAGACCATTGCAATAATCTATGGGAGACATGACAGAGGCCTGAACCAAGGTTGTTTGAGTAAAGAAAAGGAGAACTACCAAAAAGATATTGTGGAGATAGAAATGGAAAAATTTGGTAACTGGTCTTATATGTGGGGTGAGAATGTAAAGATTTGAACAAATGAAAAGTATCTGGAGATCAAACTCCCTATGTACCCTGTGCTTCAGAGAGACCTTTAAAGTGTCCTCAAGTTGTTTCTGCTGACCTCCAAAGAGCAAATAAAGGAAGAAGGCCCCTACCTTCCCAGGGTTTTTTAAACTGTGGGTCGCCACCCCATATAGGGTAAAAGGAGGGGAATCCAAGGTGTTTCTGGCAGTGTTGCATAAAGCAACTCCACTGATGCCTTAGTTCTGAACATAAATCATGCTCATTATGCACTGTGCATGCTGCCCTCAGATCATGCAACACCAAGCAAAAGGGGTCAAGAGTAGAAAAATTTCAACAAATTTCCTTGGCTTTATAAGTTTCTCTGATAAGTCTCAATCTCAAATATATAAAGAAATTAGTCAAATTTATAAGAATGCAAGTCATTCCTCTGTTGATAAATGGTCATAAATAGGCAATATTCAGAACAATTCATAGTTATCTATACTTAACAAAAATGCTCTAAATCACTATTGATTAGAGAAATTAAAATTACAACACTTCTGAGATACCACCTCACACCTATCAGATTGACTAAAATGACAGAAAAGGAAAATGAGAAATGTTGGAGGGGATATGAGGAAAAATGAGACACTAAAGCACTGTTGGTGGAGTTGTGAACTGATCAAATAATCTGGAAAGCAATTTAGAACTAGGACCAAAGGGCTATGAAACCATGCAAACCCTTTGACCTAGTAATGCTATCACTACATTAGTAACCTGAAAACATAAAGAAGGAAAGAGACCCATATATGCAAAAATATTTAGAGCAGCTCGTCTTGTGTTGTCAAAGAATTAGAAGTTAGGGTATGCCCTTCAATTGAGGAGTATTGTGGTTTTGTGGTATATGATTGTGAGGAAATACTATTGTACTACACAAGATGACAAATAGGATGCTTTTGGAAAACATGGACTTACTTGAACTGATGTGGAGTGGTGTAAACAGAACCAGAAGAACATTGTACACAGTAACAGCAATATTGAATGATAATCAACTGTGCATGACTTAGCTCTTCTCAACAATACAATATTCCAAGATAGTTCTGAAGACAAGATGAAAAATGCTATCCACCTCAAGAGAAAGAACTGATAGAGTCTGGAGTTAGATTAAAACATACCTTTTTTTTTACTTTATTTTTCTTGGATTTTTTTTCTGTCACAACATGACCAATATGGAAATCTGTTTTGCATGACTGCACATGTATAATCTATTTCAAATTGCTTACCCTTTCTATAGAGTGAGGGGGGAAGGGAGGGACTGAAGTCGAAACTTATGTTTTAAAAAATAATGTTTAAAATTGTTGTTACTTATAATTTAAAAAAATAAAATTTATTTTAAAAGAAACAACAACCTTATTTCCTTGTCTTTAAATTGTGATCTCAGCCCCTTAGATATTGGCACCCTTCAGTCATCTTTGTAACACACTTCTCTGGCTCTTTGATTAAATCTTTTTCTTGTCTGGAACCTTATCTTTCCCTTTCCACTATCTGAGTTATCTTTTCCCTCTCCCAGAAATTACTCTAATTCCTGTCACATGCTCATCCTGCCTTTGAGGCACATGATGTTATTATAGGAACATACATCATGGAATAATAGCATGACTGCCTTTTATTTCAAGGCAGGAGACAGTAGATAACCTGGAACTTAGCCAACTGTTAGCTCAGCTCTTTGAACAGCTAGCGATGCTGGCCAGGGTCCTCACAGAAGGACCCTGATTCATAACTGTGTTAACACTTGAAGGCCTGAATAGCACTCAGAGTCCTCTGTACCTTTTCTTTTTCCCCTGGAAAAGTGTAAGATTTTCCAGGATTCCTCAATCAATTCAACTCCAATTCCTGGAATTCCCTTTAGATGGGACTATTCCTCTAGGCTTCTGAAGTGGTCTTCATTTGTCAACCTAGCTTTTGACTTCCTTGACTGAAGCCATAGTGTTATTCATTGCAAAGAAGATGTGAGAAATAAGGGGGGCAGAGCCAAGATGGCAGAGTGAAAGCAGGGATTCACCTGAACTCTCCCACAAATTCCTTTAAATACCTCTAAAAAGTGAATCTGAAGAAATTCTAGAGTGGCAGGATCCACAGAGACAGCGTTTGGCAGATTTCCAGCCCAAGATAACCTGGAAGGTTGACAGAAAGGATCTGTTATACTGGGCTGGAGGAAGAGCTCAGTCTAGTGCCCAGGCTGCACCAGCGCAGACTCGACCATAGAAAAGCTGGAGCAGGCCCCAGAGGGCTGAATCACTGGCAGCAGTGGTGATTCCCAGACCTTTCAGTGCAGGAGAGGGGTCTGTTGGGAATGGGATGAGAGAGAAGTGTGGTCCTGCACACGGTCTGTGGCAGCAGCAGCAGCTGCTTCTGGGGCTATCAGCCCACAGACTTAATTTTTGAAAGTCACCTGTTTAAAATTCCAGGAGCCAAGATGGCAGAGTAAACCGTAAGTCGCTCTCATCCTCCCTCATTGACTTTGAGAAACCCAGAGAATATTGACCTAGGAAAAAGCCTGGAATAGTGGGACCAGGGGAAAGAAGGGATATGGCAGGCTGCTAGCTCAGGAGGCTAAAGGGATTAATGGAAAAGGTCCCTCTTGCTGTGGCTGAAAGGGACCAGTACAGGACATGAGGCATCCAGGCAAGCCAGCAGCAAACTCCACCTCAGTAGACCAGTGGGAGATCAAGAGCACCAGGGTGGTGGAAACAGCAAACGCCAACACCAGAACAGCCAGGGGAACTGACAGACACCAGCACAGACATGCATCCACCAGCAGCTGAGCCCATCTGTGCTCTAGCACAGCCCTAGGGAAGGAGGAGACCTCTGGGGTCCAGACCACCCCTCCCCCACACCTCACACCAGGAGCTTCACTGTAACCCCCAGGGAAGTGCTGAAAGACCTCACACAACCAGCTCCAGTTCAACATCAGGTGAGCTACAATATTCTATAATTTCTAGCTTCTAGAACCAAAGGCCACAGCACACAAAGCCAGTAACTGGACCCCTAACTCCCAGCACAGAAAGCACGGGATAGAGCCCCCCTGTACCCCAGAAGTAGAGATCCACTTTAAAATCCATGAAAAAGTCAATCACAATGAGCAAAAAGCATCTTAGAAAAAGCAAAGACCATAGATTCTTACTATGGGGACAGGGAAGATCAAAATATGGATTCAGAAGAGGAGAAAATTGACACCATGCCCACATCTGAAACCTCAAAAAAGGAATATGAATTGGTCTCAAGCCAAAAAGCTTTCTTGGAAGAGTTCAAGAAGGATTTTAAAAGTCAAATTAGAGAGGTGGAAGAAAAAATTATCAATTCCTTTAAAAATACAATTAAAATGGGGGGAAAAAGCACTGAAGAGAACAACTCCTTAAAAAGTAAAATTGGTCCAATGGATGAGGATGTACAAAACCTAACTAAAGAAAACAGTTCGTTAAAAAAGAAATAGAAGGGGGCGGTTAGGTGGCACAGTGAATAGAGCTCCGGCCCTGGAGTCAGGAGTACCTGAGTTCAAATCTGGCCTCAGACACTTAACACAAAAAACTAGTCATGTGACCTTGGGCAAGTCACAAGTTGGGGTTCCAACTGCCCTCCAAAAAGCAAAAAATAAATAAATAAATAGAAGACATGAGAAGCTAACACTCATACATTTCTATGGAACTCTGAAAACCATTAAGAACACAGTCATCTATCTTTATCATATGCTCTGATGGGATACTTAGCAGAGGCAATGACATTCCCCAATTTGGACTTCTGTCATGGGCAGGAAATGCTACCTTGTCCATATCTAGAAAGGGATCTAAAAACTGGAAGACAATTTTTCATATCCAGTACATCCTATCTGAATACAGACGCGTCACTTGTGCTATATATTCTCCTATAGTCTCTCAGAGCTTAATTTATTCAGTGTTTCAAAATCTGATGGACCAGTGGGAGGGGAGGAAATGATCATTCTTGATGACTTCCTCATCTACACCTGTTTCCCAACCCAGCACATCAAATTCATCCTAGCTGTCTTCTTGCACCTATCTCACCATCAGCTATTCATCAACTTGAAGACATGCCAATCTGAGAAAGAAAAGACAGTGTTTGTGATATGTATTTCAGGACAGTGGGAGTCCATACAGATTCATAAAAGCCAGAGGTTATACTGCCTGCTGGAACCACTAACATCAAGGAAGAACACAAGAATTCCTTGCAACAGTCCTTTAAGGACCTTCAAATTCATCCAAGGATGAATGTCTGAATCTTGTATGCTATCTTCTCGCAACTCTACTACATTCTAGTTCCCCTTCCAGCTCTGACACTCTGTTACAATTTCTAAAGTCCAGATTGTACATTCTCTCGCGATTCTTTATTCTGAGACTTTCAGGAAGAAGGTCCCTTAAAAGAGCTGCCAGTTACTAATGATACATTCATTTGAGTAAAGCATTTTGAAATGTCTTTTTTTCTTGATTCCCTTTAGCTTTTAACCTGGTTTTAAGTGGACTCTGCTGAATCATTTTTATCTTCTTAGTCATTCAATTAATAAACACTAATCCTTGTAAGATCTAACTAGCACAAAAAGGAATGAAAATTCTCCATTAACTTGGCTCCTCCAAGGCTGATTTGCTCTGATTAAGGTTGATAGGTCTTGTTTTAAGGAGTTACCTTGTTTCTAGTGAAATATCTGCTAATCACTGGGCTTAAGGTGAATGTGGTAGAAAGCTCTCCCATGTAGTTTCAAAGGCCATAAACAAGCATTCATCCATTCATTTGTTCACTCAAGAAATGTTTGCTGAATGCTAGGCCTAGTGTTAAGAGAACTGGGTTCCAGTTCTGATTCTGCCATTTACTCAATGTGGGTGACCTTGGGTTAATCACTTACCTTCTCTGTGTCTTAGTTTCTCCATATTTTAAATGGTAAAGATAGATTAAATAATCTCTAAAGATGCCTTTCCACTTCCCCCCCTCCCCAAGAGACCAAGGACCATATATAGATATTCGACTTGGGGTGGGTACTTGTTAGAAAAATCCCTTGTAATTTCTTCTTCTGCCCCAGACATTCATAAGATACTGAGCAGCTGTTACCACTCTCTGAAAGATCAGGTAAGTGTCATCAGGCAGCTGTGTTATACATGCTTTCAGATCCTCAGGGTTCAGTCATTCAGTTAAATGGATTACAGCATTCCTCTTGCAAGCTTTTATACTTCGCAAATGGCCTCAAAAGTAAAATGCTTTAATCTGGGTGTAGATTCCTCAAAGATTATTGATTTTAATTCCAATGGTTATATAAAACAAAAGAAAATAAATTGTAGTCATTCTAGTGTCCCTCTGTTTTTAAATTATGTAGTAGAAGGAACACTGAAATTCTAGTTTAGGAGATCTAGGTCATGGCATTCATTACCACTAAATGGTAAATCACCGTATAACCTTGGGCAAATATTTCCCAGCGAGTGTCAAATGAGTGGGCTTGGACTTTAAGATCTAGCTCTACAATTCTTTTTTCATTTTTTTTAATTTATGAAAGGCCAATTAGATGAGAAAAGTTCTGGGTTTGAGGGCTTTAAGAGAGTCCTTTGAGGTTCCTGCCAGCCCTGACACTCTATGACTTTTATTCCACTTTTCTGAAAAGTTTTCTTTGGGGACCTGGATTTCTAGCTATGCGACTGGATGTGGGGACTAGGTTAGGTCAGGAACGTTGTGGTTTTTGTTTGTTTGTTTTTCATAACTGCATTAACAAAGTAAATACCCTTTGGTTGTCTCTTGTGTTTGAGAATCTGACAGCAGAATATTCCCATTCATATATATGTGTGTATGTGCATGTATGTGTGTATTAGAGTATACATATCCTCACTACATGTGTGTAGTATATATGTGTGTGTGTCTGACTGAGTGGGGGGGGCAGAAAGAGAGCTCAACTGAATTAGAAAGCCTGGGTTTAAATTTTATCTCAGACACTTCATAGTGTGTGATCCTGAGCAAGTCACTCCACTTCTCTGGGTCTCCATTTCCTTATAAATAAAATGTGGGGATTGACTTTTACCTCTGAAGATCCTTGCAGCTCTATATCTATAATTCTATGATCCTGGGGGAGGATCTATGATTCTGTACATCTTCTGCAGGGCTTTTTAGTAGAGAGACAAGGAGGAACATAGAAATGAGTATGATAGGAATCTGATCTCCTTCCTCCTGGAGAGACCACATCTCATGCATGCCTTGTCAGATCTACGTCCATCCAAAAGGACTCCCTAGGGCATGTGCCTAATATACTGGGAGTCTTCATTTGCTAGCATAATATTTAATAGGCAGCGAGGTGGTACAGTGGATAGAGTACTGGTCTGGGAATCAGGAAGACTCATCTTCCTCAGTTCAAATACAGCCTTAGACATTAGCTGTGGAGCCCTGGGTGAATCATTTAACGCTATTTGCCTCAGTTTCCTTACCTGTAAAATGAACTGGAGAAGGAAATGGGAAGCCACTCCAGCATCTTTGCCAAAAATAAAAATCCAAAACCCAAGTTGGGTTATAAAGACTTAAACATAACTGAAAACAATTGAACAACAACAGTGAAGCTGTCAGTGATTTTCACAGGCAAAGCAGCTTAAAGGAGATTTTCAAGTCCTCATATGACTGGAAAAGAAGGTCATCTGGTCAGTCAGTCAATCAAACATTTATTAAGCACCTGCTATATGCTGGGCACTATACTAAGCCCTGGTAATAGAAGGAAAGAAGAGGGGGAGCACCTGTTCTCTAGGAGCTCACACATTCTAATAGGAGGGACAACATGCAGACAATTATGCACACATAAGTTATACATAGAATAAATTGGGGGCAGTCTCAAAAGGAAAGCACTAGAATTAAGATGGATCTGGAAAGGATTCCTGTGGCATCCTGGGATCTGAAGAAATTTAAAGAAGCCAGGAGTCAGAGATGAGGAGGAAGATTACACAATGACAGTCTCCTTCAGAACATTCCCATATGTGTCCCTTTAACTGACAACCACAATTTTATTAACATGGATTTAAAATTTAAAAAGAAAATTTTCTTAGAGGTGCAGAAAATACAATAAACACAAGATCTTTATTCCTGTATGTTCTCTCCCTATAGTGGTGTCAGGTAGAGTTAATAGTAGGAAAGAGAGTAATTAATAATAGCAATTGCAATAATAATAATAGCTAGCGTTGATGCAGAGCTTTAAGAAAGGTCTGCAAAATACCTTTTCTGTTGTTGTTCAGTTGTGTTCAGGCATATCTGACTCTTCATGAGCCCATTTGGATTTGTTTTGTTTTTTTTAACAAAGATGCTGGAGTGGTTTGGCATTTTCTTCACCACCTCATTTTTTAGATGAGGAAACTGAGGCAAATGAGTTAAGTGACTTGTCCAGGATCACACAGCTAGTAAATTAATCAGGCCTGCTTCGAACTCAGGAAGTTTACTTTTTTCTTACTCCAGGTCTGACATTCTGTCCACTGAGCCCTTACCTGCAAAATATCTTACAAATATTATTTCATTTGACCCAGAATCCCTGCAGGCTTCCTGATTACTAGTCAAGAGTTCACCAGTGGACTTCTTTGAATACTTCAGAAGGTACATGACTGTGCTGAGGTGAGTGTTTATATGACCAATGCAGATCGAGGTTTTCCATAACAGATACTCTTAACAAGATGCCAAAATAAAAAATAAAGATAGTCAGCTTGTTACCGATCTTCTGGTTGCAAAATGAGCTGGACCACTCCTCGGAAAATAATCTTATCACTGAGGCTAAAGTTAGAACCTTCCCAGTTTGAAGAGACATACCAGTAGTTAGAACTGATTAGATCATCAAGAAGCCAGGATCAATAGCCAAGCAGGACAGCTCTGAAAGATACAAGCTAAATTTATTATATTTAAAAAGAAAAGGAAAGGGTACATAAGAGAGACCTGAAGTCTCCTTTACAAGCTTCTTTTCATGATCTACTGTGGATTTATAAAGGTTTATGTTATTTGTTCTCTGTTAAGTTCAGAATTTTTAAAAAGAAACAAAAAGAACCTAAGACCACCTCTAAAGCAGAATGAGGCATTACAGGTGGATTTTAATAAAAGACTCATATGATAGTTTAGATTTCAAAAGTGATCAGCAGCATAAAAGAGTTAATAGGGCTCTGGCCTCAAAGGCTAGATGACTTGGGTTCGAGTTGTAGCTACACAACCATGGCAAAGTCCCTTAACGTCTCAGTGCCCCAAGGTAATGCCCTGAAACTATAAATTGAAGGACTTTTACTAATCTTCATTCATAGAGGGACTGTCCTCACATATATGGAATTTCCTATGTCAGTGAGTTACAGATCTGATTCAATGTTTTTCCCTCACTTCCTTGGAGTCAGGAAGACCTGTACCTAACTCCTGTCTCTGACACATATTACCATGTGACCATGGGAAAGTCACGACAACTCTCAAGACTGTGAGCTCCCCAAAGGTTGCTGGATCCATATCCTGCATCAGAGGAGCATGCCCACCATTTTCTTCCCTGCTGAAATCAGCTCTAGAATGGCAAATGTCCTTTTACAACGACCCTGTGAGGTAGATAATGTAAGCATCCTTACACTTCAGTTTGTAGATGAAGTCCCTAAGGCTCAGAGAATGAAAATAACTTGCTGGAACTCATACAGCTCAGTTATTCACAGGGTCAGGACAAGTATTCAGATCTTCTCCTTCTAAGACCAGCCAGCCCTCTGCCAACTCTCCTACACTGCCTCTTCACCTGCCCCCTTGACCTTCTGAGTTGTAAAGTGTACCAATCTCTTGCCCAGGACGTGCCCAAGTTATTTAGAGAGTCAACTCAGTGTGGATAGAAGAGTAATAAGTGGGAGCCAGGAGCCCTAGGCTCCAGGCTTGCTTCTGGTTTTTTAATTTGGGCAAATCATTCTCCCTCTCTGGACTTCAGCTGCCATCTGCAAAATGGGAGAAGATTCCCTGCTCTAAATTCCCTTAGGGGTGTTAAGTTGATCTAATGAGACAAGGGAAAGATCTTTGAAACACAGAGTACCATACGTTTACACGGCATTATTAACAGCAAAATTGGCCAGCACAGAGTCAAATAAAACTACAGGCAAATCGTTTCCTTGGCCCTCAGACAGGAACCTGTGTTAAAGACTAATATTTCAGTCTGGGCCAAAGATTCTGACACCACCCCCACTCTCATGCTGCCGGTAATCAACCTGCCCTGCTTATCAGAGGAATGTGTTGCCTTATTGTGTTAAATACGCTACAGGAGTCCATCCTGACAGTGTTTCTGGCAAAGGAGGCTCATGAAGTGCCAGGAAGTGGTGAAAGGTTCTAATTGATTTCTCAAACGCTCTCATGTATTTCTGGAATGGTAAATGTTATAGGCCCAGTCCTGGGCAAAATTGAAAAGTAAAGCCAGAGAGCAACAGTCTAAAGTGACTTTAGCATGCAGCATTTTAGAGCTCATGGGAGCCTTGGATAAAGGAATGTCAGAGGAGGAAAAGACTTTCAGTAAATAAAATGCTTGAACTGGAAAGAATCTTAGCATAGAGATAAAGGAGAACTTGGAATGTGAGAACCCAGAGACGTTAGAACACAGATTGTTAGAGCTCTGAGGGGCATTGGAGATCACAGGATTACATAGATTTAAGAGAGACCTTGGAGTCCTTTGAATCCAACTCTATCATTTTACAGATGAGAAAATTGGGGCAAAAGGAGATTTTATTATTTATCTATCACATCATTCTCTCATTTTTTTCTGTATCTGTCTGTGTCCGTGTCTCTTTCTCTGTGTCTCTGTCTTTCTGTCTCTCTGTCTCTGTCTCTCTCTGTCTCTCTCTGTCTGTCTCTCTGTCTGTCTCTGTCTCTGTCTCTCTATCTGTCTCTCTCTCTCTCTCTCTCTCTGTCTCTCTCTCTCTCTCTCTCTCTCTGTCTCTCTCTTTCTCTCTGTCTCTCTCTCTTTCTCTCTCTCT
>CM053595.1:27729289-27747472 GCA_028646575.1 Pseudocheirus occidentalis | reverse complement strand
TACTTGCCCAGCATGGCACAGAGGAAAAAAATAGTGGACCTGAAACAAATGCCAAATCTGGTTCAATTTCTTTTTTCCACATGGCTACACATTTTGATAGGTAAAATAAATCTCCAACATTTAACCATCTTCTCTCTGGACACTTTCTGGCAGATATCTCTAATACTCTCACCACAATCCCAGGGATGCCCAAAGAAGGAATAAAGCTCTCCTGGTAGAATTTCAGGCACCATGGTAAAGATGGATCTGGAGACTAGGTTGAGTCTTTCCCAGCAGCCCATCCATCATACTGCCTTTTCTACCTGAGTACTCGGTCAAGACCACAGTTGACTCTTTTGGGGTTGGTGTTCATGGGGAGGCCATTTATGCTTTCTAGGGTTGCTAAGCTATAATAGTGGAAGCCAGTTAAATATCCCTAGACAGGAAATATTAATAATAAGAGTAACCCTTTTCTATTGTGCTTCAAGGATTGCAAAGTGCCCTCCTTACAAAAAGCCCTGGGAGGTTAGCAGAGCAATTATGATTATCCACATTTTATAAGCCAGAAACCTGAAGATCTCAGAGGAAAAATTATTCCTGGTCACATGACCTTGCTCCTTGTACTGTAATAAAATAAAAAATAATGTGGTATAGAAAAGCAGTTTGGAATAGTGGATAGAAGGCTGGTTTGGGCAACAGAAGACCTTCGTTCATGTTCTGCCTCTGATTCCTACTATTTCTGTGAGCCTGAGCAAATTATAGAACCTCTCTGTGTGTTCAGACAAGTCTCTCAGGCTAGGGACAGATAAAATGGTGTTGATCTACACTGCTTGAGGGAAATCCTACTCAGATGGCATCATAAATCCAGAATAAAAACAAAATAATAGCATTTTCTAAGAGCAGAAAATGTCTTGTGCTCTATTTTTTCTAGTTTTAGAAAAATTCAACGAAGTAAATGATTATTGAAGGGTCTTTGATTCTTTTCTGCAGAACCAGGGAGATGGGCAAGGAATCATGTTTGTCATCTAACATTTTTAAAGTCCCACATTCTGAGATATTATGCCTTGAACATCAGCATTTGACCTCTTCTTGACAAACATTTAGCTCCTGTTCCAAGATGCTTTTAAATGGTGGCATCCTGGAGAAAACAGGTGATTCTTCTCAGGGACACAAAGTAAGGAGCGAAAGCAAGAAGTCAATTTTAAGAGTATTAAGTGGAGGGAAACAGCAACTGAATGACAGTGTATGGAGGTACCATAAAGCAAGATATGTACCAGATCCATTCTGTTCATTCTTAGCCAACTTCTTAAAATTCCCATTGATTTGATGACATCCAGAGAAAAAGGAGGGAGAAAAAATGAAGGTGATGAAGCAAACTCAGGTCAAAAACTGAGATGTGTGTCAGCTTCTGGTCCAATATTTGAGAAAATTCAATTTAATTCAACAAATATCAAGTATGCATTCTGGAGCTGTTCTATGAGAAACAAAACAAATAAGAACAGCTGTTGTTCTTTTTTTCATTTGGTCTTCACAGCAAGCCTGTTGTGAGGACATATTGTTATCTCCATTTTATAGGTGAGAAAATTGAAGCCAGGAGAGGTTAAATGACACTTCCAGAATCACAAAGGTACTAAGTATCTATTGCAGGATTTGAACTCTAGGACCAACACTCTATCTCCTACTATGCCTACTAGCTGCTTCTAGTAACAAATATTATTAAATGTCTGTGATGTACAAGGCAGTGGCCTAGGCATTGAGAAATTTAAAAAACAGAGAGAGAGAGAGAAAGAAAGAGAGAGAGAGAGACAGGGAGAGGGAGAGAGAGGAGGAGGAGGAGGAAAACCCACATGGTGGACAGCAAGTGTAGTAAGTACTTCAGAGTTTGGCTGGAAGTGGGAAGGAGAGTAATGCACACTATGCCTGGTGTCAAGGGCTTTAAATTTCAAATGGAGGAATTTGTATTTTATCTCAGTGGATATGGAGAGCCACTGGAGTTCTTTGAGTAGAGGACTGCCATGGTCAAAATGGTGCTTTAGGAAAATAATATTGTCAGCTTTGTGGAGGATAGAGAGCTGAGGGAAGACTTGATGCAAGAAAACCAATTAGGAGGCTATTGAAATATTCCTGCAAAGAGTTAAGGTGCTGAAACATAATGTAATAATGGTCATGCAAATGGAGATAAGGAGATAGATGTAAGAAATTTTGTGAAGGTAGAATATACAAGACTTTGACTTAGTGAATGTAACAATAATGTCTTAATTGTCACCATTGTCATCATCAACTTGCAAACAAGATTAATTAGCAAGTGTCATGAGAATGTGCCTTTATAAGTTCTAAATATCATGAGTGATATATTCCAGGTGTTCCTCCTTGCTAATGACATTAGGCTGATAGCATCAACTCCTGGAGTGCTATTTAATGAGATCCATAGATATTTGAAAAAGCTAGACAGTTCGTATCAGAAAACAAAGTAAGGGGAAAATGATCATTACCCGTCATGGGCAGCCCATTGAATTAGTTCATCAGCATATGTATCTTCAACAATGGTCTGGGCCCAGAATTAACTAGGAAGAGATAAGACTAGAATGTATTTAAGAAGTTATAAATGACCCTCATGCTGTTCTCTAGTGCCAAAGTCCTTTTAAAACACAAATATTTCCCCAGTGGTGCTGTGTGACTATGAATCTTGGAATGCCATGGTCTCAGAAAAATCAAAATTGTAGATGACCAAAGTACAAATGAGCAACCCATGGTGGGTGGGAGCAGACTTCAACATACCATCAGTGATATCTTTTGTGTGATAAATGACATAAAAGGCATCATCAAGGACATTTATTAGCAGACAAGAAGGTGGGCTGGCCAGGACAGAATTGGGAAGAACAATAGATGAAGAGTCTTATGCTTCTCCAGCATTCATAATTAAAAGAAAGAGAAGACAATCTCTAGCACATTGAATGGTTATTTTCTGGAGCATACAGGGAAATGGACAAACAAGAATTACAAAGGATATGGGGCAAGAAAGGGATTGCAATATACTCATATTGATAATAAAAATAAACTATAACTCAAACTTTAATATTTTACACACACACACAGATTTTTACAACAACCCTATAATCTTGGATTTTGAGCTAAGATAATTTAGAGGTTATTTAATCCATTTTAAATGTAAAGAATTTGGGGCCATGGGGAGTTTTCCAGGGATGGGGAACCTGTAGCCTTGAGGCTGCATGTGACCTTATAGGTGCTTAAGTACAGCCTTTTGACTGAATCCAAACTTCACAGAACAAATTCCCTTAATAAAAGGATTTGTTCTGTAAAACTTGGATTCAGTCAAAGGGCCCCCTTGAGGACCTAGAAGGCCACATGTGGCCTCAAAGCTGCAGGATCTCCACCCGTGGGATAGTTGCCTAGAGCAGAAAGGTGTCAATCATGGGTGGCATGAATGGAGAATAGCCTGTCACACTTCTGAGGGCAACACAAACCAGATTGAAATTTAAATGAACTAGATTAAATGTAATTGTAATTTGACAAATAAATAAAAATAAAATAAAACAGAGATAACATTATATTTTAAAACTAAATTGATATGTGACATGCATGGATCTTTAGGTATGGTTTGGTGGCCCACATTTCTATTTGAGTTTGACACCATATGCCTAGTTTGTCACCATAGACCTGAGTTTGATACCATGAGCCTAGTTTGATACCATAAACCTAAGTTCCACACCATGGACCTAGAGCACTGAGAGCATAAATGACTTGCTCAGAATTACACAGCTAGTATATGTCAGAAACTGGACTTGAACCCAGGTCTTTCTTCCTACCTTCAAGGCTAGTTTTCTATCCATTATGTCTTGCTGCCTCTCATATGGACACTCTCATTATTCCCATTATATAGATAGGAAAACTGAGGCTCAATGAGGTTAAGACATTTGCGCAGGGTCACATAGCTATTAAGCATCTGGAGCAGGATTTCATTCCAAGTCTTCCTGACTTCGAATCCAGCACTCCTTTATACTGTGGTGCCTCATGAAATCACAGCTCTATAGCTAGCATTTATAGCCCTTTGAGGTTCTGGAAGAACTCACTGAGTCATCACAAGTCCATCTTGTCTTAGATTGGAATATTCCTTTTTATAAATGGTCACTGCCATCTTTCTTAAGATGGTAACAGTAATAGCATTGTTAATTACATGGCAATGTTTCCTCTGTCTGAAGGAGGTGACTATATTAGCTTCAGTTTATTAATGGTATTAATAATTTATCGATTAATCTTCCATTCCTCATGAGAAGGAAAAGGAGACTAGATAAAGCACCCAGAGACTCTAATGCTGGTCCCAGTTCTAAAACTGGTTAGATTACTTTGGAAAAATCACTTCTCTCTGGACCTTAGTCATCCTACCTGTAAAATAAGAGAATTGAACTAAATGACATTAATTCACTTAAACATTTCTTAACTGCCTAACCCTTTGCTAATCACTGAAAAATTCTCAGGCAGAAGTCTGACATTTTATTTTCTAAGGTTCCAAGTGACTTTAGAGTTTTAATGTGCTAGGTTCCAAATATCTTATTTGCTAGATTCCCTGAGTCAGAATATCACAGCTAAGGATTAGGTTTATCATAAATTCGTTTGGAAAGGTGTCCTCAAGGTCACCAGTTAATAGATACCCAAATAAATCAGGACTCAGGGTAAAAGGGTAGATTTTTTAAAACCTTTGACTGTTTCCACCTAATGGGCCATTCCTTCATTTACCATGTGACATACTTGGCCAGGCTCAACTGGGGCTGAGGTCATATTTCTGTTAATTAAATTGTGTATGGGAGAGATTCCCTTAAATGCTGCCACATTCATTTTCTCAAGGGGAAAAATACAATGTTATTGATTTCCATTTGCTTTGAAATTAATATCATACACGTTAACCAAAATGGGAAATAGGCATGGCTATTAGCTGCAAAATTACCATCCAGGCTATAAATTCAGGGCAAGTGGAGGATTTTTATTTGAACAAGCCCTGAGTCAGGATATTGGTGTTGGATGGTTCCTTTATCTTTTATCAAAAGCAGCAAAGTTCACAAACAATAATTCCATACATATTAATTAAGCACCTACTATGTATGGAATACTAGAGCATCTTAAAACAAGTTGACAGAATCTCAGAAGTCACCTTGCCCAGCCTGTATCAGAAATCCCCTCTACAATTTTCCTTCTCATGGACATTAAGCTTCTGCTTGAAAGAATCCAGGAATAAAGGTATGATGACTTCATTAATTCATTATTTTCTGAGTATATGGATAGAGGGAGTAGATGACCTGGTTCTTCCAAGGTCTTCACCTCTAAAGAGACTGGCTTCTGATCAACCCAGACCTATCCCAATGTGTAAGGGTATATAGGAGTCAATATCTCAGGTCCTGGTCCAGGGAAGACAAATCCTATCTTCTGTATTCCCTTCATGAGTATGAGGGTTCCTAAGAGGAGTTTACCCATTTCTGTGGGTAGGTGTCCTTCTGTCTGTCTACGAGGACAGGAGGGATCTGAAAAGAGTTGCAGAAAAGTCATGGTTGGTTTAGTCCTCCAGCAATCCCCATTTCTTATTTATTTGCCCTCTGCCTCTCTGTCATTTCAGTTTCCCCAGAAGTCATCTTTTTGTTTATCTTTTTTTTCTAATGGGACAAAGGAAGACACTGATTCACAAAGATATTGGAATGTCAGGAGCTTGACAAGCCTTCTGACAATGTACTTATAGACACTGATACTCTAAAGAGACCACAGCCTGTTCTCTGTTCTGAGGTGACAGCTAGACCAAGGGAACAGACGAGAGCTAATGCCCTACTCTTAATCCCTCCATTCCACCCATACAAATCCAGCCTATTTTCTGATGTATAGCCCAATTCCCACCACCTCCAGAGAACCTTTAAAGCTCACAGTGACCTCTCATGCCCCTGAGTTCCTAACGGGTTCATTATCCAACCCACTCATTTAGCAAAGACATTCTTCACAGGGTTGCTTTTTGTCGACTTGAAAGCATTAGAGGAAGCCAGAAACAGTTGCTATATGTTCCCTTGCTGAAATATTTTCACACCAAAGACAGAATTTGAATTTAGAACTTGAAGGGACCTTATAGATAAAGGGCTCTAAACATAAGGTTCACATACCCCCAGAGAATATGGGAAGCTTTTCAATAGGTTCTGGGGCACATTCGGTAAATAATTATAGTATTCTATTGAAATTAGCTAATCTCTTCATTTTAACCTGTATATATATTGTAAAGTCTAGCATCTGTTTTCTTTCCTATTGAATAGAGTGGGGAAAAGGAATGAAATGAGCATTTAAGTATCTACTATACGCCGGGAACCATACTAAGTACTCTACAGATATTACTTCAATTGATAATTGAAGATTTCCTGAATGCCAAGGGTTAGCTAACACCAAGCATTTCTATAGCACTCACATTCTACCAGGTATCATACTAAGCTTTTTAAAATTTTCTCATTTGATCTTTGAAACAACTCCATTTTATAGATAAGGAAACTGAGACAAAGAAAGTTAAGTGACTTTCTCAGGGTCACATAGCTAATAAGTATCAGAGGCTAGATTAGAACTCAAGTCTTCCTGACTCTAGGTCTGCAATCTTTCCACTATGCCACCTAGCTGCCCCAAAGGGTTGGGAAACTCTGATTTAGTTCAACCTCTTTGTTTTTCAGGGAAATCAAATTGAATCTCAGAAAAGATTTTCCCAAAATCTCAAAGGTAGTAAGTGGCACAGTTAAGGATTCAAACCTGTATTTTCTGTCTCTATCTAAGAGTTCCTTGAGGGACCATGTTATCCATTTCCGTAGAGACAAATGGGTCTCCCCACAAGACAGAAATGGCCTGTATAGTTAGAAGAGCAGAATTCAAGGTTAGGCTCTGATACTAAATAGCTATGCTACAATCTTCCCCTGTCTGTTCTTGCTTCATCTTTGAAACAAAGGTGTTGTCATACTCCTATTTCATGGGGTTGTTGTGCTAGAGGACCAAAGAATAAATGTGAAACCACTATGAAACTATAAAGTTATATGTAAATATTAGCTCTGATTATTAATATTCACACCACACACACACACACACACACACACACACCAAACAGCTAGGACAAGACTGGTACATATTAAGCTGGCTTAACAAACCTTGGTTGAAGTGAATATTGGTCAAGTGGCTGTATGCCAAATGCCTCTCACTTTTTATTCTGCCTGGAAAAGTGATAAAGTTGCTTCTCTTTGAAGAAAATGCCACACTTCTTACCTCTGAATGCTACTATGACTGAGAAAATATTTCCATTTAAATGACCCACAGGCATCAGCCTTGAATCTCTTGCCTGGTTATTTATTTATGTTTGCAAATACCCTCTGAAGCCTTTTCACGCTGATGGAGGCCCTTTTAGGTTGAATCTCTAGGTAGCCTGAGCAGATGGGTATGGGTAATGTGATCATTTCTGCTGCTCATGGATGAATGCCAATCATCCGGGAAGAAGCAAGTTTGTAGGGCAGGAGTGTGTCCTTGGGCCAGTCCCTTCATCGCTCTTGTTTTCAGTTTCAGGCCAACTTACAGAAAGTCAAACCAGTTAAATCAGTGGTTCTCACCTTCCTAATGCCGTGACTCTTTAATACTCATATGTGGGCACATCTGCATGTGGGCAGACCCGCCTGGAGACAGATAGAGGAGTGGTGTCTCGGTTCCTAAGACCATCGGAAATATGTGTTTTCTGATGGTCTTAGGCAACCCCTGTGACCACTGTGAAAGGGCTGTTTGACTCCCAAAGGGGCTGCAACCTACAGACTGAGAACCCCTGAGTTAAATAGTGATCTCCTCAACACTACAGGTGTTCAAATGGAGGATGGAGTTGATAGAGAGGAAAACCATTTGGTCAAGCAAGGTTGCAGAACCCTGGAATTATTCAGTGACTTGTGAAGTGAAGGTTCTCTTAAGTAGAAGATAGACATCATGTCATTAGTAACTAGAATCCATAGTAAAAATACATAATGTCTCACCTTCTTCATCTTTATCAGTGACAGCTGCTAACTCACCACTGCTGAAGTTAGAGAGAAGAGCCTGAAAGTGGTAATGCCTCCCATATCACCAATCCTGCTTCCAGCCCAGTCCTCTCAGCCATCCCCTAGGGAAATGAAGTCTGATAACTACGGATAATGTCTTATAGCCACGTCCACAGAAGACCCAGAAAGAAAAGTTCTTGCCACCAAAGTCTTTGGTGCTGTTTTCACAACATCACACGCTGACATGACTCTGTCAAGTGGAAATTAAATCCAAGAAAAGGCGTTACCATCTGTTTTGTCACATGGAGGTCCATCTGACTTGCATTTGAAAACTTCCATGTGTGTTGTCTCCCCCCACTAGAAGGCAAGCTCCTTGAGAGCAAAGATTGTTTGCTTTTCTATTTGTATCCCCAGTACTTAACACAAATAGTGTTGTTTGTCCTTAGTTTCAAGGAGGATCAATGACATCACGGAGTAATGTCTTGACTTGCAAATGAACTGAATTTAAGTGAGGGAGAGTTTCATGAAGTCATCGGCCTCATTCTCTCTTCCAGAGTCATTGAAGTCCAGTGGCAGGAGAAAAGTCAAGATGACTGGCAGTGGAACAGTGCACCATGGCCTTGGTGTCTTTGATGTCTGACCAAGCTCCAAGTGCTCCACAGTACCTGCTTCAGCCACCTTCATGGCCCTTGGAACAAATTGCTCTCATCTGTCTATTCCACCAGGGGTAGACAATGGCCAATTACCTTTAACCTAGTTTAAGCCATCTGCTGACAGTTATACAACAATGTGGCCACTGTACATGCTCTCACTTCTTGAAGCCATGGGTGAGAGTTGGGTGAAAGATGGACCAAATGTGGATGAGCAGCTCTGAAAAGGGCTCCACAAGCCCTCTCACCAGAAATACTAGTCCTCCTTGTACACTCCATATACCCCTTTGCTCATATTAAATGTATAATAAATGATTCATTCATTCGTTCATTTTTCTTTCTCTCTGCTAGCCACTTCTCTTCCCTAAAATTCACCCCCATCTTACCCAGATCCTTATTACTATCATGTCTGGTTCTCCAGTTTGCTCTCCCCCCTCTGCAGCAAGTTAACTGCCTAACTAATACAGAGTGTCACCACCTCTGAATCACATAACGCTTTCAAACACCTTGAAACATCTCTCTCCAGTTTACTTGAATCATGCAAGGGAATAATCGTGTGGTTGTTCCAGGGAACTTCACCCCAGTTGAATTGAATTTGTTACAGATATCAGAAATCCTAGTTACATGTTAGTCTGTCACTAACTAGCTTTGTAACTTTAAGTAAACTATTTTCTCTTCTTGGGCCTAGCTTTATTAATCCTTAAAAGGTGCATAATAATTCTTGCCCTGCTTTATTTTAAGACAGGTTTGGGGTATCAAAATAAGATAAATGGATTAAAGCACTGTAATTTCTAAATCACTAGAGAAATGTGTGTTCATGGGGTTATAAATTGGGAGTGGGGGGGGAGGGGCTTTGCAGTGGGATTGCTGTTTTGGGGTTGGGGCAGGGGCAAGACGGGGAGAAAATGTGTAATTCAAAAATGTAATGAAAATGAATGATGTAAACAAGAAAACAAATTTTAAAAAAGAATCTGAAAAAAAATAAAATAAATTGGGAGTTGAAATGGTGGCTAGGTGGTATAAGTATTGGGCTGGTCAGGAAGGCCTGAGTTCAAATTCATCCCCAGTTACTTACTAGCTATGTGACCCTGACTAAGTCACTTAACCTCTACCTGCCTGAGTTTTCTCAGCTCTAACATAATGGTAATAGAATGTACCTCCCACAATTGTTGTGAAGATTTGTGAAGTGCTTAGCACACTGCCTGGCATTCAATAGGCACTACATAAATGCTTGCTTCCTTCCTTCCTTGGTCATCTAGTTCAACTACCTCTTGTTCCAGAGTCATAAACTAGGGCCCAAAGAGGCTGTGACCTTGACCAAGGTTACAAGTTTGCAAAGAAGCAAACTGGGAATTTGAATCCAACTCCTCAAACTACAAAATCACTATAATTTCCATAATGCAAAACTCTCTCTATTCTTTTTTTCATTTCAGGGTCCTAATTAAAGGTCCTCATCCAATATCAAATATGAACCAGAATCTAATACAATAAGGGGAAAATTTGAAAGTAGAGCAGAAATCTGATTAAATCTCCTTGGGGTAGGGTATAATTGAACTTGAGGAGTGCAGAGGGAGGGAGAGAAAGGGAAAACTGATTCTCCAGGAGAGAAAAAACAAGAGAAATTAAACTGAGAAGAAGCATTTGTTGGAGAAAGGAGAAAGGAGCCGTACAATGACACTGTGATACAAGTTAGAATATGGAAATTTCTCAACAAATAATCAGGAGGAATTTCAGACAAAAATTGGTGAAGGTAACAGAGATGGTCTTGAGCAAACTTGTTTCCACTTTCTGGGCCTTTTGCAGATTCCCCCAGCCTCCCCTACTTCATGTTCTTTTCCACTAGTACAGTGTTTTGGGAAAAAAAAATAGCTTCCTGGATACTTTGATTTAGCTCATTCAACGGCACAATTCAACCAGCATTTATGGAGCTCTTGGGCTAGGCACTGGTGCAAACACGAAAATGAGAACTGTCCCTATTCAAAGTATATACTGAGTAAATATGAAGTCATTTGTGGGAGTAGGGGAAACAAAGTGGCACCAATAACTGGGAAGATTAGGAAAGGACTCCTATAGAAAGTGTACCTTTAAAGGAGCTGATGATTTTATAGGATGAAGGTGAGGACAACGGGCTCAGCCAGTGCAAAGGGATGGGCTTGGGCCTTCACCAGACAACAACATCAGCACTGAACCATGCAGGAAACTCGGTTTCTAGTGTCTAAGTGACTAGTTGGTGACTAAGTCACTTAACCTCTACCCACCTGAGTTTTCTCAGCTCTAACATAATGATAATAATAATAAACTAGCTACGTGTCCCTTTCTCTCTCTGGGTCTCATTTTCCCCAGATGTAAAGAGACAGGGCTAGACTTTGTTGTTGTTCAGTTGTTTCAATCATGTCCAACTCTTTGTGACCCCATTTGGGGTTTTCTTGGCAAAGATACTGGAGTGGTTTGCCATTTCTTTCTCCAACTCATTTTACAGATGAGCAAACTGAGGCAAACAGGGTTAGATGACTTGCCCAGAGTCACATAGCTGGTAAGTGTCTGAGATCAGATTTGAACTCACAAAGATGAGTCTTCCTGACTTCAGGCCTGGTGCTCTACCCACTGCACTACCCAGCTGCCGAGGCCAAGACTAAATGATCTCTAATGTCTCTTCCACTTCTGACAGTGGGAAGGAAAAAGAGAAAAACAAGGAGGCCAGTTTTTCTAGAATATAGGCTGCATGAGAAAGATTGAAATGACAAAGGTTTGGAAAGACAGGTTGGAAAAAGGCAAAAATAGCTTTAAATGCTAGGACAAGGAGTCTGTGTTCTACCCTAGAAGCAACAGGGAGCCACTGAAGCTTCTTCAGCAAGTAAGCGACATGATCAGGCCTGCATTCTAAGAATATCAATGTCAGACCCATAGAGAGAAAGAGACATACCCAAAGTCACACACTCAGTAAGTAGGTGAAATTAGAAACTAGTTTTCTAATTTTACTTACTATCATTTCCCCAGTGCAGTGAACAGAACACTGGCCCTGGAGTCAGGAGGACCTGAGTTCAAATCCAATCTCCGACACTTAATACTTACTAGCCCTGTGACCTTGGGCAAGTCACTCAACCCCAATTGCCCTGCCTTCCTCCATCCAAAAAGAAAAAAAAGCAAAAATAAAAAAATAAATAAAATAGAAAATCAGTTTTCCTGTGCTTTCCAGTGCTTATCTTTATTTTCAATTTCCATTCCCTTATTCTCACCACAGAGCCTGGTAATGGATCACAATAGGCAGCATTTAGGATTTCTAGTCACACAAGGATCCCTCCCCTTGTCATGTGTCTGGCCCATTGACTCTTCTGAGGGTAAAATGCCACTGCTGAGTGACAGACAGAGCTTTGAGAATTTAAGGGAAACAGGAAGCAGTTTGAGTTCCTTATAGTATGACCTGTACTCAGAGAGATCAGGGAAGAAACTGCAGACAGTTTGCCTCAGCTATGGTTCATCTACTTCAGAAGCCCTGTTTGTCAGGAGCAGGCAAATAGGTATGATCTGTTTCCTAGGAGTTAAGAGGGAGATCTCTACTTATCCAGTCCTGCAGGGCCTCCCTCCTGAGCTCTAGTCCCACATCACCAATCACCTAATAAACCTTCCAGGGAGATGTTTAGGCATCCTAAACTCAACATGCCCAAAACAGAACTCATTTATTATCATTTCCCCAAAATCCCTGCCCCCTTTACTGAACTATTGCATTACTCTCATCAGTAATACCATCATCAGTAGCACTATCCTCCAAGTCATCCACCGTCTTAACTTCAGTGACACCTTTAGTTACTCATTCATGCCACATACCTAATTAGCTGCCAAATATTGTCCCCTTTTTGTCTGTATTTCTCCCATTTGCCTCTTGTTTCCACTTGCACAGTTCCCACCCCAGCCCAGGCCTTCTTCATAATCACAGCTCAACACTGACAATAATATAAATATTTAGGGTTTGCAGAGAACTTTACAAATATTATCTCATATGATTCTCACCTCAACCCTGAAAAGGAAGTTATAATCTCCATTTTACAGATGAGGAAACTGAAGCAGAAAAAAGCCAAGTGACTTGCCTAGGGTCATATACCTAGTAAGCATCTGAGGCTCAATTTGAACTCAGGCGATTGCTCTATTCAGTTTCCTGTTTAGTCTCTTTGCCTCAAGCCTCTCCTCAGTTCTGTAAATGCTGCATATACCTACCAAAGAGATCTTCCTAAAAGAGCAGGTCTGGCACAGTATTCCTATTATTCAACAATCTCCAATGGCTCCCTATTCGTTCTAGAGCAAATATAAATCCCTCTCTACTCAGCATTCAAAGTTCTTCACATCTTGGGCTTTTCCTGCTTCTCCATTCTCTTTATTCATTACCTCCCCTACAAACGTGCTATGGTCCAGAAATGCTGGCCTTCCTGACATTTCTCACACATGATGCTTCATTTCCTAACCCTTTTCTTTCTGCTGACTATCTGCCAACCCTGAAATTATTCCCCTCCTTAGCTATACTTCTTGGAGTCCTTGGTTTCCTTCACAACACAGCTCAGGCATTAGCATCTGTAGACCTTTCCCAGAGCCATTTTCTCATAGCGCCTTCTCCCCTGATGTTAGCATGATTCTATGTTATATGTATTTTGCATATTCCATATGTCTATATCTTCTCTCTCTTGTTAGAATGCAATATATGTGTGTATGTCACAGTTATATATAATAATAATCTGTACATACATTATATAAATATATGCTCATTGTTTCAATTTGGGGAGGGGTTTAATTCCCAAGTCTTCTCATACCATCTAGCACATAGTTTGTGCTTAACAAATGTTTATTGACTGATTACAAAGTACATAATTTGTGAAATGAGGGACCTGAATTATAATCTTAGCTTAGCCAACCATTGTACGTATAACTTTAGACAAGTCACATAACCATTATGGCCCTTAGTTTCATCATCTATCAAAGAGGCAAAATAATAATCCCTTCCCTACTATTTCTGCCCAAGATCATCATGAGTATAAAACAGAATATAAGAGCATCTTGAGAAACTAAATCAAAGTCCATGATCTGTAGACTTGAATTTATCTACATCTTCAACCAAATTCAACCAATATTAATCCTTGAAGAAAAGAGCTCCAAAAAAACACTTTGGGACAGAAAATATGGCGGAATCTCTAGACTTGTATCAGATTCGAGATCTAACAGGGACCTTAGGCCACAGAATATCAGAGTTAGAAAGTACCTTAGTACAGTCGAAGAGCAGAAGAGCCAAGCTAGACAGGACCTCAGAACATAGAATGTAAAAGTGTGAGATCTGGAAGGGTTTTTAGAACACAGAATAGTCAATATTTGATTTAGAAGAAGCTTAGAAATTCTGTCTACATTCCCCTACTTTATAGGAAATTGAGTTTCAAAGAGGGGAATTAATTCAGCCAATATTATAAATTTTATATATAAATATATATATATATATAATATATATATATATACATAAATTATATATTTGCTGGCAGAACCTGGTCACAGACTAGGTAGGCTATTATCTTAATTATGGACTAATTACCATAGTTCCAGCTTGCACTTTTCTATCTTAAGGTTTGGCAGATGAATTCACTGAAAAGCCACTTCTCAAAATTACTGTCATCAAATCAGGTTTGGGATTCTACTGACCCACACCTGCCCTCCTTGTTGGCATAGGGACCTGCCATTTTCCCAGCAGCCTCTTTGTACATACCACTCAGTGTGATCCTGAAACGTGGTTGCTCTAACAAGGCCTCCCTGCTATCAATGCAAATGCCTTGATAGAATCAACCTGTTAGTTATTTTACCATTTGCTTTGTTACTGTTGTTATTAGTTAGTACCCAGAGCAAATAGCGAATGACTAATGGAGTTTTATCTTTGGGCATCAGAATTTTAATTTGCATGTATGTAGAAAAAATATCCAGTGTGTGGGTTTTTTGTGTGGTCTTTCACTGCTTTCATTTAATAGTGTGGGAGGAAATTAGACGCCCCCCCCCACTGCCAGCAGCAACACAACAACAGAGATGAGCAATTGGATAGGGAATGATCTCCTCTAGCTGGGAAGAGCAGAAAAACCATATGGTCCAGCCTGTACCTGGCACAGGCCTTTAAGAAAAAGAAAAATTTCGATGGGCAGAGATGTGGAGAGAGAGAGAGTAAGAGTTTCACACTTAGGAAGATAGGCACAAAACATAAAGGGTAGAAAGAATGGAATGAGATTGAAAAATAGCAAATTGTTCAGTTTGGCTGGAAAAGAATCCATAAATGAGGTTAGTGATTGAGTTAAAGCTGAAAAGATAGGTTAGACACCAGTCATGGAGGTCATTACAATCTTTAACAGTTGCGTATAAATCCAAAAGATTTTAGAATTAGAGGGAAAGGGACATTAGAACAAGGATATATAAATATGTGTGTGTATGTCATAGTTATATATAGTAATATATACATACATTACACACACAAAAACACATATAAAGAGAGAACTTTATTTCCATATAATCGGCAGCTTCTGTAATTAATCTTATGTATTTTATTTTATGCATTTAAAAACTTTATTCTAAGGAGGTCAAAGGCATCACAGGATTTTCAAAGAAGACCATGACACAAAAAGGGTTATCTCTGCTTTAGAAGTTATCCAATACAACTCTTTCATCTTCAGGAACTGTGGCCCAGAGAAGTTAAGGTACTTATCCAAGATCACACAGACTATGAATGACAGACAAGGGATTTTCCAAATATACTACAATTTCTACTGTACCATTTTGGGTCTCATGCATAGCTTTAAAAATATTTAATAGCCTAGTTTTTCAAATTATATGTGAAAAATCAATTTATAAATTCTGTTTTTTTAAAATTTTTAGTTCCAAATTCTCTTCCTCCTTCCCCTGTCCTCCTCATTGAAAAGGTAAGCAATTTGATATAAGTTATACTTAACAGTCATGCAAAACATATTTCCATATTAGTCTTGCTGTGAAAGACAATACAGAACAAAAATAAAACAAGAAAAGTAAAGAATTTAAAAATATGCTTTGCTCTGCTTTCAGACTACATCAGTTCTTTCTCTGGAGGCGCATAGCATTTTTTTTTTACTGTAATGCCTTCTGAATTGTCTTGAATCATTGCATTACTTTGAATACTTAAGTCTCCATAGTTCATCATCAAACAATATTGCTGCTACTGTGTGCAATGGTCACCTGGTTCTGCTCACACCGCTCTTCATCAATTCATGTATGTCCAGGTTTTTCTGAAAGTATCCTGCTCTCATCTCTTATGACACAATAGTATTCCATCACAGTCATACAAAACAATTTGTTCAGCCATACCCCAATTGATAGGCACGCCCCTCAATTTCCAATTATTTGCCACCACAGAAAAAGCTAATATAAATATTTTTGTACATATAAGTCCTTTTCCTTTTTATCTCTTTGGGATACAGACCTAATAGTGGTATTGCTGGATCAAAGAGTATGCACAATTTTATAGCCCAAATATATATTTGGTATAGTTCCAAATGACTCTTCAGAAGGGCTGGATCCACTCTCAACTCCACCACAGAACATCAGTGTCCCAATTTTCCCATATTCTGTCCAACACTTGTCATTTTCCTTTTCTGTCATATTGACCAATCTGATAGGTGTGATGTGGTACTTCAGAGCTTTTTTACTATGAATTTCTCTAATCAATAATGATTTAGAGAATTTTTTCATATTACTATATATTACTTTGATTTCTTCTTCTTAAAATTACCTATTAATATCTTTTGACCATTTATCAACTGGGGAATAAACTGTATTCTTATAAATTTTACTTATTTCTCTCTATATTTTAGAAATGAAGCTTTTATCAGGGAAACTTGTAGTAAAAAAAAGTTTCCCCACTTTTCTCAATTTTATGTTTTTCTTCTATCTCAACTTCATTGGTTTTGTTTCTGCAAAAACTTAAAAATTTAATGTATTCGAGCTTATCCATTTTAAATCCTATAATGTGATGCCTTGTTTGATCATAAGTTCCTTCCTTATTCATAGGTCTGACAAGTAAACTATTCCATGATCTCTTGATTTGCTTATATCGTATGTTTATGTCTAGACCATGCCATTTACTGTGCTATGCACTTCCATTTTATGGGTGAATTCATCCAATTTACATTCATAGAAATGATTGCTGCTGCTTCTCTCTCTCTCTCTCTCTCTCTCTCTCTCTCTCTCTCTCTCTCTCTCTCTCTCTCTCTCTCTCTCTCTCTCTCTCTCTCTTCATTATCTTTCCCCCTGCCCCTTTTCTTCAGACCACAACTTTCCCCAATCTACTTTGACTTCTATCATTCACCACTTTTCTTATCAACTATCCCCTCCTACTTTCCTGCAGGGTAAGATAGATTTCTATATCCAACTAAGTATATGTTATTCCCTCTTTGAACCAATTTTGATGACAGCATGGTTCAAGTGTTGCACACCCCCATCCACCTTCCCCTCTACTCTGAAAGCTCTTTTGTGCCTCTTTTACAAGAGGTAATTTACCACATTCTGCCTCTTGCTCCACCCTTCTCCTAGTGCATCCCTCTTTCCCAATCATTAATTTTATTTTTTTAGATATCATTCAAACATAGTCAACTCACACTCATGTTCTTTGTTCACTCCTACTTGCCTTAATAATAATGAAATTCTTAGGAGTTACAATTATCATCCTATGATGAAGGAATATAAAAAGTTTTACCTTGCTGAATACCTTATGATTTTCCTTTCCTGTTTGCCTTTTTATGCTTCTCTTCAGTCTTGTACTTGAAAGGCAGATTTTTATATTGAGCTCTGATCTTTTCATCAGGAATGCTTGAGAGTCCTCTATTTTGTTAAACATCCATTTCCTCACTAAAGAATTATACTCAGTTTTGCTGATTCTTGGTTGTCATCCTAGCTCCCTTATCCTCCAGAATGTCTCATTTCAAGTCTTCTAATCCTTTCATGTACAAACTGCTAAATCTAGTGTTATCCTAACAGTGGCTCCATGATATTTGAAATGTTTCTTTCTCACTTCTTGCAGTAATTTTTTTCTTGATCTAGGAATTCTGGAATTTGACTGTAATATTCCTGAGAATTTTCATTTGGGAATCTCAAGAGCTGTGGGGTAAATTCTTACCATTTATATTTTACCCTCTGGTTCAACAGCCTCATAGAAGTTTTCCTTGATAATTTCTTGAAAAATAATGGCTAGATATGTGTACATAGAGGGTTCAGGATCAATTAATTGGGAAGAGATGATACTCCAAAAGGTGAAATTTTGAAGAGGGAGAGGACTTGAATGAGAGGAGACAGGGAGAAACAAAATGGGGTTAATCATCCCATAAAAAAGAGGCAAGGGATAACGGTTACAACTTTACTTTCATTTACTCTCATTGAATTTGGCTTGGGGAAGGAAAGACATAAACTCTAAATTGAGTATCTTGCCACATAGGAGAATAGGAGGGAGGGGGATGAGAGGGGGTGTGATGGAGGGAAGGGCAGGG
>CM053595.1:27636926-27728789 GCA_028646575.1 Pseudocheirus occidentalis | reverse complement strand
ATTAATTGCTTGGTTTTTTAGCTCTGTGGAACTCTGCTTCCTGGAGGGGAAAAGCTCTGTCCCAAATCCCTGGGGCCTTCACAGCTGCCAGAGCTATTAGTGAGATGCTGCAGCCCCCCAGCTTTGGCTCACTGAAAGCGCACCCCAGGACCACCACTCAAGTCCACGATCCAGATCCAGGCCGCTCAACGCAAGAGCCCTTGGCCCTGATCAATCGCCTCAGCCCCCCTGCTATCTGCAGGCCGAGGGTTCTGAAGCAGTCCAATGGAGGCCGCTGCTGCTTTCAGCCGTTCCTGCTGCTGCAGCCGCCTCCCACTGCTTCCTTGCCCTGGGAGCAGTTTGGCTGGATCTGCTCTTCACCTCCCAAAGTAGCAAAATCTACTGACCTTTCTCTTAGCCTTTTTTTTCCTTCTGGCCTGATAGATGTGCTAACTGTGCCTCCAGTGCAGCCGATCTGCTCTCCTATAGACGCGGCTCCCTGCCTGATACCCTGTGGCCTGACCCGGCTGGGGGTTTTGGCTTCGGCTCCCAGACTGCTGCGAAGAGCCCTACCTGCTGAGCTGCCTGTAGCAACAGATGTGCTTTCTGTCTTTTGGAGAGTTTTGGAGCTTGAAAATCTGTTTAGAGTCCCATTTTATGAGTTTTTAGCGCGTTTGTGTGGTAGCTGTGGTGCTTTGCTGCTTCTACGCCGCCATCTTGGCTCTGCCCCCTGAACTCTCTATTTTCTTTGCCATACCTGTGCCAAAAGTAATGAGACCCCTAGCACTTGGCATTCATAGGACCTTGATTGATACTTGGTGCCCAGTAGCACAAAGCTAATTACTCGTTTTTCCATTTAATATCGCATATCAGATCCTTCATAGTGATAATAATATTCTCTGTTCCACTCTTCCAAGTCTTCTCTTCTCCAGGATCACCTAACTCTTTCAACTGATCTGCATTTGCCTAATATTTTTATTCATATATTGGAGTAAATATGGTTTACAAGATTTGAATCTCAGCCAAATACTAACTGTGTCATCACGGGCAAATCCTTCCTTTCTTTGAGTTTCAATTTCTTCGTATACAAAATGGGAGTAATTGTCCCTGACCTAATGACTTCCTGGGCTATAGTAAGAATCCAATAAGATAATGGAAAAAGCTCTTTCTAAAGTGCTATTTAAATGGCAGCTGCTATTACTACTATGACCCCGTACGTCCTTGATTTCATGGGTCACTGTTTTTATTTTATTATTTTCTATCCTTCTTTATAGGAAATGATGCCATTACCAGGAATGACTTCACTCTATTTTTGGCAAGGAGCATGCCATCTTCCCCTATGGTTCATTAACGCAGAAAGAATCATAGATCTAGAACTAAGGAGGATCTTAAATGTCATTTATTACCACTCCCTCAGGGAACTGAGACTCAAGGAGGTTAGTGACTTGTCCAAGGACTTACAGATATTACAGTAAGAGCCACAGAAAAGATTCAAACTGAGGTCTGGTGATTCCAAGTTCAAGGTTCTTTCCACCACAGCAATCCAGTCCATCTTCCAGCTTTATAAATGAGCCAGCCGAGGTCAGGAGAAGGGTTAATTTAACCAAAGTCTTACAAACCAGCGATCTTGGTCTCTTGACCTCCACTCCAGTGGTCTTTCCCATACCACAAGTTCCTTTACCACATCTGGTAACTTCCAAAATGTCTCAAGATATTTTTAGTAGCCACATGGTAGGATCATATAGTAATAAAAGCACTGGCTTTAGAGTCAATCAATCAAAAGCATTTAATAAATACCTGCTCAACCTAAGCTTGAATCCTACCTCCATTGATAGCACCTTGTACTATTCTAGAGTAGGCTATTTCCTCTTTCTGAGTCTCAGTTTCCTCACACATAAAATACGACAAATAACATTCCCATGACTTCACAAGGTTGTTATGAGGAACCAGCTAAATAATACACAGTGTCGTGTCATTATAAAAAGCTATAGATATTATCTATAGAGATAGAGATAGCAATAGAGATGATATAGATATTGATATAGAAGAGAGAGAGAAATGGACAGATGGATGGATTGATGGATGGATGGATGGATGGATGGATGGATAGATAGATGGATAAATAGGTGGATAGATGGATAGATAGATAGATAGATAGATGATAGATAGATGGATAGATGGATAGATGGATAAATAGGTGGATAGGTGGATAGATGGATAGATAGATAGATAGATAGATAGATAGATAGATGATAGATAGATAGGTAGGTAGATAGGTAGATGATAGAGAGAGATGATAGATAGATGATAGATAGGCAGAAGATAGATAGATAGATAGATAGATAGATAGATAGATAGATAGATAGATGATAGATAGATAGATAGAGATAGAGATGTAGATATAGATAGATGATATAGAGATAGAGATAGATAGATGCTAGTAAGCATCATGCTATAAACATAGCTGGGCAGCTAGGTGGCCAAAAGGATAGAGTTCCAGGCCTGGAGGCAGGAAGACTCATCTTCTTCAGTTCAAATCTGACCTCAGATGCTTACTAGCTGCAAACCCTGTTTGCCTCAGTTTCTTTATTTGTAAAATGAGCTGGAGAAGAAAATGTCAAATGACTTCAGTAGCTTTGCCAAGAAAACTCCAAATTGGGTTATGAAGAGTGAGACAGGACTGACATGCCCAAATGACAACAAAAACAATAATAGGTATCATGGTCTTCTGCTCACAAAGGGAAGTGGGCGGATAAAAAAGCATTAATGCTCACAGCTCTTTGTGAACCACATTCCCAAGTGTCATAATACAAAGTAGACTGGAAAAAAGGAGCACCACAGTTAGGTTGCTGATTGTAGAATGCTGCAGCGGGAGATGGAAGAGTCAGGTTCAAATTCCACCTCTGGTGGTACCTGTGTGATCTCAGGCGAGTCACTTAACCTCCCTAGGCCTCCTTTTTCTCATCTTTAAAATGAAAGGGTTGGACTAAAAGGCCTCCAAGGTGCCTTCTAGCTCTCGGTCTATGCTCCTATGCTCCTATGATCTTTTTTTTTCTTTTTCTTTTTCTTTTTCTTGTTCCAAATAAACCTGTAATCTCACAAGTGTAGGGACCTCCCAGGAAGGGAGATCCTTCCACCAATGTAAAGCAGCAACTGTTTCATAATTCTGAGAGTTGACTGGAGCACTAAGAGGTTCATTACTTTGCCCAGGGCCATGGAGTCAATAAATGCCTGAGGTGAGAAACAAACCTGGATCTTACTAACTCTCAGACTATTACACCATGGTGTTTCCACTGCTGATTAGCTTAATTTACATCCATTATGTCTGTCAAGGCAAAAAAACCTATTAATACTAATAAATGTCCTCTGAAATTTAGGTTTGAGTCTGCTTGAAACAATTTTATTGAATTTAATATTTACCTATATCTAAGACACTTCTAGCCTAGAGAGAGAGAGAGAGAAAGAGTGACAAATGCCCATCTAGGCATAATCCTCACACCTTCTAATATGACTCTCTGTCCCAAGAATATTTCAGGTAGCATTAATTGGATTCTGAAAATAGGAAAATATCATACTATATTAAAATACAGTTTAGGGTTAACATTCCAGAGTAGACATCACTCCGTTTCTTCCTGAATCACTCTCCTTAAGAGTTCCTTCCTAAAATCAACATCCTAACCTTGAATTTCCAAAGAGAAGAAATTGTCCCCAGGTGGGTCATGTTGCTAATCACTCCTGGTAAGTTGGAAGACAATGACCCCTTCCAGATGAAAATTAAATGTGGTTATTGTTTTGATTCTATTTCAAAAGAAGGTCCTAGACTTTATTCTTTCCACTTTCCTAAAGGAGTGTTTGGAAAGGGTTTTAGGCTCGAAAAATAATATTAATATTTCTAGCAAAAACAAGGGAGATTTTTTTTAAAATATGCTTTAATATCTCCTTTGATTCTCACAGCAACCCTAAGAATAAGACCAGTAAGTATGGTCATTTTACAGAAAAAATAAATTGAGGATGATAGAAGAGAACTGTGATACAAATTCACTCCCACAAGTTAGTGAGAACCAGGATTCAGACCCAGGTTTTCTGACCTCCAGGTCCAGTTTCTTCCCACTAAGCCTCCTCAAGGAGCAGGTGCAGAATGCCTGGGCAAAAAAGGTAGTGCTAAATGAACAAAATGAACCTGATTAACTATGAAGGTCAATAAGGATTTAGCAAACAGATTGAAGTATCATCTGTATTTGATCAATAATCAGGCTCTTCTGACTTTAGGAAGTAATTGGACAAATCAGATGATTGTAATACGAGCAAAAGTAACGCCCTCCCTGCTAATCTGATCGGCATGGAAGCATGTGATTCTGATCGGTTTATTTCAGGGTGATAAATTATGCAATTAGATATCCTTCACTACCAATATAAATGCTCCTGAAAATGATGATGGGTTTGTATCTTTACCCCCCCCCACCCCAGCACATGTGGAAAATCAATTACAGGACATTTTAAATATGATGAACTGCTGGGGAGAGGGCATGTGGTTTTTCTCATTTTCTTCTTGGAATCTGACAAGTAATTATCATTCAGCCCAAGAGGGCCTGACACTATAGCAAATATGTCTGGGGCCTTGAGATGGGTGACCCTGGGGTATTGTATTCACTTCTGGGTGTCACATTTTAAGAAAGATGCTGACAAGCTTACAGGATATCATGAGAGGGATGAACTTGGAACCATGAGGTCAACCACAGTCCTGAAATCCTATAGTCTGTGTTCTAAGCTGCCCTCCACCTCTGAAATTCTTTGTTCTATGTTCTAAAGTTGCTTTCAGAACTGACATTCATGACCTCATGTGAACTCATGCTTTGGTCATCTTATCCATTAATGTGTGACTCATAGGATCAGAGGATTTAAAACTGAAAATGACCTATGAGAACTATTTAGTCCAACCTTGTTATTTTTCAGATCTAATTATAGTAATCTCTGGGGCTCCTCTTACTTTGAAGACCCAAAATGTTGTTCCCACGTTCAAGGTACTCTATGAGTCAATATATCCAATCAGAAACATAACTCATGAATGATTTTTCATTAATTTACTTTTACCAGTCACCCAGAGGACATGTTTGTTCAAAACAAAAGGCATTTAGTCAAAGAACAGAGTAAATGAATTAACAAGGAAAGATTCCCCTCCCCAAAACACATGTGAAATATACTCTCTCCTGGTTACTATACCACCAACTGAGAGGGAGGAACACACATAAAACATAGATAAGCAGAGAAAATGTATAGAGGACACTCACATGTGAGACATGATCAGGAAATATGTTTAAAGGAGCACAAATTAGAGACTTATGTGACCATGGATACACGTATGGATTTCATGGTGCATGCAGGACCTGAACAAACACTGCTCCAGTATCTCAAAGCTACTGATGACTTCCAATAATGTCATTGCACTGTTCTCTGCTCCTCTCTACTGGGGGTCTGGTCTCTACTAGATATCTCTGTTGGTCACATAAGTTGTCTAAGTACTCTCTACTAATACAATTTACTGAGTTTCAGCTCTTCAGAGACATCTTCTGGGCTTTTTTCTCTCATTTACTGAGATGTAATTTCTAGAAAATCTTTCCCTGAGCTACTACACCTAACTAGGGAGAATTTGCGAAGGTCAGCAGAATACCACCAGTTAAGACTACTTATTCTTTTAACCGCCCTTGTCTGGGGCTGATATAAAGTATATGGCCCCAGACAATTATCTGACTCTGGCTTAGAAAACTCCTTAGAACTCATATTTAACTCTTGATTAAGAACTTGTATCTTTGTCCCTAAAATGCTTTTCAAGGTCTTCCTCCCCAACCCCGACTTTAAAACTCACATACCTACAGAGGATCTCAGTGGAGGCATCAGGCTGAGTTTTGCTTTGATTAGAATGAAAATAAACCTAGTTGAACTGTGCAAGATTCACACCTCTGTCTTTATATCAACCAGCAATAAAGCTCCTGACGCCTGTACTGTATTTCAGCCAACACCAAACCCTTGTTTCTTTCCCTACATAACCTGTCCTCAAATGGCCACATATGATTTCTGACAAAAAAGTCAAGCTCCCTGGTAGAGCTGATAATGAAAATATTATTGAAGCCATGGATGTATTTATATGAAAACACTCAATTTGCCTATAGCAAAAAGTTACTGCTGTTAGGCAGGAAGTAGTCTCCTCAAAGCAGCCTTACCACACCTGGGAAAACTGCCTTTGCCATTCTCTGTTTGGGACAAAGGTGGAAATGAAACCTCCTTGTGTTTTGTCACCACCATTAGAAAGTGGTTCCCCCCATATTTCTCCAAAGAGGAACTGGTGCTCACTGCACAACAAATCCTGTAGAAGGGACGGGAACAAATGGATGCCTGATGTCAAAAACACGAGCCTGTGGTCTTTTCTCCTTGTGGGATTCCATCTGGAAAATTGGATGCCATATTTTATGGAACCCACTGGTGAGTCAGAGTGCAATCAGAGGAAGAGCAGGAGGGAGGGGACAGAAATTGTGTCATTTTAGGATCATTTAATAAAACCATAAATGGAGAAAACAAAAACCGTAGTATTGTAGATTTAGAGCTGAAAGGGAACTCATCCACCATCTAATTCAGCCTCCTCATTTTTCAAATTAAGGAAGTAAGGTCTAGAGAGGGGCAACTAGGTGGCACAGAGGATAGAGTGCTAGGCCTTGAGTCAGGAAGACTCATCTTCCCAAGTTCAAATCTGGTTTCAGACACTACCTATGTGACCCTGGAGGAGTCACTTAATCCTGTCTGTCTCAGTTTTCTCATCTATAAAATGGGTTGGAGAAGGGAATGGCAAACCACTCCTGCATCTTTGCCAAGAAAACTCCAAAGGGTCACAGAGTTGTACACAACTGGAAAAAAATGACTGAACAGTGAAGGCCTAGAGAGGTATTGTGACTTGTCTAGGCTCACACAAGTCATAATTGTGAGACATAGGATTAAAACCCAAGTCTTCAGAATCCAGAGTCAGTTCTCTTTCCTCTATAAGACACTCAAAAAACATTATTCCTGTCCTTAAATATCATCTTAGGGAGTTGACTAGGGCCCTGTAAGGCTAACTGGCTTATTTAATCATGGTCCTACTGCAACAAAGAAAAGTTCTTTCTAGCTAAACATCTGCCAGTTGAAAATGATTTTTAAAAAATTCTTAACAGGTTGAAAAACAATGGAATGGGCTGACTTTGGAGGCCTTTAAGTGGAGCCTGGATGGCCATTTGTTGGGAGTATGGAGAGGTTATCCCTGCTTAGGTAGATGGCTGGGCTTAATTATCAGTGAGGGCCCTTCTAATTCTGAGGTTTTATAACTATAGGGATAAAAATTACCTCAACACACTGAATCTGCAGGATGAAGTAGGAATATTCTGAGCATAAGAGTACCAAGCAATAGTTAAGAGAAATGAATGAGCTAGCTTAGGCTGCACAATATGTGTCAGGGAGAAAATAAGTCTTTCTAGCTATCAATAACGCATCTTCCTTTCTTCCATTGTGTGCTAAAGTGAGAAAAAAATGACTTCTTTTCCAATCCACTAGAAATTAAAAGCAACTGAGATGTTCTTGTAAAATGACGTGTCAGTGTTGAATCTAAAACCAACCATCAGCATCCCACGGATCCAATGGGAACTGACTGCATGTTTTGGCCAAAATATGGTGAGAAGACCAGACCTAGAGTTGAAAGACCTGAGACCAAGTCCTGCTGGGCCATTTAGTAGTTGTCTTCCATTGGACAAGTCACTGAAATTCTCTGTTCTCTTTCCAGGGGAGGTAAAATGTCTGAACTAAAAAAGATTTTAGACCATAGAATACAGACTATCTGATCTGGGAGTGACATTAGGTCATAGAATATTAGACAGTCTTGGTAGCAGACACCTGTGATCTCAGCTGATGGGGAGACAGGGGTTGCCAGGTCTCTTGAGCTCAGTTCTGAGCTGCAAGCCCCCAAGAGGTGGGGGAGAGGCCACCAGGCTGCCTAAGGGTGTAAACTAGCCCAGTTTGGAAATAGAACAGGTCCAACAAAGCCCCGCAATTATCAGTAGCGAGACTGGCCCATGAGCAGCTGCTGCAATTCCAAGCTGGGCTGGATGGGGCAACAGTTTTAAGAAGAAGAAAAATAAATTCTTCAAAGTAGGACAAACCTTAGAATATCATGCTATTAGAACGTATACCCTAGAATGTTAGAATTAGTCACAATCTTATAATATATGGTATTTATTGCCTCTGCAATGGGACAACTCTTAAAATTCACCTAGTTGAAGTTGGCTTCAGGTCCTTTGCAAATGAGAAAACTGAGTACTAAAGCAAGGAAGAGACTGTCCAGGGTCGGTCACACCGTTATTCAGTGGCATATTTGGGACTGCAATACAAGTCTCCTCATTTATGAGGCATCTAGGTGGTACGATGGATAGAGCTCAGAGCCTGGAGTCAGAAAGACTTGAATGCAAATTCAGTCTCACACACTTACTGTGTGACCCTGGGCAAGTCACTTAACCCTGTTTGTAAAACAAAAAACAAAAAAACAAATAGGGTCACAAAGAATTTGACATGATCAAACCACTCCTTATTTATAGCAGTCTTTTCTCATTGTACTAGTCTATGTACTAGTCTATTCATAGTACTATAGTCTATGTACTATGTACTATGGAAATGATAACACCTGTGGCACCTGCCTCATAATGTTGTTATGTCTAGTAAATGTGAGCCCCGTAGGGGTGAGGAACCTGCAGCCTTGGCCATCTGCATCCTCAAGTGTGGCCCTTTGATCAAATCCAAACTTCACAGAAGAAATCTTTTTACTAAGAGGATTTGTTCTGTGAAGTTTGGGTTCTCTCAAAGGTTGAGGACCTAGAGGGTAGCATGTTGCCTTAAGGACACAGGTTCCTCACCCCTGCACCTAGATAATTCATCTAGAGCTGAAAGCCACCTTAGACATCACATAGTCCAGGGGCAGCTGGCTGGCGCAGGAAAGAGAGCCCTGATCATGGAATCAGGAGAACCTGAGTTCAGATTCAGACTCAGACACTGGCTGTGTGACCCTGGGTAAATCACTTAGCCCTAACTGCTTCAAAGAAAAATATTACCTAGTTCAACATTAATCATTTTATAGATGAGGAAACTGAGGCCCTGGGGGGATAAGTGACTTGCCCCTATACTAAGTAGGTGATAAGTGAAATTCTAACCCGGGTCCTATTAGCCAAGGTTAAGTGTCCTTTACAATGTATCCCATGGTATAGAGATAGATAGATAGATAGATAGATAGATAGATAGATAGATAGATAGATAGATAGATAGATAGATAGATGTGTGTATATATGTATGCATATATGTCAGTGCTTCTTAACCTGTGAGTCATGACCCCTTTGGGGACTGAATGACCCTTTCACAGGGGTCACCTAAGAGAATCAGAAATCACATATTTCTGATGGTCTTAGGAACCAAGACACCGCTCCTCTATCTGTCTCCAGGCAGGTCTACCCACATGCAGATACACCCACATACAAGTATTAAAGGGTTGCGGCATTAGGAAGGTTGAGAACCACTGATATATGTGTATGTATGGGTGTATATGTATATATTTATATATACATATATGTGTGTATATGTACAGCATTTTATATATAAATGATATGCATGCATAAATATAGCTATTGTAAATATATATATATATATATATATATATATATATATATATATGATTTTACACATTTAGAGACCTATAGGAATTTAGTGGATTTTAAAAAATGTTTTCTTCTCTTCCTTTTGATGTCTGTGTGTGTGTGTGTGTGTGTGTGTGTGTGTGTGTGTGCGTGAGCTACATTTTCCATACAGTATTCTGAGTGAGTTTCCATGTGGCAGTTTTCAAGTAGGAGGGGAGGAGGGACTCAGTGCCTGAGCAACTCCCTATGGAAAGGAAATGAATCAGAACCTATTGAATTGGCTCACATGAGATGAACAGTCTTCACACAATTGGGTTATTAACCCAGAGAACCTGAGTAGGAATAAGAACTGAAGAAGTAAATAGTTGAAGGAGAATAAATTACAGGGGAGTCCAAAATGCAGTCCCACCTGACAGTGGTTTCAAAGATCCCAAAGGTTGCAAAAACCACATTCTTGATATAAGAACAAGCTTCTTTTAAGGAATTCAGCCTATTGCTTCTCATTTTTTGAGGCCCAAATCCAACTATAGAGGTTCAGTTACTTGACCAGAATCACATTGGAGCCAAATTAGAATGCATATACTGTGCATTGCTAACCCACTTTACAATCCTATACTAAGCCTGGAATCATAGAAGAAGGGACATTAGAACAAGCTTCAAAAGACATTATGGTTGAAAGTAGCCTTAGAATGCAGAACACAGAAAGTCAGAGCTAGGAGCCCCAGAGCACACTGAGTCATCAGTGTTAGGGCTGAGTCAGCCCAGGTTCATGGCTGATGAGTTGGAATCAATCAGTTTACTAAGTACCTGCTACGCGTCTAGCACTGGACTTGGGTTCTGGGAATACAGATGCAAAGAATGAAACATTCCCAATTCCTAAAGGGCTTACACTCAGAGGGAGAGAAAGAACAGAGGGAGAAGACCAGAGTTCAAACCCTGCTTCAAATCCTATCTATGTGACTTTTGCTAAATTGCTTAACCTCTTTGGGCTCAATTTCCTCATCTGTCAAATGAGATGGTTTGATTAAATAAAGTCTAAGGTCCCTTCAGCTCTCAACCCTATGAAACTATAAACCTTAAAGATAAACTGCTCTATCCCTCATGTTTGACATAAGAGAAAAAAAAACTAAGTCTAGAGATGTTTAATGACTTGACCAAGGTCACACAGCCAGAGCTTAGTAGCAAATACATCAACAAGAGGTCAAGGTAGGAAGCAATTCATTTTTCTACCAGAAAAGTTATGAGGAGACATGATTAACCACACAAATAACTATATTTCTTATGAACCCTGTATCTTGCCTCCATCTGAGTGACCTCCTGGCCTGAATTTCTGCTCCAGCTATTTCCCACTTCTCTTTTTGTCTTTTTGGAGGCAGGAAGTCAGGGGAATCAGGGTTAAGTAACTTGCCCAAGATCACATGGTTAGGAAGTGTTAAAGTCTGAGGTCAGATTTGAACTCAGGTTCTCCTGACTCAAGAGATGGTGCTCTATTCTCTGTGCCACCTAGCCTCCCCTAGTTCCTGCTTCTGTCTTAACATTTTGGTTTTCAGTAATGAAAAAGTCTAGGTATTTGCCTGACGTGGCCTTCTTGTTTTCATTTATGCGGGTCCTGCTTCCGACTTGGCCCTGGATCTCCTAATTGTTCATCCTGGTTTCCAACTAATCACTCGTGTTTGGCCTGTGACAGAAACCACAAGGAGCTAAGGTGTCCAGTGGATGAGAGTGAATATCTTGGAGTCAGGAAGACTCCTTGCCCTGAATTCAAATCTGGCCTCAAACATTTACTAGCTGTGTGACCCTGGGTAAGTCACTGAACCCTGTTTGCCTCAGTTCCTCATCTGTAGAATGAGTTGGAGAAAAAAATGGACAACCACTCCAGTACCTGCCAAGAAAACTCCAAATGGGGTCACAAAGAGTTGGACAAGACTTAAAAATGACAGGAAAACAACAGCAACAAAGAAACCCCAAATCTTTCAGGAGGTTGTCATAGGGAATGAGATCCCTTGCTCTTCTGGATTGTTAAGGGGGTTTGTTTATGTATATGTGCTTTTCTTATTTGTTTGTTTGTTTGAATGAATGCATATCAGGAGCCAGGGAAGCAGGACCAGCATACCAGTAATTTTAAAAATGAGGACAGTGGAAGAGGGAAGAGGGAAGAGAGAAGAGGGAGTCATTTATTTTTTCCAGCAGTAAAGGAGATGAGGTTCTAGAAAGCAGACAGACAGATATAATCTGAAGTGCAAACAAGAGTCAAATCCCAGACTATGGGGAGTTTAATGTCTAAACATTGATCTCAAATGTGAGAATCAGTTGCCAATCAGAGTTCAAAAGCCAAATCTGCCAAAGGTCAGGGAGTCAAAATGCTCGGAGTGCAAGGCAGTAATGCTTTGTCTGAATGCAAAATGTTCTCCCAGATGCTTAGATCATTTTATTCCAGATACATTCAGACCTTGGCCTGTATAGTTGCAAGTGAACCCTACTGTCTTAAATTGATACATATTTCTCCCCATTCCAGTCCATCCTTCACTCAGCTGTCAGATTGATCTTCCTAAAGCACAAAACTGACCAGGTCATCACCCCTCATTCAATCACCTCCCATGGTTCCCTATCACACATTCCAAGATCAAATATAAAACCCTATTTGGTATCCATAACTTGACTCCTTCCTACCTTTCCAGTTTGGTTATACCTTACTCCACTCCATAAAGTCTTTATCCATTGACACTGGACTCCTTGCTATTCTTCAAATAAGACAATCCATCTCCCAAATTCAGGCATTTTCACTGACTCTCTCTCATGTCTGGAATATTTTCCTTCCTTATCTTCATCCCCGACTTTGTTGAAATATCAGATAAAATCCCACCTTCTACAAGAAACCTTTTTTGGTCCCCATTAATGCTACGCTTTCCCTCTGAGATTATCTCCAATTTACCCTGAACATATCTTCTTTTTAGATAGTTTGCATTTTTCTCCCTCACTAGACTGTGGCCTCTTTGGGATTCGTGGCTTTCTTTACCTCTTTTGAATTCTCAACTCTCAACATCGTCCCTGGAAGATCGTTAAGTACTGTAAAATGCTTGTCAATGGACTTACTTAGTGGTTCCCTGCTCTGCATACAGGCTTACACTTACACTCTGCCTTCTCCTGTCCTCTTTCTTCCACCTTCACCCACCTGAATACAGTAAGAAAGAACAGATATCATTCATGGAATACCTATTGATAAAAATAGCCTTGACAGAAAAATCAGAATATTTGGGCTGTAGGCCTGGCTTTGTAGTGACTTGTGTGTTCAAACAAATCACTTTTCTTCTCTTGATCGTCCCCTCAATGAGTATAATAATAGATTACCACTTGCCTTAAACAGTTAGGAGGATCAATGTGAAATTGTGAATTTATGAATTATAAACGAGAAATGTGCAAAGGCTTGTGAAAATACCTTGAAAGCATGCCCCCCAAATCCAACTATATAAATATAAATAATTGTTATACAATTCTCTAAGTAAACAATTATACAAGTAAACAAGTTATACAATTACTCTAAGTAAAAGCTATATTGGGAGCTTTTGTCTCAGATATGATCCCTATGGAGTAACATTAATTTGAAGGAAGAAGCCAAACTATGTGGTTATTAAAGAGATATCACATGGGAATACAACTAGACCACCAGTTTTTCTTGCAGCCCCTCATGAAGTTTTTCTATGGTGTGTCAAAGAAAAATGAACAGCCTTGGGTACAGTAAGGTAATGCTGGTGGCTCTCTCCCTGCCTCAGTCAGGCGTAGGGGTCACCTGCAAGCCTCTGACCTCTTTCCAAATATATTTGACATCTGTAATTCTTTGGCTGTTCATACAGAGTAGACAGTATAAAACTTCAGAAGACATAGTCACTGTCCTAGGGTTGGGGCTTGTCTTAGTCTCTTGGGCATCAATTATGACTTTATATAGGGAAGGACTTCAGAGCTGGGAAGGGCTTTAGATGGCACCGAATCCCTAATAATAACATATAATTATAATAAATGTAATAATATAACAATAATAATAATAAATATTATAATAATACAACAATCTCTAGTAATAGCTAACATTTCTATAGCATTTTAATGTTTGAAAAGTGTTTTGTATCATTTGATTCCAGTAAGGATACGAAGGCTGAGTGACTTCACCAATGTCACACAGATGTTCAGTGACAGAACACAGCTTTAAATTCAAGTTCTCTGAATTGAATCCAATACTCTTTCCCCTGCAACACATTTCTTCCCCAATTCTAAGGATTCTTTGTACTACTTTAAGTCCTTATTTCAAAAGTGCTGACCTTCCTGAATCTGTCCAACTTCCTGACTTTCCTACCATGACCATCCTGACTATATTTCTGCCTAGTCCTAGTCTATATATGGCTCTGTTTAGGGTTCACTATATGAACTTACTAACAATTAGAGACCCACAGCCATTATGGGACTTAAAGGGGGTTTCACAGAAGCATCATACAAATTAGCAATACACAAGCAGTAGGTTTTGTGTTATTACACATTGTAACTCACATCTTGGGAGGTTCAGGACAAAGCAAACTCTTGGAAGCAGGAGCATAGAGAAGAAGGAGGATTGAGGCTGGAAGATACAACTAGATTCATCTCTAGGATCTTGAGTGTGACCTTCTCCCCTGCTGGAATACTCTTCAGCTGAATCCCCTCCCTTCTGCCGCCTCTTGCCTTTCCTGGTCTTAGTCCTTCCCCTCTAAGCCTCTCCCATTCTTCCTCATCTTCTGCTGTTGGGGGTGGGGGAGAGGGGAGGAGATGACACCAACACTCTCCTAGTTCAGGTTTCAAGTTACAAAGAAAGGAAGCACTTAAAGATCACTGATCATTTAACAAAATGAGGTTCAATTGGCCCTAACATAGCAAGGCTTTGCAACAAACATAGAGCAACACCCAACTTGAACAGACTTGGTCCCCTCTTCTCCATATTGAAACACATCTGCTTAGGAGGTCAGGGTGTTGTCTTGGTTTTTAAACATCCACCAAGTAAAAATCGCCCCAACCTCACATGGAGATGAGACCATTAATACCCTTATGATCTGGAAACCACATCACCATACCCAGAGGCCACCAGGAAGCCAAATGGAGGAATAAAACACTAGAGACTTGCTCCATCCTGGAGACAAACCTAAGACTTTCTGGGGGACAGGGAGAATTGTGGCAGATAAAGGTCTTATCATATCCACCAATGCACATCTTGCTCAGATCCTGTAAGAATCATTATCCTTTCACTGTCTACCCATAGTGAATCATCTATTCCCCTCTGTCCCCCACCTCCCCAATCTCTATTTATCCTTCCTTTCATTTGGCAACTCCAAACAAATGACCTTGATTTACCAGTAAGGTGTGGAGGAGGAGGGGAGGTTAGGAGCGGGAGGAATGTCAGGGGATTTATTCCATGATGCTTCAGTTCAGCTTTTCTATCTTGGCTTGCCATACTTTCATTTCCAGTTGGAGCTTTCTTTCTTCATGTCCGTTCTTGTCTTCCAATAATCTGTATTTTTTTTTCTTTTTCTCTATAGGTTAATCTATTAAAAAATAATAATAATCTCTAAATCTGGAATAATCTAAGTCTCTAGTGTAATAAATATTTCCTAAATTGGATTAAAATGAGCTCCTCCTCTTCAGGCCCATGGGATGCCTGGGTCATGGTCACATTCCCACCAGGGTAATTCCCTGGGGTGGCCAAAGGTCAGTGATATTTGTGGGAAAAGAAGAGGACAAAGGGGACAGAGGGAAGTTAGGTCTTACTCAGATTTGACGAAACTTATTGTTTTCATGTCTCTAATATCACAGATATGAAGAAGGTATTAGCTAATGTCAGAGTCCAGACGGAACAAATAGGGAATATAATTTGGGTTACATAAATTTCCAGAAAATCAGGTGGAAGGTGTTTGACAAGAGGGGGAGAAAAGCACAACTTCTGAAGTAGAGCTTGTCTGCTTTGAAGGAGGTTTACGGGTCTTAAAGAGCCCCAAAGGCTCTAAATTACTGAAGATCAGACATGCCACCCCTCATCTAGATGATTATGGCTTAGGAAAACAATCAGAAAATGGGGAATAAGTTCTTAGGAAAGGTCCCAGGCCTCTGGGCCTTGTTCTGGGACCCCAAATTCTGGGATCACACATTATTACCATAATTCCCATTGCACACAACAGCATACAACTGGATAGACAGGCACTTAGCTCCAACCCAGTGAAATTAAGTGGACTTAATCATAAAGAGTAGTATGAGGCAGAAAATGCTGCAGTCAGCTAGGTGGTTGTTGGCAGACTGCTAGTTTAGGATAAGAAAAACAAGAGTTCAAATCTTGCCTCATTTGCTTACCTGTTATAGACCCTGGGCAAGACTCTTAACATCTCTCAATCTCCTTTCACCAATTATAAAAGTGGAAAATAATATCACTTACCTCACAGGGTTGTTGTGAGGGTCAAATGAGACAATACAATAAAAGGTTTTGCAAACCTCAAAATGCTATATAAATGGATACCATATACTATTATTAATAAATCTCAAAAAAGGAAGAGGTTCAATGCTGAATCTTATTACAGTGGGGCTGAGTTATAATATTGTCTTTAATTGTTAATGGGGTTATAAGATGGAGTGGGGGATCAGTTTACCTTCTTTTAAAGCACCATAATCATTTTCCCCTAGTTTAGAATGCTAGCATATAGAAGCCCTTAATGAATGCTTCTTCTTCCCCACTTAATAGAGTTTTAATTTTTCCAATTACATGTAAGGATAGTTTTCAGCATTCACTTTTATATGATTTTGAGTTACAATGTTTTTTTCTTACTCTCTTCCCACCTCCCCAGGATGGTGAGCAATCTGATATAGGTTATAAATGCACAATCATATTAATCATGTGATTTGGGCTAGTTATTTTTATTGATATGGTAAATTATGCTAATAGTTTTTCTAATATTGAATCAGCCTTGCATTCCTGGTATAAATCCTACCTGGTCATAGTGTGTTATCCTCATGATGAATTACTGTAATCTCTTTGCTAATACTTTATTTAAATTTTTTGCATCCATATCCATTAGTGAAATTAGTCTATAATTTTCTTTGTGTTTTGGCTTTTCCTGGTTTAGGTGTCAACACAATATTTGTACCATTATCATAAAAAGAATTTGGTAGGACTTTTTCTTTGCCTATTTTCTTAAATAGCTTATATAGTATTAGACTTAATTGTTCTTTAAATGTTTGGTCAAATTCACTTGTAAATCCATCTGGTCCTGAAGATTTTTTTCTTGGGGAGTTTATTGATGGTTTCTTCAATTTCTTTTTCAGAAATGGGATCATTTTAGTATTTTACATCTTCTTCTGTTGATCTGGATAACTTATATTTTGTAAATATACATACATTTCACTTAGATTGTCAGATTTATTGGCATACAGTTGGGTAAAATAGCTCCTAATTATTGTTTAATTTCCTTTTCATTGGTAGTGAATTCACCTTTTTCATTTTTTATACTAGTAATTTGGTTTCCTTTCTTTTTTAATCAAATTAACTGAAGGTTTATTTATTTTATTGTTTTTTAATATAACCAGCTCTTAGTTTTATTTATGAATTCACTAGTTTTCTTAATTTCAATTTTAATAATTCCTCCTTTGATTTTCAGAATTTCTAATTTAGTATTTAATTGCAGATTTTTAATTTGTTCTTCTTCTAGCTTTCTTAGTTGCTATATCAGCAAGCACCCCAGCATACCCAGGATGGCTGCTAGCACAGGTTCTTAGATCTGCTTTTCTAAAGAAAAGCAACTCAAAATGGGTTAAATATCTTACGTTAATCAATCAAACATGTATCATTTATTTACTTCAGGAGGAAAAGTCAACACCCTGAACTTCAGAGAATACAAACAGAAGTTAGAAGCAGAAGTTACAAGCAAAGAAACAGATGAGCAGACAGACTTCCAGCTCTCTCACCATTACCTTCATACCTAGTTAGTTATCAGAGAAGGAAGCACCAACATCTGGGTTTTCAAAGCTGGGGGGCTCACCTGCTTCCCAGAGTGTTATCTGGCCAAATCACACAACTCTTTCCAAAGTAAGCCCCAAAGCAAAAACTCACATCAGGGTATATATAGCTTTCTCCTGGATCAGAGAATGTCACAACCCTCTTGACCAACTGCCCAGTCACAAAGTAATAAGTTGTGGGTGTTCCTGAAAAACAGGCTTCCTATCACAGGCTCCTCGTGACTACATTCAACCTATTAGGGGGCAGAATATATTTTCAAATCAGGGAAGGTTCTCAGAGTCACTTAAATCTATCAAAAGGCCTAGGGAGAAGGAAGATCTTCAGATTCCCATAACAGTTGCATGCACAATTCATTGATCTCCTCTTTCTCTATTTTATCCATGTGAGCATTTTAAAGATACAAAATTTCTCCTAAAAATTACTTTGGCAGTATCACATAAATTTTGATATGTTGTCTCATTATTGTTATTCTCTTAGAAGAATTTATTGTTTCTATGATCTGTTGTTTGGCACATTCATTCTTTAGGAGTAGTTTATTTCATTTCCAATTAGTTTTAGTCAATCTTTCCATGGCCTTTATTACATGTAATTTTCATTGCATCATGATCTAAAACAAAAAATTTATTCCTGCTCCAGTCTTTTACCTTTACTCTGTCAGTGTCTCTCTGCTTCAAATGTGTTTGTTTTTTTGTAAACAACATATTCTAGGATTATAGTTTTTAATTCATTCTACTATCCACTTGTTTTGAGGGAGAGGTCAACTCCTTCACATTTACAGTTATGATTACTAAATATCTTCCTATCTTATCCCCCCATTATACATTTCCCTCTTCTTTCACTCTGTCCCTCCTCGCCAGGGTTTTGCTTCTGACCACTGTCTCCCTCAATCTGTCCTCCCTTCTATGGCTCCCCCTCTTTTCTTTCTCCTTTCTCCTCCTACTTCCCTATAGGGTAAAACATATTTCTATATACAACTGAATGTGCATATTATTCCCCCTTTGAGCCAAACCAGATGAGAGTAAGGTTCAAACAATACTCATCCCTTTCCTTTTTTTTACTACTATAATAAATGTTTTGTGTCTCTTCATGTGATGTATTTTCCCTATTCTGCCTACCCCTTTTCCTCTTCTCCTAGTACAATTTTTTCACCCCTTCATTAATTTTTTATACCATCATATCAAAGTCAACTTATAACCATACTCTGTCTATATATACCACTTCTAACTGCCCTAATAAAGATACAGCTTTCAAGAGTTACAGGTTTCATTTTCCCATGTAGGGATGCAAACAGTTTAATGTTATTGAATAACATGTTTGTTTTTTTCTTTCCTGTTTACTTTTTATGCTTCTCTTGATTCTTGTATTTGAAGTTCAAATTTTCTTTTTTACCTCAGGAATGCTTGTTTCTTCCTTTTTCCTGAAAACTGAAATTGGAACTGGGAAACCAAATGGCTCTTTTTATCACATGCCATTGGAGGAAATTTTTTATATCCCCTCAGCCTACCATCAACTCTTTTCACCAAATATTCATATTATTGAGAAGCTATGTCTATAAACTGGCATCACATTTGACTTGGAGACAGGAGTTCTTTCCCTCTAAGAGCAGTGTCACATTACTTAGAAAGTCCTTCCTTTAATAGCCAATGCCATTTTTCTATTCTAATACAAAGGCATGAAATATGCACTTTGAGGTAAAAAAAAACACTTCCAGGTAACCCATGTGGACATACCATACATCCCATCGGTGTAATAGTGAAAGGTTTTAGTGCAACAGCTAATAAAACCAAATCATACTGTGTCCATCTCAATTGATGCCTTCCAAGTAGGGAAAGGGCCAAAATAAAAGACTAACTACAGCATTGTTGGCATTGGTCCACAGTTCCATGTAAGAACACAAGCCAGGTTTCATTAACTGGATACGAAGGTGGGCTGCACTGTCTTCATTGTAAGGGGACTTAGTTTTGAGTTTACAAAAATCTGGTATCCAGTCCACACGGGCACCAACTACCTGGCCCCATCTAGCAGCTTGAATATGAAATTCTTTGGGTTTGATTGATATATTAAGGTCCAAAATCAGGAGTCAAATTGGTCAATTAATGAGTATTTAAGCAATAATGATTACTAAGTAGTGATAATGCTTATTGTTACTCAATATGGTCAAGAAAAAGTGTGGGGGTTAATAAAAAGGTAAACCACCATACCTCACTGTTCCCAAAATTCTGATCATGGTCCCAATCAGATTATGAACCAGGTCACTAAACCATTTGAAACTTCCCAGGAATCAAGAGGAATAAACATTTCACAAATCATAAAAAGTGATTTCACTATAATAGGGCACTCCAAGGTGAGGAAATGCTGTATATAAATGCAGGGGTCAGCAGTTTCTCTGGTTCTTATAGTCTTAGAGACCTCTCTAAAGCACTGACAGATGAAATAAGGCCACACAGTATTTGGCAGACTCGAACCTGATGCAACCTGGCAGTTTTCAGTTTTCCATCTACTATAACATATTTGTATTATATGTTAAAAACTAGCACATATAAATTGTCAAATTATCTGAGAAGATGGGATTTCAAATTCATGTTGGGAAATCATATGGAAAGCCCAAAATTCCCTTCACTGGGATGATTTTCCCATTCTTGAGGCCCTTTAGGGTGATGCTCAAGGCTAAGGGAGGTAAGGAGTGAAGTTGAACTAGTTTCTCGTTTCAGATGTCTCAGGTCAGGAAGCGCTAGGTAGTGATTCATGCAAGCATCCCAGGCAATTCAAATAGTGAATACAATAAGCATTATGGTACTCTCCAGAAAATCACATGGTGAACAATCATATAGTAAGAGTGATCAGTGATCTTCATAGAATTACTTTGGTCTGGATTTCTCTCACTGAGCCAAGGAAAGGGAAGTGAAGACATGAGGACAGAAGAAGACAGAATCATAATATGTTTACTCTCAGACTATGCTGTTACTTCCCCATGAAGCCTACCAGACTTACCAGTGCTGGTTCAGGTAAAGTCCTGGATTGCCCACAACATTTCATAATTAAATATTGTTGGCATAGCCCACCTTTAGGGAAGATAAATCAGAGAAAACCAGGCAGGTAACTGGAACCTGATGGTCCTGAAATGCTCTCAAATTCATCCTCATATATGCCAGGGTTCAGTAACAGATCAGCAGCTTCTTCTCAAAAAGTTGGTATCACTCAGTGGCAGATAAGAGGGTCCTGGTCCAGAAACCTGATAGGGATAACTACTTTTCACCCAAGTGGACTGCCTTTGACTCTAAATTATATCCTGCCTCTCAACAGATATGTCTAGTTTCATAAGTCTTTGGGGGTTGGGAGATACCATTAGCAAGATATAGTTCCCGAATGCTTAAATGACTTCTATCAATTAGGTTTACCATGCCCCTAATGATTTTGTAACTGAGCACCTAGGTAGAATGTCTGCGGGATTATGAAAATCTAAACTCACCAGTGTAGGAGATGATACTCTGCATAGCTCCAGGCTGATGATAAGGATATCTACTGAACCTATGATGTCCTTGGTGGAATGAATTTCCAGATGAGATTGCTTTTGCCGATGTAGATGTCATGACTTAGAAAATCGCAAATTAACATTACCCAGCCTCAGCTATTAGATGTGTGACCTTTTGCAAGTCTTTTAATGTCTATTTGTCTAAGCAACAGCTAGAGGACTCAGTGGATAGAATGCTGACCCTGAAGTCAGGAAGATCTAGTTTGTTGTTGTGTCATTTCAGTTACATCCAACTCTTTGCAACTCCTTTTTGAAGTGTTTTTTGGCAAAGGTACTGGAGTGGTTTGTCATTTCCTTCTCTAGTTCATTTCACAGATGAGGAACAGGGTTAAGTGACTTGCTCAAGGTCACACAGCTAGTAAGTGTCTGAGGCTGGATTTGACTTCATGACGATGAGTCTTCCTGATTCCACTCCTAGTGCTTTATCCACTGTGCCACCTTGCTGCCACTAGGTGTGTGACCCTGGACAAGTTCCAACCTCTCTGTACCACAAGAAAAGGAAATGGCACAACACTCCGTTATCTGCCAATAAAACCCCACAGACAATGTGGCCCGTGGAGTCACAAAAAGTCAGACAACTGAACAAAAATGACAACAACAATGTTGTGTTGTGTTGTATTTTGATTTATTTTGTTAACTATTCCCCACTTACATTTGAATCTGGTTCAGGTAACAGAGGGAAGTCTTGCTGGTCACTGAAGGCTAGTTTGGCACCTCTGTCCGTGACTACTTCAAGATAAAGCCACTTGACCAAAGTCACAGAGTCAGCATGTTAGAAGCAGGATTTGAACCCCAGTCTTCTGACTTTGAGTCCAACTGTCCAGTCATTACACCATCTAACCTGTCAGGGTCAGACTCTCCAATTTTACACAATGATTTAGCAAATTTGAAAGAACCTTATACCTTATCAAGTTTAATAGGGCAAATCTTATTCCTAATAGGAGTGATCATTTCTTGAAGGTAGGTCTGCTTTTGGTCCTAAATCATTATATCATCAATGCAGTGCATTGCATCCTGCAACCCATTAGCATCCCCTGGTTATCCCATTCCACCCTGGCCTCATCTCCAGAGATTATGATAGATGACAAGTAAATTTACATAGTCAAAGGTTGGGAGAGGGGTAGGAGTACAGTATATATAAACTGCAGTCCCCAGTTGCTAATGCCTTTCTTTCCCTGTGAGATTGCCTTCCATCTTCTAAAATACCTAATTATTTACATATCTCCCCCATCAAAAAGTAAGCTCCCTGAGAGTGTGGACTGTTTCTTTTTCCTTGCTTTAAATCCCTACACTTAGGACAGAGTCTACCACATAGAAAGAGCTTCAAAATACTTGTCTGTAAATGATGATGGAAAATTGGGCCTGGTGGTGTCAGGATGAAGGAAAACTGAGAAAAGGACTGAGGAGCATTTTTAAAAGGCACTGACTAAGTCTACCACCCCCAAGTCATTCTCAAAGATTTAAAGGGAGGAAAAGGAGAATATCAAAGACCACAGAAATGACCCAAAGAACAGCTAGGTAAAGTTCTTATTGATTAACAAGCTTATACTGAAAGCATTAGAACTAGAATATTGCCATTTCTACCTTCACAACTTTTCTTGTATCTAACCCCTTTCCTCCGCTCTTGGATACTTACATATTTATTTGTCTCCCTAATTAGAATGGAAGCCCCTTGAAAGTAGGGATTTGTTCATTGCTTGTTCTTGTATCCCCAGTACCTAGCACAGTGTTTGGGACATGGTTATATCTACTTATTGAATGATTAATTCTTTACAAGCCTCATGGTAGAGTTGAAGGGGGCAGGAAAGGGGAGTAATTGCTGTAATTCATAGGATCATAGATTTAGCACCGTAAGGGACCTTAGAAATCATTGAGAAGTCTTACGCCTTCATTTTACAGATGATGAAACTGGGGCTCACAGAGGTTAAGAAATTTACCCAGGGCTATATAACCTACCCAGAGTTACACAGCTAATAAATATCAGAGCAGGTTAGGAAAAATGATAGATAAAATATAGCATTAACCATTTTCCAGGAAGTGTGCTCCCTCTCACTCTCTTTCATTCTCTCTCTCATCTCTATTTTACAGATGTGGAAACTGAGGCAAACAGAGGTTAAGTGATTTGCCCGAGGTCACACAATTTGAAGACAGATCTTTCTAACAAGTCTAGCATTTTTTAGTTAGGCAAAACATCATGGTACAGTGGCTCTGTGGTCATGAGATCTAGATTCAAATCCTACTTCTACATTTACTACCTTTGTGACCTGGGACAAATGATTTAAGCTCTCAGGTCTCATTTTGCTCAAGTGCAAAATTCGGACATTGGACTACAAGGCTTCTGAGGTCCCTTCCAACTCTAGGTCATTGGTCCTGTACTCTTAGTGGAGTCATCTCAGATTCCATGGGACATAGAGGAGATAACCTGGGAAGGTGAGGGTTCTAATAGATTCCAGTTTAGTTTTGTTTTGTCAAGATCATTCTTAATACAAAATAGGGTACTCTACTGACTTAGGGGTTAGACCAACTCCTCAAATATCCAACAATACATTCAGGATCAGGAAAAAATAATCACTATAACCTATGATTCATCAATCTCCACGTATATAATATTGTTAAAGCAAGGAGAATCAATTCCTTTGGTCAACTAACTCGGAGAGGCAACATGGCATAGTCAATAAAGAATGGTCTCAGAGTCAGAAAGATCTGAACTTGGTTTTCACCTTTGACACAAACTGGCTATGCAACTCTAAGCAAATCATTTCAAGTTCTCAGTGCCCTCCAACAACTCTAAGACTTCAATATTTAGCAGAATGTGGATGTGTCCAAAGTGTCTCTAAGAGTTCAGGGTATTGATTGATGGAGTTTCCTCAGCAATTCTCTACCAAAGAAATCAGAAGTATGCAAAAAAATGAAAACAAAGACATAGTATGGTGATATCCTCCAATCGATCAATAAACGTTTATTAAGTGCCTTCTAGAGACAAACACCATGTTAAGAGCTAGCGATACAAAAAGAAGCAAAAGACAGTCTTTGTTCTCAAGGAGCTCAAAATAAAATGGGGGAGACAACATGCAAACATATATACAAAGCAAACTACATAGAGGGTAAATAGGAAATAACAGAGAGAAGGCACTAGAATACATCCCATATTGATCCTTAAATTTCCCATGGTTCCTTTGGATCGGAGTGACTTCAGTTTCAGTATCTGTTCACCCAGAGAAGGTTTTGGGCATTTTGTCTCCCAGGATACTAGTTCCCATATCAATGGTCCTGGGACCTTTGATTAAAACTATCAGGAACAGTGATTAACCTGACATGGGAGACGTCATAAGGAGCCTGTCCTCACCTTCGTTCCATGGAGATTGTGAAGTCTTCCATAGTTTGTAATTGCGTGTCTGAATTTGTGTGAGTGACCCACAGCAGAAGACAAAGAGAAGATAGTCTATTAGAAGATGTTCAAAATGTAAGGAATGTCTGAGTTCAAATCTGGCATCAGACACTTAACACAGTTACTAGCCATGTGACCTTGGGCAAGTCACTTAACCCCAATTGCCCTTCCAAAACATTTTTTATAAAAAGCAAAATATAAGGAATGGAATTTCCATCAGCTGAGGTCTTAAGAATTATGAAACAACATTGCAAGAGGGATTATGGTTGAAAACTTCAAGGAGGAATATAGAAGTTGACCACTAATAGTCTACTAACTATATGTCTGTTAGTTCTTGGGGCATCCTGTCTCATGAAGTAAGAAGTCAAGGTAAAGAGAATCTGAATGACTTATTGGAAGTTCATATAAGAGAGGACTGTTGAGCCTCTCCCTGTTTAAAAAGATTATGGGTACACTGTAAATATGATTCAAATTCAGGCAGAAGTAAGTGGGTCTTCAGGATATATAAAAATTATATCACCAAAGAGAAGAGCAAGTAGAATATGATCAAGCAGTCCAGCATCCCTTTCTCATGTGAAACCAGTATTCTGTGAACTATGATTAATCATTCTCATCAGTATCAATTATTTTTAATTATTTTTAATTAACAAATATCCCCCCTCAAAAAAACCTAAGTTGTTTATAGATGGTGAAGCAAAACAGATTCCCACATTGGTTATATCCCGAACTGTCTCATTTTGTACCAATATTAATGACTACTGGCCTCCTGAGTAATTATATATCTGTGACCTGAGCGAACAAGGCTTTTCTTCTCCCTGCACATTGAATTACTCTTGAATCATGGTAAAGATCCTTAAAGATAGGAAAATTACAGGTCTTAAGTTAATAGACTCTATTTTGTCATCACAAAGGCCATGTGTTCTTCTTTACACCCTGTCTTCTTCTAGCTTCTAGTGATACTTGGAGTTATCTAGGGGCATATTAAATAAAGCAATGTCAGTAAAATGCCTTCTAGCTCTTGAGGGGAGGGAATGGGGATGGTTGAATGCTTGCTATCAGGCAAGACTTGGCATGAAGATGGTACTTACAGCCACCTGAGAGAGGGTCTATGGGAGATGAGTCAAAGGAGTCTAATAGAGGGGAGATGATGAAGCTTCCCCTCTAAACATGGAGCTGAGCAGGCTGAGGAGTAGGAATATAAACTGGGACATTCTTTCTCTAGGTGTTCATATTCCAGGTATCTGACTGCCAAGGTGCTATACTTAGGCCCATGACCTAGACTCTGGCCATGGAAATACTTTCCTGCCAATTGACATCACATTTTGGCAATGCATACAACCAGTTGTGGGAAATTTTCTTAAGAAATTTCTGTTCTATTTGTTGAAGTTTGTCAAAACACATAAGAGAAATGAAGGTGGAAATTTGTTGCCTTAATAAAATTTAACGCAGGCCAGGAGGTGTTTTATTTTGTCCTCAGACTTTATAAATAGAATGAATTTATATCATTATGCTTGCAACCGCCAAGCTTTTCATACTGATCTTCATACTGAGTTAATGTCAGGGTAACTAATTCATTGAGGTCTTTATTATCAGGGGCATCTACTGGTGTAGTGGATATAGCACTGGGCCTGGAATCAGGAAGACTTGAGTTCAAATGCAGCGTCAGACATTTACAAACCGTGTGATCCTGGGCAAGTAACTTAACTGCTGTTTGCCTCAGTTTACCCAACTGTAAAATGGAGATAACTGTAGCACCTATTTGGCAGGATTGTTGTGAGGATAAAATGATACCATATTTATAAAAACTGTTTAGCACTGTGCCTGACACAGACTAGGCATCATATAAATCTTTATTCCCTAAGGTAGGGGTTCTTAACCTGATCCACATAAACCTTTTAAAAATATATATTTTATGCCTATGTGTCAACACAATTGATTTTCTTTGTAATTTTATGTATTTAAAAACAGTATGTAAAAAAGGTCCACTGGCTTTACCATACTGCCAACAGTGGCCATGACACAAGAAAACTTAAGAGTACTTGGTCTAAGGCGGCCTCCTCTTGGTAGAAGGGAAGGAGAAGAAAGTAAATGTGTATGAAGTGCCTACTTAACGGGTATCAGGCACTTTGATAAGAACTTTACAAATATTATCTCTTTTGGATCATTACTACTACTAGTGATGATGATGATGATGATGATGATGATGATGATGATTGATGATGATACAGATTAGACTTGTGATTTCGTTGGTATATGAAATTCCCAGGTGAGGAAACTTCCTCTACCAATACAAATGAAGGCACATTCTGTGAAATTTATAATTTTAGAGTAGTTTAGAACAGTGAATGTTGAAGTGGTGTATCCAGGGCCATACAGACATTGTGTCAAAAGCAGGACTTGAACCCAGATCTTCTTGACTTCCAGGCAAGGGCTCTCTACCATGCCAATTATTCTGGTGGTTTTTATGTTGATGATGATAAACATAAGGATTGAACCTATAGTTTTATTAGGACAGAGAATCCCTAAGTGAGAAAACTTGCTCTACCAAGGCAGCTTTGAAGCAACATCTAGTCTTATAGGGTTAACAATAGTGATGGCGGGGGAGAAAGAGAGGGAGAGAGAGAGAAACACGGAGAGACAGAGATGGAGAGACACAAAAAGAGAGAAACAAAGACAGAGACAAAGAGAGAAACAGAGAGACAGAGATGAAAGACAGAAGCAGAGAGATACAGACACAAAATGAGCGACAAAGAAACAGAAACAGAGAAGGAAGGAGAAACAGAGGAAACAGGGTCAGACATGCAGAGATAGAAACAAAATAAGAGAGAGGAGAGGAGGGGATGGGGGGAAAGAAAGAGAGAGAGAGAGAGAGAGAGAGAGAGAGAGAGAGAGAGAGAGAGAGAGAGAGAGAGAGAGAAGCAGAGACAGACATAGATCCAAGATCCTTGTAATCTTGGTGCTCAGACTTTCCCTCTAATGCAGGTCTTAAGCCTTTGGGGATCTGGGTGGCCCATGTGCCTCCTTACCATTCCATTTCATTGCCCTGAGATACATAAACTGCATGCAGACTCAAGGCAAGAAATTCTACACCTCCTTTCTTCTTGCAAACTGGAAAAATCAGGGGGTGTCCTGAGCCTTTGTTCTCTGTAATTATGCAGTACTTGGAAGAAGCAAATCATTATGTCAGAATGAAGTCCCCTGGATATATTTCCCTAAATTCTTTGACATGGGGACTAATTAATGTTAATGGGAGATATAATCATAATACTGATAGATAACATGATAGGTGGAAAAAAGTAGCTAACATTTAGACGGTGCTTTAAGGTCTGTGGAAGCACTTTATGTATCTCATTTCATTTGACCTTCACCATAACACTGATGAAGAAACTGACTCTGTGACAGGTTAAATGGTTTGTCCAAAAGTATAGAGCAGAGGCATGACCCATGTCAATGTCTTCTAGACTTCAGGTCCAATGTACTCTCCTCTAGGCCACCATATTGCACAATAATGATAAATAACATGGACTAGTAGAGAGCGTGCTCAATGGGGAGTCAGGGGACCCAGGCCTGAATCCTGGCTCTGATACTTACTAGGGGCATGAGCATGAATGACTCACCTCACATCTCTGAACCCCAATTCCTTCCTCTGTCAAACGTAGACAATACTCCTTGTATGAGCCACTGCAAAGAAATGTTTTGAGGAATTCCCTAAAGTGTTAGAGAAAGGTGTTGTTAATGAAACTATTATTACGGCTTCTACTTCTGTAGCTCTACAAATGATGAAGCATTGACCTCACAACAATTCTATGAGTTAGCCAGTTCAAGCAGAATTTGAAAAGATCAGTGATTTGTCAGTGTGGCCACTCCCTGGTCAACCCTAATAACATCCTCTCTACCCCATAATAATTGATCTTCATAAATAGCAACCCCCTGAAAACACTTGAAGAGCTAGCCACCAGGTTTCTAGGAGTTAGCTTCTGCATGCTTAGCCAGCCTGATCCTCAGATAATGGGAACAGTTTGTCACCAATCTCTTATTCAATGGAAAGACTGCTGCCTTTGTAGTCAGAAGATTTTGGCTCAAAAATTGGACATCTGGGGCAGCTAGGTGGAGCAGTGAACAGAGCACGGGCCCCTGTAGTCAGGAGGACCTGAGTTCAAATCTAGCCTCAGACACTTAAAACGTACTTGCCATGTGACCTTGGGTAAGTCACCAACTGATCTGCCTTCCCCGCTCCAAAAAGCAAAAAAAAAAAGAATTGGACATCTGATGGAGCTCCCTACATGACATTGGACAGATCCCTTCAATCTTCACAGGCCTTAGTTTACTCAGCTGTAAAATCACAGGGTTTGACAGGATGACCTCTGAGGTCCCTTTTAACTCTACTACAGCTATGATGGTAAGATCTCCTGAAATGTCATAACACCTGCCTGCAGTTACACTGTCCTGGCATTGTCTTTAGGCAACCATGGTCACCTCCATGCCACAATGAGGTATAGGAGGAGGATTGTAGCATGGGAATATAACTAGTGTAGGAATATAACTGTTCTCTCCATTTTACAGGTGACGAAACTAAGACTCATCAGAGTCAAGTGATTTGCTTAAAGAGTACAGACATTTCCTATAGAAGATTGAGTTATGGGATTGGATTTCAAATCTCAGCTCTTCCACTTGCTACCTATATGGCCGGGAGAATCAATCACCTTCTTCATGCCTCAATTTCCTATTGTAAAAAATGAGAGGCTTGAACCCGATAGCTTCTAAAGTTACCTCCAGTCTAAAGCCTATAATTCTATGATGCTGAATGGAAGAATGAGGATAGGGACCTAGAATTCCTGATGCATAATCTCTGATTGCACTCATAGGTTTTACCCACTGAAACATATAAGCTGACATCTTTGCTATGGAAATGCCTGAAATCTGTGCTGTGGAAATGTTTGTTTTTATTATTATTGTTTATATTGTATTTATTTTTGTTTGTTTTATTATATGTATTGATATTATTATTATTATTGTATTTATTATTATGTATTTATTAAATTAAAAATAATATAAAGATTAGATATAGTCTCTGCTTTCATGGAGCTTATAGTCCAGTAAGGGAGAAAGATGCAAATGCTAATAAGTATATAATACAATTTATTATGTGACAGATGTATTCAAAAGTTGCATAACAAAGTCCTTGTGAAGAGAAAACAAGGTCCCCAGAGAATCTGTTCCATTGTGGAGGTCAGGTATCTGGCATGAGATAATTATGTAGAATGATTTGTAAAACTGAATCTTTTATAAATATCAGCTGTTGATGTGTTGTAGGTCAGAGAAAAGGGAAAGAAAAAAAATTCCATAAGAGACAGGAAAGAAGGAAACAAGCATTTATTAAGCACCTACTATTCGCCAAGCACACTGTGCTTAGCATTTTACAAATATTGTTGGCCATACTGACAACAGACCTGCAAGCCAGGGAAATGTTATTATTACTCCCATTTTTCAGATGGGAAAACTGAAGCAAACAGATATTAAGTGACTTGCCTAGGGCCATATCCCTGGGAAGTGTCAGGGGCCAGATTTGAACTCAGGTTTTTCTGACTTCAGGCTCAGCTCTCTTTCCACAGAGCCTGCTTCAGGAATTGTTTTTTTCTGTGCAATTCTTACACTGCCTCTCCTTAACAGTCTCTTTGAACCATTTTTCCAAAGTCCAGAGCCCAAACTTTTTGTTTCTCTTTTTCCTGGGGGGGGGGGGAAGATGGGAGGGGTTAGGGTATTGGGGAGTAGATTGGGGAAAGAGTAAAAACCAAACACCCCCTAGTGGGAAAGAAGGGAATTTGTCGCATATCAAAAGAGCTTGAAATGTAATTGGGAATTAACAGATGTTCATCTTGGCCCAATTCAGATCTATTGAGTACAAAGCTTCATATCCATTATCTATATCCCAACATGCTGTCAAAAATTTCATACAACACTGTTTCATAATTAAAATCAACCATTATTCTAGTCAGGAAGGAAAATGGAGATCATTGCTTGCATGTGCGCTCTGTCTCTGTAATTGCAAGCACCTGGGGGCAAGGCACTAACTCATAGTTACTCCTTTGCATATGGCACCTAGTACTTTGTGTGTGGAAATGCTCCCCAGACAGTGGCAATAGAGGGAGATGCCTTCAGTTTAAAGATGGAAAAAGCTAGGAAGCCCACAAGTGTGACTATTTCTTGGCAGTAACCTCATGTAATATAAAAAACACTGAAACAGAAAGTAGGGAAGCTAAATTCTAATTCTACCATATCATCCCTGAATTAATAGCTATGTAGCCCATTGTTGTGATGGGACAACCAAAGGGTTTTCTGTTTTCCCAGAAAGTGGAGTGATTGGCCTAAGGTTACGCTGTAAAGTAAAAGCAGATCCTTTACTCAAAAACAGAAGGTGTTAACATCCAGGTCAATTATACCATATGCTATCACCCCTCTCCCTTTCCCCATCATTTTGCAGGTGAAAAAATGAGCCTCAGAAATTAAGTTACAATCAAGGTCACAAAGAGAGTTAGGGTCAAAGACATAGGTCAAACCCTACCCTCCTGCTTCCAAGTCGTGTGCAAGTGTCAGTTGGAGCGCTCTGGTGAATGAACCACAACAGGTCTTCATTACTCTTTTCTTATGAAGTATGAAAAGTTGTTTTATTAACTAGAACACAGGAATGTAGTCTTCCAGAAATTTCAGAATTCAGAGCAGAGTCCATTGTTAATTACAGAAATAAATAACTGATACATTGAGCTCCTTTCCCTTTAAAATTATTTTATGTTTTCCTATTTTGCAAAACATATTCCAGTTACCTGCTGAGATGCAATTCTTCATTCACAGGGGAAGCCCAATTGTCAGCCACAGCTTTGTTGGGAACGGGTATCTCTTCCAACGTAAAAGCTTAGATATTAGCATGGAAAAGAGGCTTGCAATAAAAAAATAATTAAAGCAGCTGTGTTTGAACAGGGGGACATTTGCACAAACAGAATGCTCCAATGAATGCAAAAGAATAAGAAGCAAGGGAAACCCGAAAACATGACTGTATCCCTAAGTCAACAATGTAACCCTAGGAAGCAAAAGATCCTAGAACCTTGGGGAGCCTTAAACCTCTGAAATAAGCGAAGCAAAGAGGCACTCATTCCTTGATGGGAATAGTTCTCTCCCGCTGACTTCATACTGTGATTCCCTAAGTCTTTGTTTCATGTCTGTAAAATGGTGGGGAGAGAGGGAAGAAAATAATCAAATAATGTACATCAGAGTGTAAAGAGCCCCAGCCTGAGAGTCCAAAGACCTGGGTTTGAGTTCTGACACTAATACGCTGTGGGAAGGAAGTCGTAAGAAGGCAAGAGGTCCTGAAAACTTTGCAATTAGCTATTTCAGGGACATTTATTTTAAGGTATTCATTTTCAAATAATGTGGAAAGAACTCTAGATTAGGAATCAGAAGATCTAGTTTCTGCCCTGGATTCTCTACTTCCTAGTTATCAGTTAATCAACAAGCATTTATTAAGTGTCTACAGTGTTTAAGGCACTGTGCTAAGTGCTAAGGATGGCAGGACAAAGAAATAAATAATCCCTACTCATAAGGAGTTTACACTGTAAGGAGGGAGACAACAAGAACTTAAAGTGAATATATACAAAGTAGTTAAATACAACATAGTTTCAAAGAGGACTAATCACACTTTCTCTGAGCTTCAGTTTCCTTACCTCTAAAATGATGGAGATACATTTGCTGCTACCGAAACTGTCCACGTAGATAAAAATGAGGCAATTTCTCTGAATATTAATGGGACATCCAGCTCATTTGTAAAAGGCTCTCTGGCCAGTTTACACCAAAGAAACCAAGAACATAGGTTGAAAAGGCTTTTAAAACTCAAATATATCTTCTGATTGGCCTGACAGTACATTGGTTGGACCACTCCTGGTAAAGGCAAAGCAATCCCCATTGGTGAACATTTTAATAAGGAGGCAGGCTAAGGGTTCTCAGCTTCTCCCTATTCATCTTTGGGAGGATGGAAGTGACCCAGAGAAAGTGGGCTCATCATGAGACCTAGCTGCCTTTAGCAATCTTGCCTAGAAAAATACATCCCAATCAGGATCTCCCTGACTTAGTTTCACCTCTGTAGAACAACTTAACCCCAACTTTGATAAAGGAAAAATTAAGGACAAAAGGATATGTCCCTAGGAGAGGATCTAGTTCAGGCTGGCTTCTATTTACAGGGACTAGGAGCCCAGGCCAGGCTGATGAACCAACAGATGCCTTGGTCTGGGAGCGATTGCCTTACTCTATTATGCCCCTCAGAAACTGCCTGTCCTCGAGAAATAGGATCTGAGAAAATGAATGGATTAAGACAATCCATTATTCATTCTCCTCACCACTACTACCAACATTATAGGGTAGCTGTGAGAAGCAAATGTGAAGGTTTCTGTAAGAACATCATGTGATATATACATATTTATTAATGTAAGCATATAAATGAATCATATATTTAATTTATATATATATATATATATATATTTTCTTATTCTCCCTTCTCGTTTATATGCATTTGACTCTCTCTTATTTCTAACTTGTGGGATCTCTGTTTTTGTTGTAAAAGTGCAAGCACAATGGAAAAACAAAAAAGTGTTATCCATTGTTTGGATGATGTGGAAAGCTAGAGATAATGTGCATTGTTCAGCACATTCTGTCATATGAAACAATGCTAATCTTGTAGATGAATTGTGTTACTAGCCTCCAGTGACTCATGTGTTCTGATCTCAAGACTACAATATTCTGTGACCATCCCACATTCCTAAGAATGGAGATTCCATTTCCATTTCTCAAACCCTTTTCACATCCTCCCTTTCTTCAAAATTTTCAGAGAACTGTGATTTAATTAATGGGTCACTAGGGCTAGAATTGCTTCATGTAAACTGGCACCCTAGAGTGATTAATTAAGAATTATTATCCCTCAAAAGATGAACTTGGATGAGGAAAGGACATTTGTATCAAGCAATTGCGGATTGTGGAACGTGTTTCTGTACTTTTGGGTATTTATAGAAAAAAAGGCACTACTTGGATTTTATAAGACTGTGTGGCATATTGTTTAGAATCTTAGAATGTCAAAGCAGAAAGTAATGCGAGGGGAGGGATAAACATTTATAAAGTTCTTACTGTGTTCCAAGTACTGTGCTAAGCGCTTTTTTACAAATATTACCTCACTGAATCCTCACAATAACCCTGTGAGTTAGGGGCTATTATTAACCCTATTTGATAGTTGAGGAAACTGAGGCAAACAAAAGTTAAGTGACTTGTCCAGGATCAAACAGTGATAATAATAATAATAAATATTAATAATAATAGATAACATGTATATAGTGCCTACTGTGTGCTGGACACTGTGCTAAGCACTTTACAAATATTATCTCATTTATCCTCACAACAACCCTGGGAAGTAGGTGCTACTATTATCCCATAAAGAGATTAAGCAACTTCCCAGGGTCACACAGCAAGTAAGTGAATTGGGCTGTATTTGAACTCTGGTATACCTGACTCTAGGTCTGGTAGTCTGTTTATTGCAATATCAGCTCCCTCAGGACCTCAGACTATCAAACTCTGAATGCCAATGCTAGGAAGGTCTTCTGACTGTGTCTCTTTCATTTCAAAAATGAGCAATGTGAAGTGAATGATTTGTCTGAAGCACACCATGATTTGGCAGAGGTCAGATTTGAACTTGGTCTCTTGACTTCCAGACCAGTCCTGTCTTTTATCCTACCACCATCAGATATCCATACAAAAGCTGTAAATCCAGAAAAAAAAATTTTAAACCATACAAACAACCAAAAATATGATAATATAGATCTGATGTGTCCATTTAAGGGCACTGTTGAATTTCTTTCAAAGACCTGCCTTGTTGCCAAAAGATCACTATGTTTCTTGCCAAACTCTCTGCTCCTCTACCTGCTTCTTCCTTGGTCCCTTCCTTTCCTTTTCCTTTCCCCTCCCCCGCTTGCCCCAGGAAACCTAAGTATTAATTGAAGAGTGAAGTTGCTGCCGCCTTCCAGTATCTCTGCTGATGAGCTGTCAAAAGCAAAGACACCAGGGACTAAATGCAGCTGCCAGAGAGAAATGACATGAAGCTGTCAGATCCCCACGCTGTGGGGCTGGTGACTTTGTGTGGTCAGGAAAACCCACTCTGAGGAGCTGACTCCACATTTAAAAGGGGGTCTGATTACTTGCACAAATGCAGTCATCTGGCAGGCAGGATTAGGAGGAACTAAAAAGGAAGGCAAATCCAGACCTGAGCCTCCTGGCCTCAGCTGGACAGGGTGATCAGTGCTCTCCTGACCGGTGGTTTTTTTTTTTTTTTTTTTTGCTAAGTATGTAGTTTGTTTGTTTTTTTCCTCCTTGGTCATTCTCACTCCTTGTCCAGAGAGGGAGGTTTGCTCATTTGAGAGGGAACTCTCACTTCCCAGCATTGTCTCCCACCTGGTGACAGAAAAGCAACCCACAGAGCTTCACTCTCACTCAGACTTCCAACTAAAAAGTCCTCGGCAGTAGCTTCCACTCCCAGAAACCTAATCGCTTCAATCAGCCCAGATTTTCTTCTATTTCTCAGAGACAGAGACCAGCAGGGTCAGTATAGGGGCTTGCTTTTTGTCCCTGTCCACCCTAGGAAGGACACAAAAGTTGAGTGTTCTTCCCTACGTTGGTGAATAAAGCACTGACTCAGAGGGAAACACACATACTAACATAATAAGAAACCCTATCAGGCCCTTCACAGGCGGAGGTTCTAGGGGTTTTCTCTCCAGGCTGGACTTCTTACCCTCCTGGATTTTCTCTACAATGCCCCAGAGACCTCTTCTACTTACTTGGAAGCTTGTCACACCCCTGGACTTCACACATTCAAGCCTCCCACTTCTCCATTCCCCTCCAGACTTCAATACTGACTCCTCCAGCCCCTTTCAGCTTCCATTCAACTCTTCACTTCTCGCATTAGTACAGAGGGTAGGTCTTTCTTTCAGCCTGCATTTGTTTTCCCAGCCTTTGACCAGTGGTTCTCAACCGTCCTAATGCCGGGACCCTTTAATACTCATATGTGGGCGTATCTGCACATGGGCAGACCCGCATGGAGCTGGATAGAGGAGCAGTGTCTTGGTTCTTAAGACCATCGGAAATATGTGTTTTCTGATGGTCTTAGGCGACCCCTGTGACCCCTATGAAAGGGTTGTTCGACTCCCAAAGGGGTTTCGACCCACAGGTTGAGAACCACTGCCAGTTTTTTAAGCACGGTTCTTGGCACATAACAAGCCCACGATAAATGCTCATTGACTTAATGTGACTACTAAGTCCTTCCTTGCTATGTCTTCACACTAAGATACCTCCTTGGAATTGCTTCCTGTGATTTTGGATAATGGTGAGTCGGAATCATTAGAATGTCACCAAGGGTAAGAGCTGTGAGGAAAAGAGTGTGTGTTACAACAGAAAGAACATGCGCTCTGGAGGACCTTGTACTACCCCTATGGGACCACCTGTCATCCTACAGATTGCTCACCTAAGTAAGTCACTTAACATCCCTGGGCCTCAGTTTCTTCATCTGAGAAATGTCTGACTTAAGACTAAGTGGTCTCTAAAGCCCCACCCAATTTTAAATCTATGATCCTAAGAATGAGAAGTTGATGACAGCCTTCTCTGATTGTCTCCTATGAGACCACTATTCTATGGTGCTGTTTACAGCCTTGATGAAATTTCTAAGGTGCTGAGATCATCCAGGTTGCACATCCCAGGGAAAGGCATTTGATATCTGGCCTATTCTCTGCCAATTCAAATCTTCCCTAGTCTCTGGTCCCTCTCAAAAGCCCTCCAGCTACATCTAGACCAGTCTTCAACAAAATTGTGAGAAACCCTTTCTACAGCCCACTGCCTCTTGTCAGCACCCACCACCAATGGCCCAGAGTGACCTTCTTGCCTCCCTGGGGAGCAAACTATGCTTCTGTTTCCTCATCTGCAACATGGGGATGATATGTCTATTTATTTAACAAGGGAGGAAAACAGATATATACAAAATGTCCCAAAAGTTTTAGTTCAGTTTTAACATTTAATAGCATCTGTGTGTGTATATATATGTATGTATATATTTAACAAGCAAGGAAAATAAACATATACAATATGTCCCAAAAGTCTTAGTTCAATTTTAACACTTAATAACGTGTGTATACAACAAGGAAGGAAAGTAAATATATACAAAATGTCCCCAAATTCTTACTGTAATTTTAACTTTTACTATCATCTATGCACACATCTATATACACATCTACACATATGTGTAAACACATAAGCATATATGTCTCTATATAGGAATGAATATATATATATTGTGTATATGTGTATATGTATTAAATATATGTTTATATGAAATATAGTTGTTGTCAAGAAAGCACTTTACAAGCCATAAAGCCTTCTGAAAAATGTGAACTACTTTCAATGTCTGTCTGCTGATCCATGCAGTGAAAGGATAGACTGTATTAACATGTGACATATGACTAGGTAATAGATTGAGAATTATACTCATCCTTCCTTGCCTAGATTCATGAAATGTCTTGTGGAGGAAACCATCTCTGGTTACAAAGACTTTCTTGATGGTATTAATTCCTTAATATTTAAAGAGAAATCACAATAATACCAACAGTAGGTCATATTTACCTGACAGGTTAGGATGTGCTTCACATTTAATAATCCTAATGAAAATGTATAACTAAAATTTTGATTTTGTAAGTGAGATAACTGAGGTTCAGAGAAAAGTGACTAGTTCAGATTCACTTGGCTTCTTCTAAGGGGTGGATGCAAGGCCAGCACTTAATGTTTATTGATTAGACTTGACTTCTGACTCTAATTGCAGTGAGCCTTCCATTACATGATGGTGGAGTTCTTGCCTTCAGGGAGAATATAGTCAAGTTTGTAAAGCAAGGCAAATCTCCATGAAGCTCAGTGAAGACAATAAAGAGGAAATCCATTAAGAAGGGTGGTAGAGACATTAAGTAGCATAGATATGCAGAGGAGGCTGAATCAGGTGGGAACATATAGTCTGTGCCACGGCAATTAAGCACCTGTTTACACACTGCTTTGTTCTCCCTGAGGGACTATGTCTACTTGCCTTTTATTTATGGAGTACTGAGCTGAGCACATGGTAGATACATAGCAAAGAGGAGTTTTCTTTGGTTTTTTTTTGTTTTGTTTTGCTTTTTAGAATCAATGAAGAGAATATTAGAACTAGAAGAGATAAGCTGGACTTTCAAAACTGATGGGAATTTTTTTTTCAGTCTAGACCCATAGTTTCCACGATGTAAGGAACTCCTAAAGAGAGATCTCACTCTACCAATGCTAGCTGTCAGAATCTATTCAACTTTCAGTCTTAGAGAGTTTCCTAGGGACATCTAGGGGCTGGTTTGCCCAAGGTCCCACAACCACTATCTGACAGGGAAAGAACCTGATCCCAGGTGTGCCTGACTCTGAGGCCACCTCCTAGCCTCAATGCCAAATTCCAGAATGGAACTTTAGAACATAGAAAGTCAGAAATAGAAAGGACCTGAAAAGAGAATGGAAAACGTGAAAGCTGGAAGGGACTGTGAAGAGAGATCATCGGATACAGCAGCTTGAAGAGAACTTAGAGAGTTCTCTAATAAATTAGTTCCCCAATAAATCAACAATCATTTATTAAGCACCTATGGTATTTCATGTCCTGTGCTAGGTGCTGAAAGTTCAAACAAAAAAATGAAACTGTCACTGTGCTCAAGTAGTTCTATTCTTTAAGAGGAGATATAGCTATCTATCTCTATCATCTACCTATCCAAAATAAATATATTAGCAGCAATAAAGTATAAATGCAGCTAGGGGATACAGTGCATAGAATGCTGGACCTGGAGTCCTGAAGACCAGTGTTTAAATCCCACCTCAGACACTAGTTATGTGACTCTGGTCAAGCTTCTATCAGTCTCAGTTTCCTCAACTGTAGAATAGTGATAATAATGATACCTGTTGTAAGGATAAAATAAGGTAATCTTTGTAAATATCTGAAAACCCTAAAGCACTGTTTGAATGTTCCCTACTGTTACATGAGAATATTCTGAAAGTCCAGACCTAAAAAAGCAGAAATAAAACCTGTTCACTCCTTTTCTACTATTTTAATTCATATCTGTAACATCTTAAAATTTCAAGTAAATTAAATTATTCCAGATAAATCAATTCAGAGATCATCTAGTCTCCCCTTCATCCTCATTTCAGAAGTAAGGCGACTGAGGTTGGAGTGCTGAATGACTTAGCCAACATTATATCTAAATACAATTGGTGAAACTTTTATTTGCCGATTTACAGCATCCAAGGCTCTTCTAATAATACATGTTACAGAATTATGATTCAACCAACTGTAGAAAAACAAAGAAAGTCATCATTCTGAGGGCATATGGAAAGCATAGAAAATATATGCCTGTATTTGGATGTATTTGGCATGTTCATGTGCTTATGTGTATGTGTGAAAATGCATCCACACATTTGCCTTTATTTTTGTGAGAAATTTGTATACAATACTTGTCAACCAATTTAACATCCATATTTTCAAGTTAATAACCATTGAACCTTCCTTTTACAAATGAACATGAGACATTCAGAGGATCCTAAAACCATATCATTTAAAGAAGGATGGAGTCTTAGAGTCATTTAGTCTAATTCTTATTTTGCATTTGAGGAAATAGGCTCAAAAATGGAAAGTTACTTGCACCAGATCATGTAGGTATATGGAGTCTAGATTAGAATCCTGAGCCCTGACCTTAAATTCAGTCATCTTCCTCTTTACCACATAATCCTCAGTGAGAATAGGCTTGCTGTCCAACAAAGAAAAAAAACACGCGTATACATACTATGCACTTTTCTCCTTACATTGGAGCAAAAACAGTTGTTGACTTCCTCCAAGGTCACATAGAGAGTTAAAGAGTGGAGGAAGAGAAGAAGGTGGGGAGGAAGGCTTTGATGGCTGGAGAACACTTTTAAAAATTAATACCAAGAGATTGCCCCTGAGGCTCTGAGCAGGACTGCTATGGAAAAGAGTAAAGTCAAGTGCTCTGCTATGGAAATGTGGTCGGAAAACATGCCTGCCCGTTAGCTGCACTCACCCTCTGCTTTTCTCTTTGCCTCCCCACAGAGTTCTTTGTAGTTTATCCAGCCCCTCCTTAAGCATTTAAGGGAACTCGAAAGATAATAATGTAATTCTAAAGGTCAACCAACCTAACCAGGTGATGTCCTCAGAAAGCAGCTCCATAAAACCCAAAGCACTTGGGGGAGGGGGGGGCAGGTATGTGAAGGAGGGGGCGGAGGAATGCATTTCCTTTGTCCCCTGGTGTTCCATCGCACTGAAGAAGGGTTGCTGCGGTGGAGTAATCGGCTTTCTGGTTACCATGGTGATCTCACCCTCTGTGCTGCAGTTAGCAGGTCTCCCAGCTCTGTCACTGCCTCTGCAGACAGGAGCCGCCCACCTGTGCTCTGTCTTCCACCTGGGGATTGGCCATTTGCTGAGCACACAGCAGGGGTGGGTGATATTGTCCCTGCCTGAGGTAGGTGAACAGTAATGACATAAGTGTATGTGTATGTCAGAGGTCATGAAATTTGTTTAAATAAATAGAAAAGAGAGGGGAGGGGAGAGGGAGATGGACAGACAGAAGGATGGACAGACAGATAGATAAATTTATAGGTTGATAGATAATAGCATAGAAGAGGGAAGAAACTAAAGTAATTTAGCATAGAGAAATATTGAGGGATAACATGGGACAGAGACAGTTATAGGAGGATGGCACCTAGGGGAACAAATATCCAACGTTGTCACAGGGAGAAGGGCAAATAAAGAATGACATGGATAAGAAAGTAATTGCAGAAGGATAAAATATGGAAGGTAAATATGAAAGGATATATAGTTCAGAGAAAGGGTAAATAGAGAAATATGAGGAGGGGGGCAAATACAGAAAGGTGCTACAAGAAAGGGGGACAATAATAGGAGTTTGTTGCTGGGAGGTGGTAAATAGAGAAAGAAGGCATAATGCAAGTAGCAAATAGAGAAGAATGAGGACTAAGACCCAGAGCTAGAGCAATCCTGCTAAATGAGGAATGATTGCTCTATCCCTTTGTGGAAGTGAGTGCTGCATCCCAGGGGCTAACTGCTCATGGCGATCAGTTAGGTTCCAAACAATAATTTCCTGCATTCTGCTGCATGTCAAGATAGCCTTATCATTGTACCTCACCACCACCACCGCCATCCCAAATGCATGCACTCACTCACACACACACACACACACACACACACACACACACTTTGCACAGAACTCAAGAAGTAAATGATCAATAAAATCTTGCTGAACAAAATAGAACAGAAATGAATTGAATTTCTAAATTGAACTTAAAGCTGATGCAAGTGAAAAAGCACTGGATTTAGAGTCAGAGGACTTCTGTGGTCTTGAGTCTCCTCATCTATAAAATGAACAGATTAGATTTTATTGCCTCTGAGGTCCCTTCCATCTCTAAATCTATGAGCCTGTGTTCCTGGTCTGTGAACTGACTGATTTGACTCTATCCTTAGTAATCCATCACACCTTTTGCTGTGTGCAAAACGCAATTGTGTGAATAGAGAAGATGGCATCCCTTTTAGTTCGACAGAAGTTGCATCTCCAAATACTTCCTCCTACCAGCCTATCCACTTTGGGCTCAAGTATTATCTCCAGATGCACCAATGACACCATGTAGAAGGAATACTATTATTAGGATACCCTTGGGAACACAGCAATATTGCTTTGAACATCACTTCCATAGCTAGTATCATGTGAGTCTGAGTAGGGTGTCAATTTTTTGTCCACTTTCTTAGCATTTCTAATTAGCTGACCTTGAGGGGAGCAGAGATCACCCATGTGGTTTACCCAAAGTGATGAAGTGACCTATCAAAGTTCCCAAAGAGGAGCTGAACATAGCTTGTCAGATTCCAAGGCCAGCAATCTTTCCACCAAATCACACTCTCTTTGTTACTGCACAGTCCACAGACCCTTGCCCACCAGAGGGTGTGTGCCATCATTGAGGCTATTAAAAATTGTCCACAGATACAATCTCTCTATACTTAGCATTTCATGACAGCTTCCAAATGTGATCAGGAAAGTCTAAGACCAATTTACCAGGGTGTTTGGGAAGGGTTGTTCGGGGACTCTCAGCTTGTTATATTTGGCAGGCCTCATTCAAGGTTCAACTTCAATTCTGTTTGATGAGAGCTGTTCCAAAGGCCCATAGAGTATGATCCCTTAGAATTTAGATAATCACCTTTATCTAATGCCTGCTTTTGCTGCTAATGGATATAACAGAGCCCACCAGCCATAAAGGTTGAGATAAAACCATAGCTCAACTAGATTCCCTATTAACTAAGAAATCACTGCATACTGGGCTCATGAATAGTTATTAGCCAGTTAACAGGAATTACAGTCAAATTGTTATATCTACAATTGATGAATAGCGATGAGACTCATTCAGTTCATATTCAACAAAAATTTAATAATCAACTGAAGTGAACAAGCTTTAACTTTTTTCTGTACCCAGCCACCTACCTGTATTAAGCTCACATTTTTGTTGTTATCATCATTATCATGGATTATGATAAAAAATAGCTCACATTTCAACAGTGATTTCTATTTTACAAAGCATTTTCTTTACAACCGTCTTGTGATAGTCTCTATTATCAATAATCTATTTCAAAATGGAGGAAGCTGAAAGGGCTATTCCCCTGCCCCAAATCACCATCAGTTAAGAAGTTTTCAAAGAGGTAACATAATTCTTCCCAGTTCCATCTTTTGTTCAGTGATTTCAGTCATGTCTAATTCTTCATGACTCCACCTGGAATTTTCTTGGCAAAGTTACTGGAGTGGTTTGCTATTTCCTTCTCTAACTTGCTTTATAGATGAGAAAATTGAGGCAAACAATGTTAAGTGGCTTACCCAGGGTGGTTAGATATTTAGTAAGCATCTGAGTTTGGATTTGAATCCAGGTTCTCCTAATTCCAGGGCTGGCACTCTATCTACTATGCCACCTAGCTGCCTTTATCTCCATTTTAGAGATGAGGAAACTAAGGCTCAGAGAGAGCTATTTGCCTTACAATCTCAGAGTTAGATGTTGCCAGATGTAGGATTTTGGACTCCAAGATGAGTCCTCTTTCCCATCTTTACTCAGCGTCTAACAGAATGGACTCCAGTGCCAACTCTGCTACTTATTACAGGCAAAACAATTACAAAATTATAAATAATAATGATGGTTTGCATTTAAATAATGCTCTGTAGCAATCAAATAAATTTCTCATTGTATCAATAAACCGGTAAAATATCAGTAACACCCTCCTTCCCCAATGCCCACCTCTCCTACTTCCTACCCCATCTCCTACTCTCCACCTCCCATTTGCATAGAAAGAAAATAAAGCTCAGAAACAAGTGAGTAGCCTGAGGGTTACATGATTTGAAAGTCATAAAACTGGAGTTTTGATTACAGGACTTCAGAATCTGAGTCTGTGGAGTTTTTTCTTTATGTCATGCTGTAAACATCTAGCAAAATCAAAATGCCTGCATTTATGTCCCAACTGTAACACTTATTGACTGTGTAACTATAATGTTACATCATCTTCAGTCATGTCCAAATCTTCACAACCCCATCTGAGGTTTTCTTGGCAAAGATACTGGAGCAATTTCCTTCTCCTGTTCATTTTACAGATGAAGAAACTGAAGCAAACAGGATTAAGTGACTTGCCCAGAGTCACACAGCTATTAAGTGTCTGGGACCAGATCCAGCACTGTATCACCTGGCTGCTCTCTGTAACTATATTTTAAAAATTATTTATCTCTCTAAGCCTCAGTTTCCTTATCTGTAAAGTTAGTGTCTTCCCTGGCTATCATTAGGTAGATAGAATCCTGGTCTGAGAGTTGGAAGATGTGAATATAAATCTGACCTCAGACATTTACTAGCTCTGGGATCATGGATATGTCACTTAACTTCTGTTAAGTGTTTCCTCACCTATAACCTGAGAATAATAATACAACCTACGTCCCAGGGCTGTAGTGAGGATCCTTCCTTCCTTCCTTCCTCTGTTCCTCCTTCCCCCATCTCCCTTTCTTCCTTCTTCTCTCTCACCCTTCCTCCCTCCCTTCTTCCTTCCTCTCTTCCTTCTTTCCTCCTGTCCTTCCTTCTGTATTAGTAATGGGAATTTGAAGATCTTCCCTGCCCTTTAATAGATCAAATATTATCACATGGATAATGTGAAAGCTTGCTGAAAGGGTGGGACAGGAAGGGTAGAGCAGGAAGGAGCATAAGAGAGCATGAGCAGAGCTGGGAGCAGACAGAGTGGAGGCAGAGAAGCTAGCATGAGTGACAGAGGGGCATTTTTGTTTAAGGAAGTGTGTTTTGTTTTGAAGGCCTGATGGAGAGAAGGATTGGGGATGTCAGTGCTTGCTACATTGGTAATGTGTACTAATTTCTTGATTTCTATGTTGGATTTGGCATTTTGGTGTTGAGATTCAGCTTGCTGGTGTTTGAGTAAATATTTTGTTTCTGTCTTCCATGTGGAGAGTCTGTTACATTTTACAACTCAGAATTAGTCCAGCATATTCATAGCCACTGAAGATGCTGTGAATATTGCATTGGTGTTATACCTTCTTCCCTTCCTTCCTTCTTTCCTGCTTTCCTTTCTTCCTTCCTTTCTTCTTTCCTTCTTTCTTTCCTTCCTTCCTTTTTCTTTTCTTATTTCCTTCCTCTTTTCCTTCCTTCCTTTCTTCTTCCCAGAGCTCTTATAAGGACCAAAGGCTATGAAAGAGCTACATAAATGAAATCCAAAAATATGCAAGCTAAAGCCTTAGAGAAGGGAATTATTAACATGGGAATATCTGCCTTTACTGAGGCTGCTTTCACCCTCCAGAGTTCAGGCAAATGAGTTATTTTGTGTCATGTCAACTAAAGGTGCCCAGATCTTAAACTTGATTTAATGAAGAGATACCCAGTGGAAAGAGTGTTGTGTTTTCAGCAAGAATCAGTTTAACAGACTGAAGAAGTTGCTCGACTTGAAGTCAGAAAGACCAAGGTTCAAATCCTGCATCAGACATTTACCAGATTTGTTACCCTAGGTAAGTCACTTAATGTTTCTGTGTCTCAGTTTCCTCATCTGTAAAATGATGAGACTGGCCTCAATGTCCTCTACCTTCAATCTTACATCTGTTCCTATGAATCCTATCTTTGCTGTCAACTTTGGGCAAGGAACAGCCACTCTCTAGGCCTTGGTTTCTTCAACTATAAAGTGAGAGGTTTGAGTGCGATGATTTCTATAGCCCATTCTAGCTCTAAATCTTATGAATGTAAGTCTAGTAGAGCCTAGGGATCCAAGAATAAGAAGGCAAAATAAGCTGCTCTGTGAAATGAAGGACTTAAAATATTTGGTGATTCTAGCATTATGTATTTACTGAGCTGACAAAGGAATTGTAGTCTGAAGGCATTCAGATCATTCAACCCATGGGACTGAGCAGCTCCAAAGGTGGCTTTCCCCAAATCTCCCACTAGAATCACACATGAGAGCTTTTACCAAAGCCCATGAGCTGACTTCTGAGGGATATGTGACAGATTAAGAGGTGAGTGGTGGCAGGGAAAGGGTGATAGCAGTTATGAAGCAATGGAGCACCATGGGACCATTGAGCTAGAAGGGAAAATAGAGGCAGGCTTGATCATCTAGTCTAACCCCTTTATTCTCAATGAGAGGAGAAGTGACCTTTTCAAGGAAGAAGTGAGTAATCTGGGGTTCGAATTCAAGTCTTCTGAAACCAATGGATAAGTTTCATCCCAACTCTCAGACCATGTTTATAGCTCCAGAGCACACTAGGTATATTATTGTCAGCACAAATAATATATTGAACGAGTGTTTTCCTCAATACAGGGAGCTCCTGTTGAGGAATTCTTTCTACTGAAGCAGAGTAGAACCTATTATGAGATTCTCTGGGGCACTGAAAGGTTCAGTGATTTGCTTAGGGTCACACAGGCAGTATATAATAAAGAAGGGACTTGAATCCAGTTATTCTTTATTCTAGGACAAGCTTGATAATCACTATCCCATACCACTTCTCATTGTTATTGTTGCTGTTCAGGTCATGTCTGACTCTGTAACGCCATTTCGGTTTTCTTGGCAGGGATACTGGAGTGGTTTGCCATTTCCTTCTCCAACTCATTTTATAGATGAAGAAACTGAGGCAAGCATAGTTAAGTGACTTGCCCAAGGACACAGTGTCAGGGGCCACATTTGAACTCAGAAAAGGAGTCTTCCTGACTCAAAGCCCAAAACTCTATCTATTGTGCCACCTAGCTGCCCTCATTTCTCATTAGAAATAATGATTAATAATACCACTAATTAATAATTAACAAGACTGGCATCAATAATCAGTGACTAAATAATGGTTGAATGCCTTGTAAATGTGAATAATAACACAGAGTGACTCTGAATAAGTCATTTAACTTCTCTCATTCTGTTGATTTATCTACAAAATGGGGAAAATTATAGAACTTAGCCCCAGTATTGTCAACATCAAATGAGATGTGTGTAAAGTATTTTGCAAACCTTAAATTAATATATAAACTTTGTCTACTACCTGACAGTAGCAATCCCTGAACAAACTAAGGCAGAGCAAAATAACAAGAATCAAGAGAATACTTTATGCATTATTACTGCCATCTATATGAACAGAAAAGGAATTAAAACCAAGTAATGGGAAGAGAAGGGAGTGGGAGGGAAGGATGACGTTCTTGGAGAAGAGTCAATGAAATCATCTTCCTTTCTAACTGCAGAGAAATGGGGGACTACTAGAACAGAATATGACGTCCAGTCACTAAACTAATATTTATTAACACTAGAAGGACCAAGCACCTTCAACTGATACACATTTCATTTTACAATCTTACAATAATTTAATATAAACTTTCCTATCTGTGCAAATGTACCTTAAATATAAATAATTATAAGTAGGTACTATAAGTTTACTTCGAAATAAACTTTTTCATCCTGCTATCTATTTTATTTGTCTTCCAGGTTTAAAAAAAAAACTCTCATCATCATCTGATACAGTTTAGTCCTTCAATGTATTTTGGAATTCCAGACCTTCCTCAGGCACTATGCTAAGGCCTAAACACAGTCATTGTGGAGAGAGTGATAGACCTGGAATTAGAAGACTCATCTTCCTGAGTTTAGATCTGGCCTCATACACTTACTGCCTGTGGTACCCTGGGTAAGTTACTTAGCCATGTTTACCTGTATCAATAATGCAATATTCTTAATGCCCATGGTAGTTATGAATATGCTGGTATAGTTGTAAATCACAAAATGTAGCAAACTCTCCACGTGGAGGGCAGAACCAAAGCATTTATTCAAATACCAGAAAACTGAGTCCTAGAACCAGAAAGCCAAAGTCATTATAGTAGTCACGAAGTTGATACACATGGTTAATGCAGTGAACACCCACATTCCCAAGCCTTCTCAATAGAACAGGCTCCCTCAAGCAGGGATCCCTCTTTCACTCATGATAGCTCCTCAGCCTGTTTCTTGGAAATTCTCAGGAAAAGTTGCAGAAGAAGGATCTCAGCAGTATCCAGGTGGTCACTGAGAGAAAACCTGACTGTCCTGCTGGTTCTCTTCCTTATATACAGTATAGATCCTCCCTGTTCTGCCCCTTCCTGTTAAGGTGTTAACTTGAAGTAAGGTGCTAAGTGACTGTTTACTAAGTGCCAACAGAAAGGGGCATGTAAGATCTTCAGATTCCATTAACATTGCATTACCTCAGTTTCCTCATCTGTAAAAATGAGCTGAAGAAGGAAATGGCAAATCACTCAAGTATCTTTGCAAAGAAAATCCTAAATGGGTCATAAAGAGTTGGATACACATGATTGAAAATAACTGAACAACAACAAAAAGATTCAGACAAGTTTTCTGTATTTGATGCACGTATTACATGGCTTTTTATTGGGGGACTGGTGAGCACAAAACTGGGGAGCACAAAACAGCTAAGATGTAAAGAAAAAAGTAACCTTTTTTTAGAGTAACTCTAGAAAGTGGATAGTTTTATTATCTGTATTCTGGGGATGAGGAAAATGAGGATTTAGGAGGAAATAGACAATTTGTGACCCAGATGGTGACTTGCCTAAGGTCATTTTGGGTCTTAAACTCCAACCCAGATCTACATCCTTACTGATTGTGGTCAATAGGATTTCCCTGGAGCCACTACCAGGAACCTAATCCATTGCAAGGCAAGGAAAAGGCAAGAATTTCAGTGTCCTCTAATACAGAAGGAGTGAGACTTGAAAAGTAATAGACATTATAGGAGGTAATCTAATTCATTGCAAACTATAGCTTTCTCTGGCAAGTGGGGAGTTCATTACCTACACTGAGAGGTAAGAAAGGCAGGGGGGAGGAGGGGCCATAGACAAATAGAAATTTTGTCAGTCTAGTGATTCGCTGCATCAGATTCTCTAGCAGTAACTAGACTGTTATCTTCAATATGATTTTATGCACAGGAACACATTTCCAGAGAGGTTCATGAGGCGTCATGGTGCCTTTCAAGTTAATAGGGGCTGTGTATCTAATTCAGACTACTTCCAGGCTTTGGGAATGGCCCCTGTGGTGCTACCAGCTGCTGACAGCCTTGCACCTCCACGGAGAGAGGAGTGACCCTTTCCAATGCGGCCAGGAGAAGTCGGTCCCTCTCTCATCTCTGCCACAAAGTATATTTTGAGGCCCAGAGAAAGTCACTCTCCTCTTTTGAACCTGTTTCCTTATTCTTTATTTTGTGCCAAATGAGGTTTGAATGAGGAGGGGCTTCCTGACACCTGCTCAATTCATCTCCTAAAGGTGGCTACTCATTTGGGCTACTTGTAGATAAACTAATTTCTTGGTCTATCAGAGTGTGAAGCATCCCTGATTTGATTTTTTTTGGGGGGGTGAGGGAGAAAAGCAAGGTGATTGGGGTTAAGTCACTTGCCCAAGGTCACACAGTTAAGTGTCAAGTGTCTGAGGTTGCATTTGAGCTGAGGTCCTTCAGATTTCAGGGCCAGTGCTCTATTCACTGTGCTACGTAGCTGCCCCACCCATTAGATTTTAATATAAATATATCAATGTTAATACTCATGGGAAAGGTAATATTCCTTCTAGTCTGACTTCAAAAAGTCTTAGAAAACAGGAGAGTTTGAGTATATCAGGGAAAGAGCTACCTATGGGAAGATAAAGCTGAATCCTTGGAGACAACGGCCTATTGGAAAACTTACTGGCCCTGGTGTCAGAGGTCAAGTTTTCAAAACCAGCTGTGATACTTAGAGCCTGTGTGATCTTTCTGTGGCCTCAATTTCTTCTTTTGTTTGTGGAGGAAGGGGAGTGAGTGGGGGCAGTTGATCAGGTGCCCCCTATTAATTGTTTAAGCCCAAGAATTGCTGATGAAATTTCAGAAGGCAAAGAATGAGCAGGTGAAACAATGAAATCTTAAGCAAATTGCAGAGACTGATTATTGTTCTTCTTTAGTCATTCCCAACTCTTGATGACCCATGCACCGCCCTGTCCATGGAGTTTTCTTAACAAAAACACTGGAATGATTTGCTATTTTCTTATCCAGGGGATCATGGCAAACAGAAGCTAAGTGATTTGCCCAGGGTCACATAGCTAGGCCATATCTGAGGAAGAATTTGAATTCAGTTCTCCTTGACTCCAGGTTCATCCCTCTCTCCACTGAATCACCTAGCTGCTTCCTACGCAAAAGGGAATGGAAGTTAAGTGACTTGCCCATGGTCACATAGCTAGTAAGTGTCTGAGGCTGCATTTGAACTCAGGTCTTCCTGTCTCCAGCCCTAACAATCTACCCACTGAGCCACCTATCTTCCCCAAAGAGAATAGTTGTCTTCCATTTGCAAGGCATAAAGAATCAAACTTAATGGAATTAGAAGAGGGGATTTTCTTTTTTTTTTGTCCTGGATTCCTTTGGCACTCAGTTTGGTGAAGACTTTCCAAGAATATCTTCAGTGTATAAAATATATAGGATTACAAAGGAAAACATTTATATTGTAATATAATTATCAATAAAAAAGTAAGTTGTCAAAAAAAGTTGACAGTAATAAAAAAATTTCATAGACCCCATGTTAAGAACCCCATCTAGCCATTGGATGTCTAAAAAATGAACCATGGTCCACTAAAAAAGCAAAACACCCTCTCTAGGGTTAGTTAAAGCAAAAGACAATTCTAAGGATTGTGAGCTCTGTGAGTCGAGAAAAGACCCAGCCCTGGCCATCATGGGGTTGGAACAGAGAATCCCATTGAGTAAATGAGCAATAACTGTGACATGAATGAAATAAATTCACCCATAAAATGGAAAAGGATACCTGAATAGAGTACAAAGCAAAATCAAACAATATACTATTTACAAAAAGCACAGATGAAATAAAAATTCACAAAGTTAAAATAAAGGATTGGAGAAGAATTTATTATGATTCAGGTAAATTTTTTAAAAAGTAGAGGCAGCCATCATAATCTCAGACAAAACAACAGTTCAACTAGAAACAGTTAAAAGAGAAAAACGAAGGAAACTAAGTTATGTTTAAAGAAAAAAGATAATGAAATAATATTAATTAATTATTGCTAATTAATGGCATAATGACTATGTACTTTTACTTTGGTATATAAGTAATTGGTAGGGACAGAGTGAAGATGGCAGAGAAAAGGCTAGGATTCAGCAAGCTCTTACAAATTACCTTCCAAACAATTTTAAATTATTCCTCAAAACAAATTCTGGAACAGCAGAATCCGCAAAAGGATGAGGTGAAACAGTTTTTCAGCCCATGACAACCTAGAAGGTCAGCACAAAAAGTCTGTTGCATAGGGGTGAGAGTGAAACACATTCCAGTGGAGGCTGTCAGCAGGCCTTGGGGGTGACAAAGAGCAGTGACTTCCAGAGCTCTCTACCCACAGATGCTAAGGAGTCAGCCAACTGGTCAGAAAAAGACTACAGAGGTCCCTTTGTTGGCACTGAATAATGGACTCTGTTGCATTGCTAATACTGGGATCTGGGTTACATTGCTGAGACACAGTTTCAGGGCAAGAAGTAGCACTAGAACACTAGATCTGGTGGTCAAAGGGGAGCAGGGACTCCGATCACAGTTCCTGAGTAAAAAAAAGTGCCTGTAGTTGCTCATAGGATAGAGCAAAGGCCAGGGAAGCAGTGATCATATATATCTCTATTTAGATTATACTACACTGGAAAACCTGAAAATTTACAGACCTCCAGAACTTGCTCAGAAAGGAGAAGCAAGAAAAGCATGTAGTTAAGGACAGTGCCCTCTCCACCCTAGGGATAGAGCTCCACTTTGACATAGAGCTAAATTAGTCAAAAATAGATTGGGAAATGAACAAACAAGAAGAAAAAAAAAGAATGGAACTATGGAAAGACACTATGGTGACAGGGAAGAACAATACATAAATTCAGTAGATAACAAAATCAAAACTGCTACATCCAAAGCCTCAAAAAAATTAAAACATTAAAAATAAAAAGGTGAGCTGCTCCCTGGCCCAAAGAAAGAATTTCTAGAAGTGCTCAAAAAGGATTTTAAAAATCAAATAACAGAGGTAGAAGAAAATTGGGAAAAGAAATGAGAGTAATGCAAGAAAATCACAAAAAAAGTAAACCATTTGAAAAAGGAAGCACAAAAATACGGAAGAAAATAATACTTTTTAAAAAAGAATAGGCCAAACAGTAAAAGAGGCACAAAAATCCAATGAACAGAAGAACTCCTTAAAAAGCAGAATTAACTAAATGGGGGGAAAAAGAGGTAGAAAAGCTTACTAAAAATTAGATTGGACAAATGGAAGTTAATGACTCCATGAAACAATGGAAACATCAAGAAACAATAAAATCAAACCAAAGTAATGAAAAAAATTTCATTGGAAAAACAACTGATTTGAAAAGTAGAACAAGACAAAATAATTTAAGAATTACTGCACTACTTGAAAGCCATGATTATTAAAAGAGCCTAGAACATCATCTTTCAAGAAATCATCAAGGAAAACTTCCCTGATCAGTTTCAGAATTAGAACATGAAATAGAAATTGAAAGAATTGGCCAATGATGTCCTGAAAGACATCCCAAAATAAAAACTTTCAGGACCACTATATCCAAGTTCCACAGTTGCCAGGCCAAGGAGAAAATACTGCAAGGAGCCAGAAAGAAACAATTAAAATATCATAGAACCACATTCAGGATAAAACAAGCTTTTTTAAAAAAATTATGTATTTATTTTCTTGTTTACAGCATTCATTTCCGTGAGATTTTGAGTTAGAAATTTTCTCCCCATCTTTCCCCCGCCCACCATCCCAAAATAACTCTATCCCACTGTATAACCTTTCCCCCAATCTGCTCTCTCCTATGTCCTCCCAAACCCCTCTGACTTTCTGGTAGGGCAAGATGGATCTCCCTATACCAGTACCTGTATATCTTAATTCTTAATTCCCAGTTGCATTTAGTTAATAATACACACACACACACACACACACACACACACACACATATTTCTAACATTTTATTATAGAACTTTAAATTCTATATTCTTTCCCTTTCTCCCTCATCACCCACCCCCACTGGAAGAACAAGCAATTCAATACAGGCTATACATGTGTAAGTGTGTGCTTCCAGCAACCCTTCCCCCCACCCTGCCCTCCCCTCCATCATCCTAGCTCTCATCCCCATTCCCCCTACTCTCTTGTGTGGCAAGAAACCTAATTTAGAGTTTATGTTATTCTGTCCCTAAGCCAAATTCAATGAGAGTAAGGATGACCGTTTTCCTTTTGCCTTCCTTTTCTTCCCCTCCACTGTAACAATTATCCCTACCCTCTTCTAGATAAGATGATTAATCCCATTCTGTCTCTCCCTGTCTCCCCTCATTATAATCCTCTCCCACCTCAGAATTTCACCTTTTAGAGTATCATCCCTTCCTATTCAATTGGTCCTGTGCCCTCTATGTACTCATATATACATGTACTCAGATGTGTTCATATGCATATATAAACCCTCCTACATAGACATGTGTGTATGTATGTATATATATATATGTATATATATATATATATATACATATTATTCCCTTCACCTATCTTCATACTGAGACAAGTTTTATAAGTTACAATTATCATTTTTCCATTTTGGCATGTAAATAGTTCAGCTTTGATAAGTTCCTTATGATTTCTTTTCCATGTTTACCTTCTCATGCTTCTTGCATTTGAGTGTAAAATTTTCTTTTCAGTTCTGTTTTTTTTTTCAGCAAGAATGTTTGAAAGTCCTCCACCTCACTGAATGACCATATTTTCCCCTGGAACATTGTGTTGGGTAGGTGATTCTTGGATTTAAACCTACCTCCCTTGATCTCCAGAATATCATATTCCAGGCCCTTTGATCTCTTAATGGAGAAGTTGCTAGATCCTGGGTTTTCCTAATTGTGTTTCCACAGTATTCAAATTATCTCTTCTTGGCATCTTGTAATATTTTCTTCTTGATCTGGGAACTCTGTAACCTAGCTATAACATTTCTAGGAGTTTTCTTTTGGGGATTTTTTTCAAGAGGTGATCGGTGAATTCTTTCAAGTTCTATTTTGCCCTCTGGTTCTAAAATATCAGGGAAAATTTCCTTGAAAATTTATTGAAGAATGCTTTCTAGCTTCTTTTTTTGATCATGGCTTTTAGGTAGTCCAATAATTTTTAAATTGACTCCCCTGGATCTATTTTCCAGGTCAGTGGTTTTTTTCAAGGAGATATTTCACATTGCATTCTATTTTTTCATTTGTTTGGATCTGTTTAATAGTATCTTGATTTCTCATAAAGTCATTTGCTTCCCCTTGCTCCATTCCAATTCTGAAGAAATCATTCTCTTCAGAATGCTTTTGAGATTCTTTTTCCATTTGGGAAATTTGACTTTTTAAGGCACTCTTCTCCTCATTGTCTTTTTGGGCCTCTTTTGTCATTTGAGTTCATCTATTTTTTTAAGGTGTTATTTTCTTCAGTGAGATTGTTGTCTCTCTTTCCATGATTTTCTTGTATTGTTCTCATTTGTCTTCCAAATTTTTCTTTCATTTCTCTTATTTGGTTTTAAAAATATTTCTTAAGCTGCTCTGTGGCTTGTAGGCAGTCTTCATGTTCCTTGGAAGCTTTTGGTGTGGGAGTTCTGATTATGTTGCCTTCCTCCCATTCCATGCTTTGATCCTTTTTGTCCTCCAGAAAGGAATCTAAAACCAATTTTAGATTGCTGTTCTTACTTTGATTCCTTTGCCTGCTCATGTTTCCAGTCAATTACTTGACTTTTTAGTTCTGTGGAACTCTCCTTCCACAGGGGAGAGCTTTATCCCAAATTGCTGGGGTTTTTGCAGCTGCCGGTGCTATTTGGAGGCTGCTGTACCCCCCCACCAACTTTGGCTCATTGAAAACTTACCCCGGGACCATCACCCAAGACCACAATCTGGATCCAGGCAGCTTAAGGCAAGAGCACTTATCCTCTGAATGATCACTTGGCCCCCTGGAAATCTGCAGGCCAAGAGCTCTGAAGCAGCTCTGAAGCAGGGACATGGAGGCGTCTGTGCCATTTTTCTGCTTCCTTGCCCTGGAGGCAGTTCAGCTGGATCTGCTTTTCTCCCCCTAATTTAGCTGAGTTCCAATAACTTTCATTTAGTCCTTATTTCTTATGGCTTAATAATTCTGGAAATCACCACAGTTGCTGCTGATCCACTTTCCCGAAGTCTTCGGCTGTGGCTTGTCCTGTCTGCCCCTGGATGCAAGCCAGGGTTTCAGGCTGGGCTGGTTTTGGCTCCCCGCATGCTGCCATGAGCCCTTCCTGTCCCTCCTGCTGAGCTACCTTCAGCAGGAGATGAGTTTGTCTGTAATTTTGTGAGTTCTGGATCCCTAAAATTTGTTTAGAGTCATATTTAATGGGTATTTGAGGGGGCTATGTGGGAGCTGTGGAGTTTTCCTGCTTCTATAATACCATCTTGGCTCCACTCCCTCCCAAGCTTCTTCTACACTACAGGATTGGAGGGTTTGCAATACGATATTCTAGAAAGCAGAGGAACTAGGGTTCCAACCAATAATGACCTACCCAGCAAAACTGAATAAATCCTCCCGGGGGGGGGAAAGAAAGTATTAATGAAGAGTCAGACAGGACTGAAAAACAACAGCATAATGATAAGATTTCAAGTGATCAGCTTATTATCCTAGGAGGAGTTAAGCAGAGCTGCAATTTGAGATATAGAGCCAAATTAAGAATCATTTAGTCAGTCAGCCTTAAACAATACTTAAATATGATCATTTACTAAGGTGGTACAATAAAAAAGCAGTTGTTACAAATAACACCCCCCCCCTCCAAAAAAAAAAGACAACAACATACTCTCCACAGTCCTGGTGAAATGTACTCAAGCTTAGTGAGCAAATGGGAGCACGGGATAACTCTAAATTCTGATTACTAAAACTTGTCTTTTTTTCCTATTTGTAGGGTGCTCAAGAATTTCTCCTTAGGGAAATAATGAAAAAAGTGTAAAGGAAGGTGGCCTAACCATAGCAGATCTCAAACTATGATAAAGCAGCAATCATTAAAACTATCTAGTACTGCCTAAGAAACAGAAACATATATAAGTGTAATAGATTAGACATACAAGATACAGTGGCCTAGTGCTTGATAAACCCAAAGACACTGACTTCTGGGACAAGAACTCACCATCTGACAAAAACTGCTGAAAACAAACAAACAAACAAACAAACCGGAAAACAGTCTGGCAAAAACTAGGAAGAGACCAACATCTTATACCAAATACCAAGATAGGATCAAAATGGGTAAATGATTTGGACAAAAAGGCTGATACCACAAACACGTTAGGAGAGCAAGAAAGTTTGCCTCTCACATCTGTGGAGAAGGGAAGAATTAATGACCAAAAGAGATGGCATTATAGGATAATGGATAGTAAAATGGATAATGTTTCACACGAACCAAACTAATGTGATCAGGATTGCAAGATTGCAGGATGCAAGCAGAAAGTTAGGAAACATTTTTATAGCAAGTATTTCTGATAAAGGCCTCATCTTTCTAATATATAGAGAACTAAGTCAAATCTATAAGAAATACAGTTCATTAACCAACTGATAAATGGTCAAAGGAAATAAGTGGGCAGTTTTCAGATGAGAAAAATTGAAGCTGTCTTTGGTATGTGAGAAAATGTTCTAAATCACTATTAGTAGAAAAACATGTATTAAAACAACCTGAGGTACCTCATACATATGAGATTGGCTAATATGACAGAAAATGAAAATAATAAATTGGGTTCGTGGGAAAATTGGGCCAGAAATGCTCTGTTAGTTGAAATGTGAACTAGTCTAACCATTCTGAAGAGCCATGTAGAGTTATGCCATAAAACTGTGCATACCCTTTGATCCAGCAATACTACCACTAGGTAGATCTGTATCCCAAAGAGATTTTTTAAAAAGCCAAAGAACCTCTTTGTAACATACATGTGTATACACATATGTATAGATGGATACACATACACAAATATGTATATTTTCTATGTGTGTATATGCATATATATCAGCTCCTTTTATGGTGGCAAAGAATCAGAAATTGAAGATATTCTCAACAATTGGGGAATTGGGGAATGACTAAACAAGTTGAAGTATATGATTATAATGGAATACTATTGTGCTATAAGAAATGATGAGCAGGCTAATTTAGAAAAACCTGGAAAGATTTATGCAAACTGATGCACAGTGAAATGAGCAGACCCAGAACATTATACATAGTAACAGCAGTATAAAGAACAACTTTGAATGACTTAGCTCTTCTCAGCAACACAATGATCCAAGACAATTCTAAAGAACTCCAGATGAAAAATGCTATCCACATCCAGACAAAGGACTGATAAAGTCTGAATTCAGATTGAAGGACACTATTCTTCACTTTGTGTGTGTGTGTATGTATGTTTTCTTTTGAATTGTTTCTTCTTTCACAACATGACTAATATGGAAATATATTTTATACAATTATATATAGATATAGATATGTGTATGCACACATTTATAATATGTATGGGTTTGTGTATATATGGATATATATGGATATATATACATATATATATATTTTGCTTATTGGTTTGGGGAGTTGAAGGAAAGAAGGGGAAAATTTGGAACTTAATTTTTTTAATGAATGTTTTAAAATGTCTTTAGATATAATTGGGAAAAAGTGAAATACTATTAAAAACTTTAAAAAAATAAGTTCTCCTTAGGCATTGTGTCATCCTTTTGTTGAACTTCTTGTAGAGCCATGAGTCTAATTGAGTCTTTTGAGTCCTTTGCCCCCAGTGACTCAGACAATTACCAGAAATCAGGTAATGCTGTTTTGGATACTAATGGAAATATGGCAATTGCTTCTGTCCCAGGAGTAGGATGCTAAGACACTGGCAGCAAGATGAGGAGATCCAACATCCTCTTCTCTGATCAAAGGACATGGTTGGGAGAGAGAAGAGATGTGTCCAAGGTGAAAGCCAAGACCTTTGTTCCTCTTTCCACAAGTCATTCCTTCTTAAGGGTATGCTTCAAAATCACACATTTGAATTTCTGGAAGACACTCTTCTCACCTTATTTAGTAATTTACAGATGATCCTGGGGGTATGCTCAAGTTTCTTTAACCTTGTGCTACTAAAAGGTGTTTCCTCCTTAGTCTAAGGCCTTTTAATTGATTGACCGATCAGCTAAGACCTGTTCTCCTATAGTTAAGGTATCAGAGCTAAAAATGGATTGAGATAGTTTCTATCCCACCCTTAAAATACATTTTATTTTTAAATACATAAAAGCAAGTAGAAGGAAGCTCAGTAGAGAATACAGACAAGCAAAGCAGTATTGTCACTATCATAGTAAATTTAATATATTCTTAAAGCCTAAGCTATACATAATAGAGAGGAGACAATAAGTATTGACAGCTTTCTTTTTTTTTCCCCTAGAAGTTAGTCTATAAAAGGGAAACTAGATATAGGATGTTAGTTTGAACAAATAGTAAGGTCTTATTGAAATCCTTTCAATAGTATAAAGAGGACAAAGTTCAGAAAGCAGCCCATAGATACTGCTGCAATTTATTTATATATAATAGCAATCTTATCTCATCATCTGAGCCAGGATATTCTAAATAGTTTTCTCTGCTTCCTCCTTTTCTAGCATTTTGTTTGGTGGGAGACAAAGTATTATCTTTGACATCTATTACCAAATCAATGGGCAGCCAGATAGTGCAATAAAGTGCTGGGCCTGGAGTCAGGAAGACTCATTTTTCTGAGTTCAAATCTGTTCTCAGACACTTACTAGCTGTGGGACTCTGACAAAGTCATTTAGTCCTGTTTCCCTCAGTTTCTTCTAAATGAACTGCAAAAGTAGATGGCAAATCACACCAGTAGCTTAAGCCAAAAAAATTCCAAATGGAGTCAAAGTGTTGGACATGACTAAAACAACTAAACAGTAAAATCAATGATATTGCTCTTTGAAGAGATGCTTTTTCCCCTCACTGGTTCAAAACATTGTACAGCATCTTCGATATGGTTTCCCTATCTATAGACTTTAAAAATTTTATTTTTTAATGTTTTATTCATTTTCAACTTAAATACAAAAAAGAATATTTCCAAGTGTACAGCAGAGCATAGGAGATTCAATATAAAATAATAAATGTCCATTTCACAGAAACCTATGTAATAAATCCTACATGTTGTTTTCAAACAACCCAGCTTTTCTGTGCTTCTTACTAAGCTTTCTTTTGTTTTCTGCTATGCATTTTTATTTTATTTTTCCCTCCCTTCCCACCAGAAGACAACAATTAAATACAAATATACCCGTATATGTATACATACATACACATAAACATAAACATATGTATATATACATATACACATCAGCCAAATATATGCCAATAGAAAGTGTTCCCATTACAGGTCTCCAAAGTGTTTCTGGCCCCTTTGTATTAAGAGGGACCATCTGATATAAGGATTATAATAGAAGCTATGAGTTCACCGAATCATAGAATTTTGAACATTCAAAGGGACCCCAGCAGCTATCCAATCCACCCCCAAACCAGAAAGAATTTCCTCGCTACAGCATACCTGGCAGCTAGCTATCCAGTCTCCTTTTGAATTCCTCAAAGAAAATGGAATCCATCACCTCTCAAGGTAGTCTATTCTAATTTTGAATACCTCTACTTATTAGGAAACTTTTACTGACATCTAATGTAGATTCGCGTCTTGGCTTCTACCTATTTCTCTGAATTCTGTCCTCTGTGGCAAAACACAAGTTGAAATATCTTTTCTGTGTAGGAACTTTTAAGATACCTGAACACAGTTATTAGGACCCCTCTGAGTCTTCTCTTTTCCAGGGTAGACATTCCCACTTCCTTTAACTGATTCTGAATGTGACACAGGTACAAAGTCCTGTGCAATCTTGGTCACTCTTTCTTCTCTATTATCAATATTCTTCTTAAGCTGTCATGTCTAGAGCTGAACATAACATGACAATGCAGTCTGATGAGCACAGACTACAATAAAATTATCACCTTCTTATTCCTGGAAGCCATGCTTGTCAGTGAAGTACAAGATTGCTTCAGCATGGCACAGGTCTGGCTCATATTAAGTTTGCAGGCCACTAAAACCCTTAGATCTTTTCATCACACAAAATGCTCTCAAACCATGCTTCACCCATCTTGCACTTATGAAGCTGACTTTTATACCCAAGTGTAAAACTTTACGTTTATCCCTATTACCTTTCCTTTTATTAGATTTAGCTCAATATTCTATCCTGTATGGAGCTTTTTGGATTCAGAACCCATCATCCAGTGTGTTAGCTATCAGTCAATCAGCAAGATAGAAGAGAAGTTTCTTTCCTCGGAACCCTTTAACTTCCTAACCCTCCAAAAATGAATTATGTGCCAAATGTAAAATAATTGAAGCTGAATCCAAAAGCCAAAGAAGAGAGAATCTTGGTGAGGTGAAAAATGCATTAACACCAAGAATTCTGCTCCTTAAAGTACTTACTTAACTTCTGTACCTCCACTAGCCTCAGTATTCTTGTATAGAGCAGGTATAAAAGCTGACTCAAAGGTTTCTACCTAGGACATTGAGGCCCTTCCCATCACACACAGTTCAGAGCCTCTGCTAGAACTTACCGTCTTCATGTTTGCCCCCCAGCCTACAACAAGCATCAAACACTGACTTTTCAGGCACATGGGAAAGGGTTGATAGAAAAAGTACTGCCTTCTGCCATGAGCATTCCCAGGTTAGGGATGCCCAGGACTGCTGTAAGTGTTCAATCCAACACTCTCTCCTCAATTCTACCCTCCCTGAAAAAAATCAGACATATTTATGCTAGATCTGTAAAGGAAAGGAAGGGAAATTGAGGTGAGGACTAGAATGTTTGTCTGTCCTGGGCCTGAAGAAAAGAGAATTGAAACCCAGCTAGAGCCAGTCCTATCACTCCAGAGGGTAATTAAATCCATAACCTAGGCCAGCAAATATTGTATCTTAAAACATTTAAGGAAAATAAGACAGCCTTGTAGCATAGTCCTGGAAAAATACCCATCACCAAAGAGGAAGGAGCCATACAATGATGTGATGAAAAAGAAAAGGGTTGAAATCACACAAATTTCAACAGAAAATCATCAATAAAACCCCAAATCACAAGCATGTAAACAGAAGGTCCTAAAACCAGAAGTAAGGATGGGTAGTACATTTTCAAAGATAGTACAAAACTACCCAACAAAATACTATATATAATCTATATCAGATTGTTTACCATCTCAGGGAGGCAGGGAGGAAGGGAGAGAGGGGAGCATAGAATTTAGAATTCAAAATTTTAAAAATAATTTTTAAAAAGATATTATGAGTGAATATGGGTCAGAAATTACAGTCCTCAATACAAAATTTTAAAACTCACTTAATGTATTAGAAGTAACTGAATTCATTATGGATAGAGTAAAAGATACATTAATGTATTTGGAACAGAAATGCTGAATGAAAGGATAATCAGGAAGAATAAAAGCAAAAGGCAAGAATATTAAAAATATATATGAGTTTATACTAGCAAAGGCAATTGGCCTCGAATATAGGATCTCAGAGATAACTTAAAGATCTTAAATCTCCCTAAAGAACCCGATCATTTTTTTTACACCTTAAACATAATAGTGCACGAAGAATGTAAGAAAACTACGGAGAATTTCTGAATAAAGATAACAGAGCACCAATGAGATAATTCACAAATTTCATCAAAAAAATTATATTTCAAATTCCAAAGCAGAAAATTCCTAAATTTAACAATGTCAATGACAATCAATACATTTTGCAAGTGGTTAGGATAAAGGCCTTCAACTATAAAGGAAAGAAAATTAATAATGGAAGATTACTCCATAACCATGATAAATCACTGATGGGAATGGAATGGTATCATCTGAAAAGCAAAGGAGCTCAAACTGGAAAAAAAAAAATGATATATCCTACAAACCTGAGCCTATACCCCAATGAAAACAGCTGGACATTCAACAAAAAACATATGTTCCTAAGGGTAGGGTGGTGGTAGGAATTGATATATACCAGCTAAATAATCAAATTACAAACATCCTAAACTATAGACACATAAGAAAAGTAAATAAGTAAGTTGCCAAGGAAAGAATAAATAATTAAATTAATAATTGCATAATAAGAGGGAGAGGGAGAGAGGGAGAGACAGAGACAGAAAATAGAGAAGAGAGTGAGTCAGAGGTAGAAAAGGTAGAAAGGTAGAAAAAAGACAAAGGGTAACCACTTTTTGCCTTTTCAAATTTAACCCATAAAAAAGTTCTTAAGTAATTGTGACCCCTACTATGTCATATGAAGGAATGGCTCCCCATTTATTAACATATTAAAATTTTCATTATTCAACACTGATCTGATATTTGGAAAGGTCAGGGATGGGGTGGGGAGGATGAGGAGCAAAAGAAATAGAGGATTTAGGAAATACACTCACCTTCAGAGTTTATAGGGTTTGGAGTTTAAGAGATTATTATTTAAGATAATGCCTCTCCATGTCAAGAGTGATTCAGAGGTCAAAAAAAGATAGATTTTAGCAATAAAGGACATGACTGAGTCTACAGCCTAAGTTGATCATAATGGTAGGTGAGATTGTAATTCTCAGGGCTCCTGGATTCCCATAGATTGTTTTTTCTTGTTTGTTTGTTTACTTTTTCTGTGTCCCAGGTCAGTAGTACTTTCTCTGTGTCCTAAGTCTTTGCATCCTCTATTTCTGAAGAGACAAGTAACATTTAGCGTCTCCGCTTTTATCACTTTTTAATTTCATGGCATACTCCAACTGGACCTATGATACAGGTGTTTTGATACTTCAATATTTAGATATATTTGCCATCTCATTAAAGTGATTACTTCCTCCAACAATATAGATTATAACCTATATTGTCCTATCCTTCATAACTCTTGTCTCTTTCTACCTGTACCTTCTACTGGGGGCGTGTCCTTTCAATATGCTGGAGAGCATGGGGTAGACAATAATTATGTATACCATTTCACATTTTTCATTGTCTAAGTTTACATAAATAGATGAAGTTGGAATTTCCTCTTTCATGTATATTTTATATCTTCTGATTTCTAGTCTGGCTTCTATTTTGATATTAATTTTGCTTTTTTCTCTTGAGTGATGATTACTAATTAGTAACCAGCTCCCTCCCCCACCCCATCTCCCACCACATGGTAAATTATAATCAGTTTTCCTTTTTGTGGTGATAATTGGTGTCTCCTATGTCCAGTGCTTCCTGATCCTCTTGTTGAAGAACGTAATCTTGACATGTAGATATGAAGCTTCTATATAGTATATATCTCTGGACTCCCTCCTTTCTTGCTCCTGAACCAAGGTTTCAGACATATTTTTCACCACCAAGACTTTATCCACTTTGGCATTGAAGTCACTGAATTATTAAAATATATACTGATTTAATGTGAGTCTTATTGAGCTCTTGGTAGAATTTCTTTACCTTCTCATTCTCTGCAACAAATGTTGGTGTATAAACTGAAAGTAGTTTCACAGTGGGCTTTTTTTCCCAAATATTTGTCAAGAGCACTGCAATATGAGATGACTAAGCATTCCATGAAATTACTTTCCTCTTTGACCTTGGGTGAATGATAAAAAATAACTCCAAAAATTCTTCCATTTTCCTCTCTAAGAAGAAGCTGTGAGCCATCCTTGCACTTAGCTGCAACTTCCTTTTGTCCTCTGGTTTCATTTTTAGCAAGTGTCAAGATCATTATGATTTGATTTTTCCATTACTGTAGTATGTCCACACATTGGTCACTGGATAAGAATTTCATATTTAGAATACAAATGCCTAAATTAATATTTGAAGGCTATCTAAAAACCTCTATTTACAGCATCCTCTGCATAATTTTCTGCCCCTTTCCTATTGCCATTGAAGAAGCAAAAGTGGGTGGATGATTAGAGGTAAGGGTCCAGGGGTGCAGTGAGAGCCATTTTATATTTGCTTCATAGATTGACCCAGTGAAAGAAAGTCCATTTGCTGGTGAAGAATGTCTCTGTATTCAGTTTTGTTTTCAGACTGGGACTTGGAAAGTAGTCGTAGTCTGTTACCACCATGAAACTCAAAGACTTATCAGGTTGGTAGAATTTACCAGTGTTTGTATTTTGTTTTCCTAGACCCTGAGGGTCATGTCATACCATGAAGAGGCATTGGAATTGGATTGTGAAAGATATTGCAGATATAAATTGACAATTCATTTCCAGGCTTCTTTCAGGAATAAGTGCATGTCATATTTTTAAGATTATTATTAAGAAGTAGATTTTATTGCTAAGAATTATAATTCATTATACAGGAACCCTTTCTGATAGATTGGGTATTTGCATTGACATACATTCCCCTAATAACCCATGAGTTTCATAGTCACCATTTAGTAACTTTTCTAAGAAAATGTTACCTCTCTAATGGAATTTGATTTTTGAGGTATATTAAAGCTATATTAAAAACTCAGGCAATATTGACCATCAAACAGATTTAGAGTATGGCAAACTTGATAATGGTTACCTTCTGGCAGATGGAAATCTAATTCTTCCAGGATAGAAGGCTACTTGTTTTCTTCTGGCAAATCTTTTAGTACAGAGAGCTCACCTTCAGTTGACTTTTCCAGTGCTACATCACACCAATAGTGAATTCTTCATTAGGCTAAAGGGAATTTTATCCTTACTTTTTTGTTTTAAAGTTATTTATATATTTTGGGTTAACACATTGAGCAAGTCCGATATTACATGTAATATTCTAAAGTCACAGTCCTTCCACTCGGCAAAGAAGTGGGGGAAGTTTTATCACAAATTTCTTCTCTAGGTCTGAGCCTCGTCATTATAATTTCTTAGCACTGAGCTTTGTTTGCACAATAATTTACATTGTTGTAAACTGTTTTCTTGTTCCTGTTATATCACTTGTTATCATTTCATGTAAGTCTTCACATATTTCTCTATATTCATCATGATAATCATTTTTTTCAGTTCTTCCCCCAATTAATAGCTATCTACTGTAGTTCCATTTCTGCTACTTCAAAAAAAGTGATTTTAAAAAATATTTTGGTGTATATAGGGCCTTTCCTTTTATTATTGACCTCCTTGGAACATGTCTTTCAGTGGTATCTCTGAGCAAAAGCCTACAGATATTTTCATGACTTTCTTACTGTAATTTCAAATGGCTTTATAGAATGGTTGAAATGATGCATAGCTCCACCAACAATGCATTTGTGTGCCTGCCTTTCCACAATATCTGCAACATTAACTATTACCACCTTTTATCATCTTTGACAATTTTACTAGGTGTGAAGCAAAAGCTCTGTTTTTTACTAACATTTCTCTTACTATTAATAACTTAGAGCTCTGTTTCATGTGGTTATTAATAGTTTGTAATTCTTCTTTTGAGAACTGTTCATTTCTTTTGATTGCTTATCTAACTGAGAATGGAATTTTCTCTTGTATGATCTGAAAGGAATTCAGAAATAATACTGCACAGAGAAAACTGGACAGATAGGTGATGGAGTGAGTCTGTAGCAAGTAAGCAGGCTATAACATATAAATAAGAAACTGAAAAGTGACAAGAGTAAACTATATAATCGAGGAATAAGAAAATAGGAAGAGAAGATGGGTTTTTCACATGGTGAGAGGGAAAAATGACAGGTGGACAATAAGAGTGTTCCACTGGCATCCTTGAAATGGTAGGAGATGGTGAAGAAGCCCTCCAGCACAGTAGAAGTTCCTGTTTCAAATTTGCCATCAAAAAAGACAGAGGTAAGCTGCAGCCAGCACTGGGCTTGTGAGATCTAGTTGTTAAATTTTCAGAGTAAGAATTTACACCTCAGAAATCAGCATTAGCTATAAATCAAAAATTGACCTATTGTTTTCTTGATTACCTAGACTTAAAAAAGTATTAATAATGCAGATTAAGCTTAAAAGGGTTTGTGCATACATTCCTCCCCCCTCACTCCCACCTCCCAGCTTGTCTGTTAAAACTTTACCAGTATAACTGTAGTATTTTAGCTTTAGAAACTTTGCTTGAATTCAGTAGGAGTGGAGTTCAAGGCTCAGAGAATGAAATCATCACCAGATTGGAAGCCTAGTGACTGGAGGCTAATAGTTTTTACGATAATAATAGTAATGATGATATTATTTTACTGGAATTTATGAAGTGCTTTAAATCTGTTATCTTGTTTGAGCCTCGCTTCAACCCATACATGGGTCCCATGAAACAGGCAGGCAAGGATTGGTTGCCATCTTCCTCACTGAAGGGAACATCAACATCAATGAGATCACAGCTCTAGTTGAGTAGTGATGAACAATATAAAGGACAATTGACCTGTGACACAATCATTCTAGTTCTGTCTTCTGTAGCAAAGTAGGACAAGTCTATTCCTTGTCCTACTATTCCTTGTCCCTCAAAATGACCCTTCAGATAGTCAAAAAATGATTGTTTCTTCCATAAGCATTCTCTACTCTAGGGCACACATCCCCAGTTCTTTAAATCAGCTCTCATAGACCATGATTTTGAGGGTTTTTTCATAATCTTGGTTGCCCTGGTCTGGATATAATCCAGATCATCAATATGTCTCATTAAATTCAGTGTATTACCCAAAATTTTGTCTTACTGGCACAGAGGACAGAAGAACTATTAATCCTGTCGTCTTGACATTCGTTCTGCCTAAGACTGTGTTGGTCTTGAGATGTTGTGAATTTGAGAATTGAGCAAACCGTATTTGACTTGTGGCTCAATTCTGGAGCTAGCTTAGTTTCCTTTCTATTGAATTAGGGTCTGTTCCAATTTCTGTGTTGTGAGAAAACTTTATTCAGTTGTGGGAACTGGGAGAAAACTTTGTCATATTGTTTGAGACTAGCCTTGCATGGCTGAAAAGCTGGACTACCTTACCTATTAACTAAGGACCTAGATTGTGCTGACTAGAAACCTGGTCAGCTCCTAATATTGATGTTAGGAGTTTTCTCATAATTATATATCTCAAGCAATCCCTATGTGTTATCTGAAAACTACCCCCATACTGATTAATCAGTAGCTCTTTACTAGTTCCCTTTAAAGATGCTTGGGCAAAGTGGAGCACCTCTCTTTCTAAATTAAGGGAACTGCCTCTGTTTAGTCTCCCCTCACAACTTAAAAGTCCTTAATCTTTCCTCTAGGTAGAAATCAGACTAACTAATTTTGTATCCTAGTTAATTGTTTTCTTTTAATTAATTGGTCTTATTTGACTAATCATTTTTACTTTTTAAGAATCTGTCTTCCTCTACATTCCATGTCCAGCCCTAAGCAAAGGAAGGAGTCTGGTCCTAGTATATTAGGCAAACGGCATGCATTGCTTAAGAAATCAATATTCTCAGAAGATTGAACCTTTGTTTTCTCTCTCATTTCATCTTTCACCCATCACAGAAGGAAAGAGAGACATAGATTATGTCCAATCTGAGAGAATTTTTTTTTCCTTCCCATCTCTAACCTTTTGGGGATCATTATCTCATGGAATTATAAACATTTGCATTATCATTCCCTCAGTAAGAATAGAGACTATGCACAGGGTTAGAATGTTACTAATCCTACCAGACTATTAAAGGGTTAGAGCATTGATACTGCTACCCTTCCTAGTCCCAAGCCCCTTCTACTGTAGTCTATACTAGTATGGAGGTAAAGGTGATGAAAATCTATAAGGTCAAATTCTAAATAATGGGAATCTGAGGTCCTGACTGGCTTCTACAAGGAAATTATTTTGGAAAGCAAGTATTAAAGAAGGGAACAGTGGGAGTAGGGGTGGGGAGGTCACTGGATAGTCTAGAATGCCCATTAATCTTGCAGTCTCCAAACACCCAAGATTTTTTTACTTGTACTCTTGTCTAATTATACCTCCCCCATCCTATACTTGTCAAATTGGCTTTCTAAATCCCAGTATGAGACTTTCACATTTATTCCTGATAAATAACATCTTGCTAATTTTTCTCCCCCAATTCCTCCAAACTCTGCCAGCTTTCTGCCATCAGCTAATTTGAAAATCATCACATCTGTGCTTTTATCAAAGTCATTGATAAAGATTTTAAACAGAACAGGGCCAAGAGCTGAGCTCTCCTCTGTTTCCTTCTAGATTTTTCCTTCTAGATTAACATTATTTCATGAAGTAAGAAAAAGTATTATTTTTCTCATTTTAATAGAAGGATCTAAGGTTCAGAGCGAAGTGACTATGCTACCATTTCTAATAAATGGCAGAGAAAGGGCTTGAATATATGTTTCCTGGCTCAAAGACCAGGGCTCTTCTTGCTTGGCCATACAGATATTTTAATAGTTTCTGTACAATTGCTGAGGAACCTCTGAAATCCTAACGAAATCTTGTCCCCATCCCAAAACAAAATGGAAAAAGAATTGATGTTTTGCCCTCTTCAGTTGTTTTCTCAGACTATCAAACTGTCTCCACAGAAAATGGGTAGTGTTTCTGTTCATCTCCTCTGGTACCATCATTCCTTGTCCCTACAAGCTGTTTTCTGAACCTGTTTCACTACCATCAGAGGCAGTAGTAATAACATATCCATTGTGTGTGTGTGTGCGTGTGTGCCTGGACTTTACAGCTTAAGGAATATTTTCTATAATAATCCTCTGAAGTAAAGAGTTCAAATTTTATTCCCATTTTGCAGATGAGGAAAATGAAGTTGGAAGAGATGAATTGAGCTGTCCAAAGTCATCACCATTATTTTGAAAACAATAACACATGTATTTTTCAAGGTTTCCAAGTCACACTTGCATCACAACAGGTCTGTAGGCATTACAAAGATTATGAACAAATATAAAAGCTAAGACTATGTCTGACTCGAAATGCAATGTCCTTCCAGGGGTCCATAAGCTGTAAGCTAGGAGATCATGAACTTTAAAGAAAAAAAAATTTGATAATGGTGCTTCAATAAAATTGGCTTCCTTTATAATCCCAAGTATTTGGGGTTCAGTTGTTTTCCAGGTGTTTCCAATTCGTTGTGACTCCATTTGGGGTTTTCTTAGCAAAGAGACCAGAGTGATTTGCCATTTCCTTCTCCAGTTCACTTTATAGATAAGGAAACTGAGGCAAACAAGGTTAAGTGACTTGCCCAGGGTCACACAGCTAAGAAGTATCTGAGGACTTTAAATTTGACATCAGAAAGATAATTCTTCCTAACTCCAGGTCTGGAATTTTATCCACAGTGCCACCTAGCTGCCACCTAGCTGCCACTTATGCATTTAACTTTATGAATTTAAAATGCGATTCTATAAAGTGGTCCATTGGCTTCACCAGACTGCCAGTGGAGTCCTTGACACAAGGAAAGTTATAGACCCCTGCTTGTTGGAACAGTTTCTGTTTGGAAACAAACGTTCTCCCTTAGTTTACATGATGCTTGGAAAGCCAGGGCAGGGTTCTCGCTGCTCTGTGATATTGCATATTTTACAACTTAATTCACTGTCTGGTTTATCTGTTAATGCTGCTTCACTCACCAGGGTAATTATTGGGTTGAACTGCATGGGTGGTATCTGATGCAAATCATATGCAAAATAGTCAAATATGATACATGCTATAGAAGAAGGTGGTAGAAACATGAATATCAATTCATGGGGAAAATCTGCTGTAAGATGTAATGCCGAGTTGAGGAGACAGATACGGGAAAACGGAACACCTGCGCAAGAGCACAACATAAGGTACACAATAAATATGGGGTCAAAGGACATTAGTTCTTTTTTAATATCCCCTTTTTGGGACATTAATTGTGTGACCTTGGGCAACTCATTTCCCTTCTCTGGATCTGTTTCCTCATATGTAAAAAAAGATGAATCAAAATCCCTGATGGCTTTGAACTCTGTGTTCTATATTCTAAGCCTCTTTCTAGTTCTTTGTTGTTGAGTCAGTTCAATCATGTCCAACGTTTCGTGACGCCTTTTGGATTTTCTTGGCAGAGATATTGGAGTGGCTTGCCATTTCCTTCTCTAGCTTATTTTGCAGCTGAAGAAATTGAGGCAAACCAGATTAAGGACTAGGAAGTGTCTGAGGTCAAATCTGATCTCTGGTCTTCCTGACTGGAGACCCAGGACTCTATCCCCTGCTCTAAGTGCCCCATTCCAATTCTAGCACTTTATTTTTTATGTCCCTTTGCAGTTCTAGAATTGTGTAATTTTATGATTTGTTGAGTTACCATAAATTACTATTAATATATCCAGATCCCATCTAGTGTCTCATCCTTTGTGAGTTCAACAGAAAAACCCCTGAAGTTTGAATAACAGAAGACTTGGGTTATAATTATAGCTATATAATGCTGAAAATGACAATAACAATAACAATAATGGCATTTTTATGATGCTTTAAAGTTCACAAAACACATAAGAGATGTTTTCTTATTTAACCATCACAAAAGCCTTAGAGGTAGGAGGTTATTATTATCCCCATTTTATAGACAAGAAAATTGAGACTGGAAAAAGTTATTTGCCCAGGAAGATATAGCTAATAAGTATCTGAGGATGAATTTGAACTCAGGTATTTCTGAATCCACATCTAGTGCTCTACTCTCTGCGCCACATAGGTGTCTCTATCTACCATATTATCCTGATTCAATCATTACCTTCTCCTTCTGGATTTTAGCTTACTTATTGTTTGCTTAAATAGGGTTAAAAGTACCCAATCTGATTCCTTCAAAATGATTTTGTTGATATCAAATGATGGACTAATTCTTACACAGATGTTAGAAGTTGATAACCACTTACTGATTTATTTCTAAAGAATTATTTGCATTTTCAAATTGCCTATCTGGAAAGGATACTGATAATTCCAAAGGTGTCCATGGTAAGCAAGTAGGGAAGGAAATGTATGCCATGTGATTTTTTTCCCCAGTATTACCTCATTTGATCACCACAACAACCTTGTTAGGTAGGTGTTATTACTCTCCTCATTTTGCAATTAAGAAAACTAAGGCAAACAGAAGTTAAGTGACTTGCTCACAGTCACACAGCTAAAAAGTATCTGACTACAGATTTGAACTCAGGTCTTCCTAACTCTAGGCCCAGAATTCTAACCATTGTACCACATGGCTGTCTCTACTAAGGGACATCATTTCTTCCCAGAGAGGGTTTAGGACCTCAGAGTATTCGAGTCTCTAGAAACAATATTGGTAATGATGGTGACAATGAGGAGGAGGAGTTTGAAGAGGAGAAGGATAGAGGAGGAGGAAGAGAAAGAGGAAGCAGAGGAGGAGGAGAAAGGGGAGAAGGAAGTGGAGGAGGAGGACGACGACGAGGAGGAGGAGGACGAGGAGGAGGAACAGTAAAGGCAGGCAATGGATTTACGTCAATGGACTTAGAGGATATAACTGTTAGTGGATTACCATGAGATGGAGACTATGACATAGCCAAGATTCATGACCAACATGACCAACATTCATATGGATTGTAAACAAAAGAACATTTTACCAAATGCATTATTACAGCTGATTTTTTACAGAAACAGAGGGGTTCGTAACAGTGATGTTGGATAGAGTCATTGCTACTAAAAATAAGGATAAAATCTTTCTTAATAATCCTGGTGAAGACTAGGTGAAGATTTTGTGAGAAAATGGTAGAAAATTGGTAGCATATTACTGAAAAACCACTAGAATTTTAGTGCCTACCAAATATCTAGAAAGACAAAAATCTAGAATTAAATGTAAGGTGTTTGTTATTCTTCATAGTCTAACATATGACAAATAACTGAGCTACAAATACAAACCTCAAAATATCCTTAAAAATTCGACAAATAAAGCACATAAGATTAAAACTACAGCCCATCAGCATCTGATGCTAATGTTGACCCATAACAATTTAAGAATACTTTTAATAGATAATTTCATACTAAATGCTAAAAACTCTAAACTGTGTGGAATGGAATGCTCCCCAAATATAGAGAGATATAAAAAGAAATTAAAACCATGTAAAAAAAAGGAAAAAGCAATTATCATCCCCTTGGCTCTGTTGACTACAAGAGTAGTCCTAAAGATACTTTCAGCAGAGGATATATTTGCCTCCCAAATAATTTCATTCAAAATCAAATATGTTATCCACCTGCATGATAGTCAAAGACTAGATATAAAAGAATAACAGAAGAACTATGATTTGTCACAGAACCATCTCTATCTGAACTCCATTAAACAGAAAGATGAAAATGAATAATAAAAAAGACTCTCCATAGCTAACATCCACATAAATTCAGTTAAAAATACGTCAACAAAGAATCAAAGAAATAGTCTAATAATGTGGATTTGTTTATGGAAAGAGAGGGGTTTACAATGATGGCAATTTAGGGTAAGGTCCTTGCCACCAGTACAGAAAGATTCTCCTTAGGGACCCGATCTTTTAAATAATGCTAAGCACACAGGAAAAATGGTCAAAACTGTAACATATCATCAAAGGCTACAAAAGTTTAGCACCTACCAAATACCTAACAGTACAAAACCTGGTGGCTGAAATTTTACATCAGAAACTTGCTATCCTTCATAAACTAACATGATAAAACCATTTCTTAAAAATATAGATCTCAGGAATTAAATAGATAGACAATACAGGAATCATATAATCGTAGACAAAACTCTTACCCACATTTGCTTGATATAACATCAATCCATAAAAATGGAGGACAGCAATTATGGTTTTCATAGATATTGGCATATCAAATATTCATAATCTATATGCTATACAAAATGAAGAGGCTTCAAAATATCAAAATTTAGCAAAGAAAATTATAACACATGGGAATATGATGAGGTACATACCATCTTCATTGTCCTATCTCTATTATTTAATTGTCCCAAAAAAGGCTTTCAGTAAGCCTATAGAAGAAAAGTATACATTCCAACATGTATTGAATCACAAAAATGCATTTTATTCACCTGTGCAATAATCTGATGAGTGTCATATAAAAAAGAATAATAGCAGAAAAGAAAATTTTCTCAGGACTATTTTATCTTAATTCTATTGATAAATATGAAAATGAGATGGTGATTGATTAAAAACAAAAATAAATATAATAATAATTTATTTAGTTTTCACACCAGAATTTCCTATACTCATGAAATCATAGATCCAATCCAAAAAATAATAATAAAATTTTAAAACAACAACATTAAATCCCATTCACATTATAACCTATATTTTACTAAACACCTGCCTCACATAACCCTGGCAAACAGGCATGTATAAATGGAGGGGATTGGCCAGTAAGGACCCAGTTCTTGGCAGAATTGCTCTTCCTGATGGGTCATATGGTACGTGCACAAATATTTCCTGCCCGGTTTCAATCCAATGCATAAAGGCTTGTTGAACCTAATTTCAGCCATGATAGCACAGGAGAAATATTATAGGATGGTGAAAAGCCTTCAAAATTAGCTTTAGAGACAGAAGGACTGATGATTCAGGTATATAGGTTGTTTGGAATTCAGGGTACAAACAAAAGGTTCAAGCAGACTCTTTCCTAGTATCTTTCAGAGAATTGTGTAATGTTTGGGAAGGAGGTTAGGCTAGCCATGCCCCCACCCACCCAATGTAAACAATGCTGCCATGGTATGTATTTATGGGGGAAGAGGCATTGTGATCTTAGGTGAATGCATATACTGAGAGAGGAGTGTCCAATCAACCAGTGAGGCCAAGTAATCCATCAAAGCCACCAGAGGTCCAAAGGGCAACCAAATTCGTTAGCAAAAACAGCTAAGTCCAGTGAATAGACAGAATAACAGTCAATTGACATACTTGATCCATCCCATCAGTGAATTGACATGTTGATCGGTTGTCCTTTGTTCTCAAAGAAGACCAAAATGACATCTCTGGCTAGAGTCAAGTTTCAATGCATCTGACTGTGTACTTTAAATGTGAGCCCATTGTTCCCCGGAAGAGTATTTATTTATTTATAAGGAAGGTACACTCCAAGTTGGGAGATACTCCATGACATCTGTCTTTGCTATACCTTCTAAGTTAATATCTCTTTTGTAAAAGCTTATTAACGTCAATAGGTTGATTAAAACTGAGAAGCACAATAGATAATGTTTTGTGAGTGGACTATTCTAGAAACTATAGAGCCCTCAAGGTTAGCCCTAGAACCTTCAGAAAAGAAGGGATAATCACTCTGGGTATGCAATATACTAGTGGAAGTAGGAATTAGAGAAGCAACCCCAGAAAGGGTGGTTTGCAACCATTCCCATTTTATAGAGGCGTAAACCAAGGTTAGTAAAGCGCATTTAATTTGTCCAAGGTCACACAGCTAATAAATGGCAACACTTAGGTATCTTCTGACACAAGTTCCAAGGTTCTTTTTTACTGTGCTTCCTTTGGGAGTCTAAAAGCATTTTTTTTCATAGCCAATAATTTGCAGCTCCATTAGCTTTGAAGCAGCCTGGGGGCCTGCCAAGTTGCTAGACAGGGAAGAATGAGGACAGTCTACAAAATCAAAAACACACAATTGACTTTTTCCTATACTTTTGCTTCCTTTTCAATCTGCAAATTGGTATTTAGAAAATTAATATTCTCTGCCCTTACGTAGTTTTGTTTGTAACAGTCAGGTCCAGCTTACAATAATATGATGTGCAAGGCTCCCTTTCCATTCTCACCTTCTATGTTCTATGATTTACGTATCCACCATTAAAAATGCAAGGGTCATGTCTTATTCATAATAGCTAACACTTCAGTTAGCTAGTTGTCAGCTAACTCATAACTGAAGCTGTGAGTCAATACCTTAGTTATTAGCTCACACCTTAGTTATGATCCCAAGAGATTAGTTATAAGCTGTCACTTTAGTTATCAGTTAAACTTTAGAAGACACTCTTATATAGCCAACTGAGAGGAAGTTCCTGAAGGATAATATACTAATCTAGGAAGATGAGAATGTATTTTGTATTAAAAGACCCACATCTTCCTCGTTGCTTTCATTAATCTTCAGGTCACCCTTCCTTCCTCCATGATTTAAAAGTCTGATTTCTAGCCTGTTCCAACACCTGTCCTCACCCTTGGTGAATTCATATTGATGACCCTGAAAATATCTTAGCTTTCCAATTAATTAGCCTCAATTCTCATGACATCTGTCTCCATTCTACCTCTGCCTACCTGTACCTATGGGTACATAAAGGTTGTCTGCACCTTATATCTCATCACCACCAAAAATGGTTCTGCCTAAAAGATTTAATATGCTGAAAGCATGCTTTCTGATTATATTTGACTATTATTCTGCCTCTTCTACTATCTCAACTTCCCTTATAATTTATTATGAATTCTTATACCCTCAGTCCTTCTCTGTTTCCTAGTCAATTACCTCTGTTTTGTCTTCACTCTCTTCTCCTCACAATCTTGACTGTGCCATTAATCAGTTCAAGAAGTCCCAGTCTTCCCATCCACACTTGGAAGCCCAGCTTTCTTATTTTTCTACCTTTCATGTCCTCCTAATCCTCTATCCTATTTGCCTTCCTTGCTCTGTCTACCAAATCATTGGCTACTCCAAAAGTCCTGAAATCTTACAGATAGCTCTACTACAAATCCATCCTTTCTAACAGCATGTGGGCCCTCATGGCTGCAGGCAATCCTTTTATTTAGCTCTGATAGACTCACTATCAAACTCCTTACAGTAAATGTTCCAAGACATCTCCTTTTTTATCAAGTCTACCCTTGCTGCCCTTTCCTTCAACAAATGACCTTGCCTCCTACTTAATGAAAAGATTGAGGCTATTAGTCCTGAGCTCCCATTTCTCCCCTCTTCTTAACCTCAAAACCTTTCTAAATCTTCACCCAGTCTTTCTTTTTGCTTTAGTTTCAGAGGATGAAGTCATTTTCCTTGCTTAGGTTTGCCACTACCCTTCCACTTGTGTCCTTGATAACATCTTGTACCATTCCCCTCCTTTAGCAGATTACCCAACTGGTGATAGAATATTCCTTCTAATCCTGATCTTATTCATATTCACAATGTTCTCCCTCCTCTCCTCCTCATGTAATTCCCCACTTTCTTCAAGACAGACCATGAAGTCTTTCCTGATTGCTACAATAGCCAGTCCCTTTTCCCCTTAGGTTATCTTGGATATATTTTGTGTTTATTCTGTTTGTACTTAACTATGCACAAGCTCTTTTCAGTGATAGACTATAAGCTCCTTGAACACAGAGACTATTTCATTCCATGTTTGTATCTCCACTTCTTTGAATACTGCTTGGGATGTAGTAGATACTTAATTATTACTTGCTGATATATTGTTATATTCTCTCTTTCTAAACCCACGACCTTGAACCCAAGTATTGGAAATGGCCGTGTCCCCTAGGCCACTAGATTTGCTTCTAGCCCAGCCTCTGCAGCCCTCATCTAGGGGAGAAATCATTACAGGGAAAGAAGCCCACCTTTCACATCACCATCAGCACAGCTGCTGCCTAATTGCCATCAACAGTTGGATAGGCACAAGAGCCCTAGTAGGGGCAAGTAGGGGCATGACCCCTGGTTCTACTTCCAGTGCAGACCTCACAAACATCATCCAGGGAAGTGATTCTTATGAAAAAGGGGACCACTGTCACCACCATTTTCCATCCAACTGCCATTCACCTGAAAGGCAAACCAGCCCACCTGAAACAGCAATGTACCATAAGGGAAAGAAAGGATGCAGTTTACACCAGGCAAGTCAAACCAGCACCACTGCCTTCATCACCATCTCTCCTTAGACACTGCTAGAGATAACCCAGGACCCTGAACCCAAGAGCTTTGGGAAAACAATGCTTTTATCCCTGGGTCACAGCCTTTGTCTTGAAAAGTTGCAGCTTGGAGACTGCTCTGGACAGTGCTAACACCATAGCTATTGAAAATTCAGGGGGAAAAAAGGTCTTATTATCAAAGTCCTTGGTACTGTCATATGGTTCAGCATCAAACACTGGTATAGTTTTATCAGGTGAAATGACACTGAAGAAGTGATATTGCCATGTGCTTTGCCACAGAACCCTAAGATCGTGGGAGCTTCCCATTTGGCTTGCAGCTGTAACCTTTCATATATGTGGTCTCCCCCATTAGACTGTGAGCTCCTTAAGAAAAGAGATTGTCTGACTTCTCTATTTGTATCTCTAGCAACTGCTACAATTCCTTTAAAATAATAAGCATTTAAACATGCTTCATATTCTCTCTCTCTGTCTCTCTCTCTCCATCTGTCTCTGTCTCTCTGTCTCTGTCTCTCACCCTGTGCTTCTCCTCTCTTTGTCTCTCTCCTTTCTCTCTATCTCTCCTGTCTCTAATTTTCTTTCTACGTGCACTGTCTTTCATGGCAGAATTTCCAGAACTCCCTATCCCCTCATAACTTGTCTTTTAAAGTTATCATTCTACTGAAATTATTCTCTTAAAGATCAACAATAGCCTCTTAATTGTTCATTCTAATGGGCCTTCTCTCAGATCTCACCTTCCTTGACTTCTCCAGGATACTGAACATTGTTGACAATCTCCTCTTCTTGGATGCTTTCATCTCCCTGACTTCCATGTTGTCCTGTCTTCTAGTTCCCCTTCTAACCTTATGTCTGTGTTTTCTCAGTACCATCCAGTGGCTCTTTATCTTTCATTCTCCCTCTTCAAAGTGAGTGCCCCTCCACCAGGCCTTCATCATCTCTCTTCCAGACTATTGCAATAGGATATTAATGGTTTTTTCTGCTTCCAGTCTGTCAGCTCTCCAATTCATCATCCTAAGGTTGCTGTAATAAATTCCTAAGCCAGAGGTCTAACCATGCCATACTCCTGCTCAAAAACTTTTAGCAGCTCCCTCTTGCCCCAGGAGAAAATACAAATTTGTTAGCCTGGTATATAAAGCCTTCCATAACTGGTTGAAAAATTATTTGTTTTGCCATTTTTTTCTTTTTACTGATATCATCTCTTTTTATAATGCCTATATTTGCCTCAGAATCCTTCCCCTCACCCCTGCCAGAGAGCCAACTTTTATAACAAAGCTTTTTCTTAAAAAAAAAAACAAAGGAAATTTTAAAACTTCAGTAAAAACAATCAACACATAGAGAAAATCTGACTTTCATGCAATGTTTCACACCCAGACACACCCACACACACACAGACACACACAGACACACACACACACACACACACACACACCACAACCACCACCACCACCACCACCACCACCACCTTTCTGCAAACAACTTGGGGCAAGTGTCTTCTTCTTTGGGTCCAATCTTGGTCATTATAATTTTGCAACATTCATTTTTCACTATGCTGTGGTTCTTTACATTGTTGCAGTATTGTTCATTGACTTGCTTTGCATCAGCTAATCTGTCTTTCCATGCTTCTCTATATATCATCATGCTTTTCATTTCTTATGCACAGTAATATTCCATTATATCCATGTGCCACTATTTCTTTAGTCCTTCCCTAATCAATGGATACCTTCTTTGCTTCTAGCGCTTTGCTGTCACAAAAAAATAAATACCAAAAATATGCCCGTGCATGAAGAGATTTTCTCTTTATCAGTGACCTTTTTAGGGAGAATATGTGTAATTTCAGGGTCAAAGGAGAAGACAAGGCAAAGATGACCAAGGGCTGGCATTTTAGACCCTGTATTTGCATAATTCAAAATTGTTATACAGAATGGCTGTACCTCTTCATAGTTCCACCAATAATATATTAATGTGCCTGTTTTCCCACAACTTGTTTTGTTTTATTGATTACTTCCTTTTTGTTATCTTTGCCATTTTTTCCAAGTATAAGGTGAAATACCAGAGTTGTTTTAATTTGCAATTTGCTTTTTGTAAGTGATTTAGGGTACTCTTTTAGATGGATGTTAGTTATTTGTAATTCCGCTTTTGAGAACTGTTTATTTCCAATAGGGGTTTAGCCATTCCATTTTTAACCTTATTTCACATGACTCCCCTTAATTTAAAATTAACTCTTAGCTATTCCCTAAACTTGATATGTTATCTCCTACCTCCATATGTTGGTGCATTTCCTTCCCTCTATTTTATTATTTCTTTGTCTCTCTTCCCTCCATCTTTTTTTCTCTCTCCCTCCTTCCTTCTTCCTCCACATAAACATACAAATACACACAGACCACCCTGCATCAGATTCTAGCATATTGTCTTACATATAGCAAGAACACAATAAATATTTTGTATGAATTAGATTAGAAAATGGTTTTCTACATTTTATGTATTCTTTGAATGACAGCTCTGGAAAAATGACTGAAGTTTCCTACTTTCATAGATCTCACAACTGATAAGATTTTTATGGGAATATCCAGTAACTCATGGAAAAACCTCTCTGGTCTTTGCTTTTTCCCTCCTGCTTCTCACAGCATGTGCCCTTTATTGAAACTGAGAATGGAAAGTTAGAGTAACTACTTACTTTCATTGCCCTCCTACTCCTTACTCACTATCAATATCAAGTCCAATTCTGCCACAAGAAAAATGGTCTAATGTATTAGTCATATACTTGTCCTATGAATTGGAGGAAGACAGGCTACTGTTTCTTCAAACTGTCTCACAGCCCTCAGACCTCTGGCATTAAGGTTTGAGCATCATGACCCATGAAGCTTTTCTTCAGCTTTCTGAACGCTAAAATCTTTAACTCTAACTCAGAGAATGTCTTTGCTATAAAGATGCTCTCTCTGTGACTGAAACCCAGATAATCTGCCTCCAATGAAAAACAAGCTGTTTCACAGAAATTTTTAGGCAGAATTCAGTAGCTAAACAATTTTTTTCTGATAGTCTGTGAAACACACTCTTCATACAACCCAGCAATCCGCATGAGGCAGTGATGTGGTGAATTCCCAATGCCTTCACTGGAGAGTTTATGGACAACTTAGCTTCAGGATGAGTAATTGTATTGACACAGGTATCAATGTTTTCCCCTGTGACTTTCTGGTCCTCAAATTTACTACTAATCTTTCTTGAGGTAGAAAGGATTAACTAAGATCTAGGGGATTCAGGACCTCTCAGGAAACAAAATTAATTCATGAGTTACTAGAACTGCTTTTGGGGGTTAAAGAATTCTCTAAAATCCCCTTATCAGCTGGTTTATTACAAATATATAAAATTAAAATATACATAATATGAACTATTTGAGGAAATTTTAAGTTAATAAAATAGGAACATTTTTGCTCAAAATAGCATCTTTCAATGGGAATGATCCCTTTTAACACTAATCTTAAAGATGAAAGAGACAGACAGACAGAAACAGAGACACAGAGAGAGAGAGAAAGAGAGAGAGACAGAGACAGAGACAGACAGAGACAGAGACAGAGACAGAGAGAGAAGGATTACATTGACAAAGCACATTTCCCAATAAACTGATTGAACTGGCAAAAATTAAGAATTAAAAGGATCAAATGGTTCTAAATTACAATACTTAATGAGAGAGAGGACAAAGATAAGCATGGAGGTGAGTGGGGGAGAAGAGGGCAAAGAGAGGGAGAAAGGGAAAGAAAGGGGGGATGGGTGTAGGGATATGGAGAGAGAGTTGAGTAGGCTCTGATGAATCCCCACAGCCTCCCTTGCAGAAGTGATGTGCTACAGAATTCATTCAGCTCTCAGGGTGTCTGAGAGCAATGACGAGTGACATAGTGAGGCCATTTAGGAAAGAGATAGAAGAGAAAATGATTCTTTCTACAGGAAGAAGAATTAAAGACGGAGAGACAATGAAAAGAAGCTGAAATTCCTTTAAGAAGAAGAAAATAGGGATGGCTATGTGGCACAGTGAAAAGAGCACTGGTCTTGGAGTCAGGAGGCCCTGAATTCAAATTTGGTCTCAGACACTTAATACTTACTAGCCATGTGACCTTGGGCAAGTCACTCAACCCCAAATGCCCTGTCTTCCCCCCTCCAAAAAGCAAAAGAAGAAAATAGAGATCATGTAAATATAGTTTGGGCCAGTCCCCCAAATTATTGAATTATTGAATCCCAGAATGCCTTGTTAATAAGAACCAAAGAAAATATCTAGTCCATCCCATAAGTGTATCTACTCTATAATATAATTGACAGGAAATCCTCCATACTCCGAAGACCTCTATTGATTTGAAACTCAATCAGAACCTAAAAATGCTAATAATAATGGCTAACATTTGCATAGTACTTAGTATGTGCTAGGTACCATGCTACACACTTGGCAATTATTCCCTCTTTTGAACCTCACAACAACCCTGGGAGGAAAGTGCCATCATTGTCTCCATTTTACTAATGAAGAAACTAAGGCAGGCACCTTATTCCAATTTGAGATGTTATTAAGAAGTTCTTGTTCAATTTAACTCCTGTTCATACTAAAGCCTCAAGTCAAATATCTTCTCTATAAAGGCTTCTCCGATCTTTCAGACAAAATATAATCATTTTATAATTCCTTAATGCACTTATTATGTAACAATTTATTACAGTAATTAGTGCATATTTGCCTTGGACTATAAGCTACATGAGGATAGGAACTCTGTCCTACTTTAACTTTGTATCTCTGCCAGGACCTAGCTTTTCTCAAAGTTTCTCCTTTAAGAGTCTATATTTGACTTTTTTTAAATCACATACCATTTTCACTTCTATCATATCTATTATTCTTTGTGACCCTCTCAATTCCAGTCTTAGCACCCAAACTTAGTATCTTTCTTCCATATGTAAACTTCCAAAGCTTCGTCCTTAAACTTTAAACAGTCACCCAGGTGTAGAGGGTCTTTTTCCTCTTCCTTCTGTCTATGTTCTAGAGATTGGAGACTGTATGAATGAGAAGTAGGGAACTGGAAGAGTTCTACTTTGTGGGAGCAAAGGTTTTATGATGAGTGGACATACATCCTAACGATTGTGGAGTTTTAGTGATTATAGGATTTTAGTGTATTGTGCTCTCCAAATAGGGCTTTTCAGGGCCTCAGAATGCCAGATATGAATGGTCACTCCTCAAAAGCAAAAACATGTGGTCCATCCAAACACTTTCACTGCCACCCTTAAGCTGTTTTGATCCTCCCAGAAGGTCTGTGAGGTAGATAGGATTTGACTTAATATCAGTATTTTAAAGAAGAATAAATACATTTTAATTTGGCTAAATTCACTATGGCTCTTGAGGATTATAACCCACATGCTAATCAACCTATCAGCAAGGATATCTGCCCATTATCCCTGGGATAACCTAAGAATCATGAAATCTTAGTGTTACAAGTGACATTAGAAGTGATCTAGCAGATCTTGTACTCAGGGTAAAAATCTTCTCGACCATTTCCCTATCAGATGATGGTACAGTTTGTGCTCAAGCACTTCCAATTACAGGGAACTCACTTCTTCATAAGAAATCATGAAATCTTACAGAAATATTAGAAGTCAGCAAGTTCTTCCTCTAACTGAAATGTGAATTTCCTCTAAAGCATTCCTAAAAGTTGGCCGCTCTTCCTTATTTTAAAATTATCCACTGAAAATCAGACCTTTTGAGGTCCATTTCTAGAATCTCTTGAGAGAGGTAGCATAATGTAGAAAATAGGGAGCTGGCCTTGAAACCTGAAGCTCTGGGTTCTCATATTCACCCCCATACTGGCTGTGCGACCCTGGGCAAGTTATTTAAGTTCTTAGTGCTCTAGACAAAAGATGTCAAAGTCACAAAAAGAGGACCTCCAGAATGTAGCAGGAATCAAATTAAAATATAAATGTTTAACAAAAAATAATTTTAAAAAGTACAATACCACATAGACAATGTAAGTATATGGTTTTCTAAGTTAATATTTGACCAGAAAAAAATGTTTCTATTTGAGTGTGACACCACTGTTAGGTAACTCTCTAAAACAGTAAGTTGAATGGAAGAGGCTGAGGTACATTGAATAAGGAGTTTCCTTGCCCAATAGCTTTCTTTAATGATGAAATCACAGGTCCAGTCTGTATCTCTTTCTTGAGTTACTATTTCATTAATAGTTGTTTGTCCTTTCTTTTGTCCACCTCATTTTACAGATAAGGAACTGAGGGAAACAGGGTTGAGTGACTTGCCCAGGGTCACACAGCTACTAAGTGTCTGAAGCCAAATTTGAACTCATAAAGATAAGTCTTCTTGATTCCAAGCTTAGTGTTCGATCTACTGTGCCATCTTGCTAAATCCAAAGCATTACTAATAAAATAAATGAAAATCAATACAACTCTGAGATTTCACCCCACAGCCAGCAGACTGACAAAGATCACAAAAGATGTGTGAAAAGAGAGCATAGTAATGACAGAGCTGTGAACTGATTCAATCATTCTAGGGTTATGTTTACAAAATGAGCAAAACATCCACCTCCCTTTCTCCCAGAGATCCCATGCTCAGAATCTGCTACCAAAGTGACAGAGGCAGAAAGAAAATCCCACATACACTAACATATTCACAACAGCATGTTTTGTGATAGCAAAGAATTTGAAACAAAGTACATCTCTACTGATGAGAACTTCAAAGTAAATTGTGATATGTGAGTATATTCTCCAATAATAATTCCTGGTGCTCAAGAAATATTTTCCCAATAAAGAAGCTCTTCCATAAACTGAGTCAAAGTCTGACTCCCTGAATTTAGGCTTCATTGGTTCTAGTTCTGTTCTCTTGGGCAAAGAAAGCAGATAATCCATCTCCCTATGACAGCCCCTTAGATATGTCAATACTGATCCTGTTCCTCCTGGCTTTTGTTTGACCACAAATTCTCACTGTCTATGTGGAAGGGCAAAACTGCAACCTTTCTGAACAAGGATCCCACATGGGAATTCAGGCCTTCAGGAGTCCTGGTGGGGTCAAAGAAAATAATGTAAGCTTATGCAAGGAAGGGACTTGGAAACAGTATAAATGGCATTGTTATCATTCTTACGCTCTCTCCTGGAACAGTGGGCTTTTCTCTTCCTGAACAGAAACCATACCTCAATGTGGCATTTAGGGGCACTAGAAAGGGATGGCATTGGTGGCAATATTTGAAGATGAATGGCCATAATACCATAGCTGTATTAAACTGTCATAAGCAATATTCCCATCAAGCCTGCAGATAAAATAATGACTTAAAGCAATGCCATGCTACTGAGTTCAAACCCTAAATTATGCCTGGGGTTGGCCTGTGGTTAGAGAGGTAAGATAGATGCCATGGCATTAACCACACCATCTGAAGCCATCAAAAATGTCAGTGGAGATGAAGAATACTGATGTAGAACTGCATTTCAGACTTATATATTAAAAATGTATCAGAACATGAGGCGGGGAGTCTTAGCGGAACACAACTTGTCTTGGTTTTCTAGAATGATATTAGCTTACAGTTATATAGTACTTTAGAATTTAGAAAGCAGTTTGTTCACAATAGCCCCACAAAGTAGGTAAGATTAGTATTATTCTTGTCATTCACCAATAGAGAACCAGAGACTGAAAGAAATTATATGACTTGCTCAAGGCCCCACAGCTAGTGAGAGGCAGAGTCAAGAACTAAGATAGAACTCTTTCCACTCCACACTGACCCCTCTGAAACCTAGTTAATAATTTCATAAGAAATGAAAAAAATGTTCTTTGCTTTGATCATCAAGAAAACAAAGGAAACACGGCATTATTTGTTGTCCTTGGCAATGGGGATGATCTCTAAACTGAGTTTGGGGTTTTCTATTCAGGAAGGCAGATATCCTTCTTGGAATTATGAATAATCATTAATGTCCAAATTCAGGCCTTAACTATTTGGATTCAGCTACCTTTCTAATCTTATCTCCCATTATTGCCTTTCATATGCATTACATTCCAACCAAACTGAACATTTTGTCATCCCAGATTTCATATTGCCACATCTTCGTTCATACCATCCCCTGTGCCTGGACTGTCCACCTGTCTCCCATCTCCACCAGTGAAAATTTTACCCATTCTACTTAATACTTATTGAATGTTCTCTCTTCCCTTACAACTTGCATTATGTCCCAGATGGAAGTGATCATATGATCCTATTGGTATGAAATCTAGAGAAAAGTCCCATACTTTGGATGTTCCTTCCTAGATTCAAAAATAGTCAAAATGGGTTCTGTTCTTAAGGCCAAGAAAAAAGAAAGCTCAGAATATTAAAAGAGAAGAAAGGACCAAAGAAATTTCCATCTGCCTTTGGAATAAATTTGTTATATCTTACCATTAGTGAAATTATTAATCTGATGACAGATTTCACCATCATGAAGACTCTTGAAACACTGGGAATTGGGGAAGAAACACTGAATAAGATCAAGTGATGAAGGAGAGAGGTGAAATCACAACTTAAATATATTAATTCTATATTGGAATTGCCAAGGAATGAAGGATCATGAAGCTGAGATAATTGCTAATTAAATTTGGACAGGATAGGCAAAGAGCCAGATGAGTGTCCCTGTATTCCAGTGGGACACCCAATGACTGTCATCCCAGGTCTTGATTGAACTTCACAAAATGATTAAGTGATTAAGCTTTGAGCCATTTTGGGATAGTTCATAGCTCATCAGCACTAGGCCATAACCCACCATTCATTACAGGTTCTCTCCTTTGGCAGGGGATGTATTTGGGCTGGGAAAAGGAGTAGAATCAGCTGCAGTGGTAAGAAGCTAGGTAGAAGTCTGTGTTTCTGAGACTAGCATCATTTTGTGGTCTCATGTGCAAACATGACACAACTTACACCAGTACTTGCTTTTACAGAAACCTTAGTTAAGCCAAGTAATGTTATAAATAGATCCATGGATAAGAGTGGATCCATAAGAGAAACAGAGGTTTCTCCACACTTCAAAAGTAATACAGTGATAGGAAATAGTGATATTTAGGGGAGTTAATACAGGTGGGGTTCAAAGTGTAGCTCTGATCAAAGCTTAACTTTGGTATCTTAGGAGATGGGTAGAACAGGGATGCAGTGGATTTTGTCAAGGTTCATGGAGTTCTGTTGTGGCATGCTTTCAGCATAGTGTAATGGGAAGATAAATGGATTTAGAGCCAAAAGACCTGAGTTTGAGGTTTAATTTCACCACCTAAATCACTATAGGATCAGGAATGAGTCACTTAACTATTCTGAGACTTAGTTTCATTATATGTAAAATAGGTACAGTATTGAATCTTTTAGCATTTACCTTATGGTGTTACAAGAAAAGTACACTGTAAATTATAACACATTATAGAAATTGTGGTATTATCTTTACTGATGTCATTTTTATTATTGTTAACAATGGTAATGAAAAATAAGTCGAGGAGTAATTCCTTCCTTCTAAATCAATAAGAAAAGTATGGGGAGAAAAGAAAATGAGCTACAAATGTATCATATAGTAAAAAGTTCCTAAATCTAATATACAGATAGTCTTTATATTTATTCTATCTATTCCAACCATTTCAAATGGAGTTTAGAAATACAGAATAAATGAATCAGTAGGGGAGGAAACCCTAGATTCAGAGTCAGAGGACATGGTTTCAAAACTTATCTCTGCCACTTGTTATCCAAATGAGCCTAGGAAAGGAACTTAACCTCACTGAACCTCAGTTTCCTCATCTGTAAAATGAGGGGGGAGTAATGGTAATTAATTTAAATTTGAAGACCCCTTTTTGTTATGTCAAGTAAGCAGGTACTTAGCACTTAGTAACTAATCAAACCTCTGTGAAAGAAACAGAAGGTGTGAACTCTGTGGTTGGCTGAAATAGGAAGCTAATGCTCTGTAGGTCTATATAAGAAAAACTCCAGAGAAAGACAGTCAGAATTTCCTCCTGACAAGATCCTGGTGGAACAAACTGTTCTGCTGAGAGATCTGGTGAAGGCTGGAGTTGCTGCCACGAAGGCCTAAGTGGCTGCTGCCTCCTGCAAGGCTGAGATTTCTTCTGGGTCCTAGGGCCAGCCAAACTGCTGGAGGACTGAGGAAGCATGACCAAGATGCTCAGATTTTGTTTGTTTGTGGCTTGGTTGATTCTTAAATTCCTGGGAACAGAAATTGTGAAGGTTTTGAGATGTACTGGACCCTGTGAACTTCAGTGTATAGCAAGAACTACCTGGAGAGACAAGGATCTGGGAGCTGTCTGCCCCTGAATCCAGGTGACTGGTGGATTCAGGTAGGGGCTGGGACCATGGAAGGGGATCCAGGGAATCTGAGAAACCACTCCTAGTCAAGATGAAGAAAAGGCCTCTCCTTGAATATTGAATGCTGTGATGATAACATGGTTTACTAGTGACCTAGGGATGGGGGGTTTGTGTGTTTTCTAATGATTATATTTAGTTATTAGCAATACTTAGTAACTGATTGCTAAATAAGTGACTGATTAAGTTAACTTAGTTGCCCCATGAGTGGAAGACTGACTTGTATTCTGAGATGATTGAATGATTAAGAAAGGAGGCAAACCTCCTTAGGGATACCAGATGATTGTTCTTTTGCTCTTTGTTCTAAATACTGTGACTGCTTTGGTGAAAACTATGTGGACATTTTAATGACAAGCTGTTGTGAACACTATGTTGTAATTTTTCTGTGATAAGATGTAATGTTGTGAATACTGTATCTTGATTTGTTGCAAATGTTGTCCTTTGATTTGTTCTTGAATAAACAGAGTGTTTACTATACTTTGTAATCAGAAACTTAAAAGTTGTCCACGATAGCATTCTTTTGGAAAGCTACATAGCATTACAGGGAGTTGGAGTAAAGTGCCTTCCAGTTCTAAGTCTATAATCCTATGATCCCAATGGCCTATAATGCACTATGGTCAAAGGGCCCAGTTCTCACAATAACACTCATCATTAAGTTGTATATCATGACTTGATTTTACATATGAGAAATCTAAGGCTTAAAGATGTTAGGTATCTCACCCACAGTCACATGCTAAGTAACAAAGTCAGGATCAGAACCCAGGACTCCTAAGTCTGAGGCTATTTCTCATTACAATGCATCACAGTCCCTAAGGTGACTATGCAGAGATAATCTAGCTGAGAGCTTAATATATCTGTGTGCCACTGCTGGGAAAGTTGGGGGTAGAGATGGAAGGGGAGGAAAGGTAGGTTTAGATTGGGAAAATATGTATATGTTTACTCTAGGTTTCATTCTGGTAGGGATAACTTGGTGAGAATATGCCCAGTGGTACATGAGCTAGGACAAGCAGTCTACTCTATTCCAGCATGAAGCCAGTACTCTTTTAACCTTGACCACAAGAAAGCCAATGACTTTGCCAAGAATTGTTGTTTGTTTGCTTTTTCAGTAATCCATTCTGAATTCCAGAACCTGGAAATTAAACATATTTACTAGTCAACTGACTGATTTAATGTATTTCTTTAATACCAGTAAAGGTAACAAACCAACATTTCACTATCTGGGTAATTTCTTACTCTCATTACACCATCTTATTCCTTTTCATATTATTATTCAGGTGAGGAATACACTTAGCTTCAATCAATAATGCTCCCACACCTTCCTTACTCAGATTCCCTATCTACAATGCTTCTGCTCGCTCACTGTCTCTCTCTCTCTCTCTCTCTCTCTCTCTTTCTCTCTCTCTCTCTCTCTTTTCTCTCTCCCACCCTCTTTCTTCCTCTCCCCTCTTTCCCTTTAAAATCTCTCCAATAATCCATGTTTGGTTTTTGTTCGCCTCATTTCTTTTTAGCACCTAGATTGTTTCTAATAAATTTTCTCACTACTTAATACAGGAAAAATCTAGATTAAATAAGCAGCAGGGCACAATGGAAACAGCATTAAATCCCTATTCAGGAGGAAAACTATGTCCTTACCCTGGTTCAAATATAATCCTCCTCTGGATTTGGAGCAAATCATTTACCTTGCCTGAGACAATATTTCCTCTTTTACAAAAAGAGAGAGTTGAACTAAAAGATATACAAAGACATCTTCTTCCCTCACATTCTATATTCTAATGTCCCGTATAGTTCTGACATTCTACATTGAAAGATCCCTTCTGATTCTGCACCTAGGACTGTCCCCCCACCACCACCACCTAGAGTGGTTAAACACACTGAATGATTGCTTATCAGGAATGCTGAAAAGGAGATTCATCAATCAGGAAGGGCTGGACCAGTTGACTTCTGAGTTCCATTTAAGTCCTTAGAATCTAGGAGACAGTCTCTGTGTCTTATTATTCCTATTATCACATTTAGGGTAGAGAGGGATGGTTAAGAAACCCTCATTGCAGATGAGGGAAATTCTCCAAGAACAGCCCTCCAATAACAGACGCTATGCAATGAGGATAAGAAGGAACACCAAGTGTGTTGTGGAGGAGGAAAAAAATGCATTTTTGTTCCAAAAATGATGATCGTTCAGCTGCAGTGAGAACTCAAAAGCCATGCCTAAGAGTGAATTGTGCTGAGCAGCCTGGAGTTTGCCCCAATGGGCTGATGAATAGGGCAAATGCACACATTTCAATTCCTATAGCAATTGGCCATCCATCCTTCAGCTAAATCACTTCGCCTTGTTATATATCAAGCAGTTATACCTGATTGCTAAATGAGTCTGCAGATAGTGATGTGTCTTCCTTGATTTGCTCATGGTTAGTGGCAACCAGGCATTTAATAACTGTCAAACAGGATACTGTATTCAAGGGGATAAATTTCATGAAAGATTGAATTAGGCACTGTGGCCAGACCACCTACTAAGCAGGGAGGCATTTTTTTCTAGCAAATAAAATCACCATTGTGAAGAAAAACAGAATTTCAAATGAGTGACTTAAAAGGCTTTCCCCAAACTTAACAACTGGGTCTGCAGAACCAATTAGGGTACCTGTGTTTTAATACACTTTAGATGTCATCCTATGCCTTTTCTTTTGATCTATGCCCATCATGACTTTCTAGAATGCCACCTTCTAAAAAGTTTTCCTAATTATTCCTGACATTCCCCCCCAGAACCATAAAATCTTAAGACTGGAAGAGATCTCAGGGGTCATTTGGTCCAATTCTTATTTCAAACAGCAATAAAACCTTGACATACAGGGATCCATCTTCCACTTAATGAATTCCAAATATGGAGACTCAATTATGTTTTCCCTAACCCTACGGATTTAATTTTTTTTCATTTAACAAATATTTATTTTATCTCCATTCCATCACTCCCCACACCCATACTAAAAAAGAAAGAAAAAATCCCTATTACAAATAAACATAGCCAAGCAAAGTAAATTCTCTCACTGACCACACCAAAAAGAAAGTGTTATTCTGAATCTTAAATCCATTACCCCTCTATCAAGCAGTGAATAGCAGGCTTCATCATCAGTCTTTGGAATTATAGTTGGCAAAATTAGGTTTCAGCTAAAATTTATATAGCATTTTACACACTTAATGTGTACCATTTCATTTTATCCTTATGAGAAGTGCTATCAATAATCTCATTTTACAGATGAGGAAACTGAGGCAGCTTGAGATTTAGTGACTTACCTGAGACCAAACAGGTGACTAAGTGTCTAAGAGAGGATTTGAACTCAGGTCTTTCTGACCCCAAAATCTACTCTACCACCTAATTGACTCTTAAGAGTTCTTAAGTTTTTTTTTTTTACAATTCTGTTTCCTCATAGAACTGTTGTTATTATAGAAAATGGTTCTCCTCATTTCATTCAGCATCAATCCATACAAGTCTTTCCAGGTTTCTCTAAAACCATCTGTTTCATCATTTCTCATAGCACAAAAGTCATCCATTATATTAATATATCATAATTTATTTAGAAATTCCCCAAATGATGGCCGCTCTTTTAGTGTCCAGTTCTTTGACATTACAAAAAGAGTCGATGTAAATATTTTCGTATGTATGGTTCTTTTTTCATCTCGTTGACCACCTCAAGATAAAGGACTAGTTGTTGTAACACTTAATTCTTCTTGAAGAAGCCCATTCTACTTTGAAGAATTCTGATTATTAAGAATTTCCTTCTTTATTGGAGATGAAATGTGCCTCTGTTAGCTTTCCTTCCTCTCTCTCTACCCCTAATTGCTCCTAGTTCTGCTTTCTATGACCAAGTTTAATAATTCTCTCTTCCACACAGCAGCCCTTCTAATACTTGGAGGCAACTATCATGTCCTACCCACCTCCTGCTTTCCTTTTCCCATGAACACCCCTAGTTCCTTCTATTGATCTTTGTGTATATCCAGTTGAGATCCAGGCATATTCTACCGTCATTGTTTTCTTTTTCTTTCAGTATTTACTGTCATGCTCAAACATAAGAGACATCATGGCAAAGCTGACCACATTGGGAGATGGCAGGTGGCGGAGGGTGAGATAGTCAGGGGGCAGGGAAATAGTGGCATAGAACTGGGAGCCCAGCTAAACAAAAGAAATATAAATCACAATCATATGTCTAAACAAGAAAGAAGTCTAGCCTAAGAACATTATCCTAAAACAAAATGTAATCCAACTGTCTTTCAAATTGGATGGGCACATTTTAGGTAAGATTGAAGTAATGACTCAGAATCTAATTTATGGAGAGATTGACTATTAACATATATCAACATATCAACAATATAGTAAAGCTAGTTTCAGTCAAAATGAACCAAACAAGATCACATATTTAGAGCTGGATGGGACTTCAAAGTCATCCAGTTAGGGATATGCTGGTAAATGTTTAACAACTGGCTCCCCTGCCCCAAAAATATGTACATATATGATAGGCTTTTAAATTTAATCTGCATTATTAACTTTTTCTGTTTCACTTATTTAAATCTAAACAACCAACATTTCACAAGCTCCAAGCTGTAAAATGGTCCCACTGAAAATCCAACCATTGGCATCAGCACACCCTTGCACTTGATCCAGTCCCCACATTTTACAGACAAGCAAATGGAGGGCCAATGCTGCTGAGTGAATAGTCTCTCAGGATAGGTAAGATAGTATTAAATAAATGTAGCAAAGTGAATGTGAATTTCTTGAGAGAAAATAATCACAAAATGCATCCTAAAGCCAAATAGCAGTAATTTGGGGGTTGCCTATATATGTGTTTGTTGTTACCTCTTCCCTTCTATTGCCTTGGATCACCTAAGCTAAGCCTTCCAGTAATTTTCCAGTTTACAAGTGAATTTCATATTCTTTTTTCCTCACACCAGCTTTGTGTGTTAGGACTCTCAGGGATTCCTGTTTTGCAGATTGGGAAAATGAGGTTCAGAGAGACAAAGTGAAATGAGTCTCCCTGTTTTAAAGAAATACTAAAAAAAAATTGAAAAAATTGTAGTATTTCTTTTTTTCTTCTCTTTTTTAAATTTGTTTTCTTGTTCACATAATTCATTTTCATGAGATTTTTGAATTACAAATTTTCTCCTGTCTTCCCGCTACCCCAGCCCCCAAACAGCGATCCCACTGTAGAGCCCCTCCCCTGGTCTGCTCTCTAACTTTCTGGTAGGGCAGGAAGGGCCTCCCTAACCCAGACCCTATATATCTTAATTCCTAGTTGCTGGGATTGGAGAGCTTTAAATTCTAGATTCTTTTGATTCCTCCCTTGCCACCCACCCCCACTGGAAGGACAATCAATTCAATACAGGCTGTGTAGGTGTGATTATACAGGACATCTTCATAGTGGACATATTGTGACAGTGATCATATGTCCCTCCTTCCTATCCTTCCCCCCATTGTTCTGTTCTCTACACTGTCCCTGAACCTTTACTGAAGTTTGTGCTTCCAGCATCCCTCCCCCAGACCCTGCCCTCCCCTCCATCATCCCCCCTCTAATCCCCATGCTCCCTACTCTCCTGTGTGGCGTGATGCCCAGTTTAGTG
>CM053595.1:27624294-27636426 GCA_028646575.1 Pseudocheirus occidentalis | reverse complement strand
GTTTTTCAAAGTCTTTTTTCAGCTGATTTATAGCTTTTAGGCATTCTTCAAGTGTCTTGGAAGCATTTGGTGTGGGAGTTCTGACTGTGTTGTCTTCCTCCCATCCCATGTTTTGATCCTTTTTGTCCACAAAAAAGGATTCTAGAGTTTTATTGCTGTTTTTATTTTGTTTCCTTTTCTTCATGTTGGCCAGTCAATTAATTGGTTTTTTTTTTTAGCTCTGTGAAACTCTGCTTCCAGGGGGAAAGCTCTGTTCCAAATCGCTGGGGTTTTCCCAGCTGCCAGAGCTATTGGGGGGGTGTTGCAAGTCCCCCCAGCTTTGGCTTGCTGAAAGGGCACCCCAGGACCACCACCAAAGACCACCATCTGGATCCAGGCCGCTCAACGTAAGAGCACTTGGCCCTGATCAAGCAATTCAGCCCCCCCTGCGGAGTCTGCAAGCCAGGGGCTCTGAAGCAGTCAAGTGGGAGCTGCCGCTGGTTACAGCAGTTCCTGCCCTTCCCCCACTGCTTCCTCGCGCTGGTGGCAGATTGGCTAAACTGCTTTTCCTCCCCCAAATTAAGTTTCAAAGTTTCACTTTCACTGACCGTCTCTGATCCTGGTTTGCTGGATGTGAAGTTCCCCTCAAGTACTGTAGATCTTCTCTAAAGTAGACTCACATAGCAGCTTGGGAGGCTCGGCTCCTCCTGACCACCCTGGGGCCTGGTCTGGCTGTGTTTCAGTTTTGGGCTGGGCTGGTCTCGGCTCCTGGCCTGTGGGCCTGCTGGATGAGCCTCTCTTGCTGAGCTGCCCCTCTCCAATCCCTGTTTTTCACACCTTGGTAGATGTGGAATTGCTGGAGGTTGTAGATCTTCTCTCCTGAAGACTGGCTACTGTGCCAGCTCGGCTCTGCTCAGCTCGGCTCCTTCCTACCGTCCTGGGCCTGGCCGCGGTCTCAGCTTCAGGCTCACCCGGCCTTGGCTCCCAGCCTGCCGTAATGAGCTCCTGCTGCCTAGCTGCTTTCAGAGAGAGATGTGTTTTCTGTATTTTTGTGAGTCTGAAGTCCTAAACTTTGTCTGGGGTCATATTTTATGGGTGTTTAGGGTGGTTGTATGGGAGCTGCAGGACCTTGCTGCTTCTATGTCACCATCTTGGCTCCGCCCCCCAATTGTAGTATTTCTTTTGGCATGCTTGTCTAAATAACAACACAAAACTCAAGTCTCCATTCTCCACTCCAGACTTTTTTACCTTGGATACCTGCTTTTTCAGATTTCTTTCATATGTTGTCTTTTCCTTTGGAATGTAAGACCCTTCAGGGCGGGGTCTGTTTTTCTTTTTATCTGAATTTGTATTCTTAGCACTTGTGTGGACAATGTGTGGCATATAGTAAGTGCTTAGCAAATGCTTGTGGACTTGTGGCTTGTCTGAGATCACATGGCTAATTGAGTAACATGTGGCATTCGATTTCATGTCTTTCAAAATCCAAATCCAATGCTCTTTTACTATATTATGTTGTCTCTGTGGAAATTTAGAATCTGGGTTACTTCAAGTTCAGGGAGCCATTTGGAAATTTAGAAGCATGTTATTCACATTTTTTTCTTCCATTTCCCAAAGAAAACCACACAATCTTACACACACACACACACACACACACACACACACACACCAGAAAAAAAGTTTCCCAAGAGGTGAAAAAATGAGGTAACATGGCTGTTGCAAGTATAGTGAGACTCGTTGGCATCTGTCTGCACCTCTGGAGTTATTTACAACCTCCAATCCATCCTGGCACATGTTCTGTTCTCACCATGGCAACCAGCAAGAGTTATCTTCAGTACTATGGTTAATCTGGAGGCTGCTTGTTTCTCAGCTGTGAATATCTCATTTTCATTTCCCCTCATTTCATGGGCTACAATCCTCAAATTTTTGATTCATTCATTCAAGAATTGTGCTTGATTTGGGATCAAAGATCTTACCAACAGGGTCTCTGTGCACTCACCTTAAAGTCCAGAACAACAAACAGTACAACCAATTGTGGAAAGGAATGATCCTAAGAACTCTGGATTTAGAACCAGAGGACCTTCATTTGAATCTGAGCTCTGATACTTGCTTCTTAATTGACTTTAGGTAAATGACATCACCTTTCTGGATTCAGTTTCCTCATCTGTAAAATTCAGAGACTGGGTAGATTACCTTAGATGTGTTAGAATTGAAGTCCTATGAGTCTTTAATAGAGATATTATATTCAATCACTCTCAGGGCTTAAATGTCATCAGAAAGGACCACATTTAATCCAGTTCCTAACTGAAGTGTGAATTCTCACTATATAATTCTTTGACAAGCAGTCATCCAGTTTTTGCTTAAGTCTCCAAGGATCTTCTTCCTTCCTGAGACTACCCATTTCATGGTGGGACAGGTCTCATTGCTAGAACATTCCTAATTAAAATGAACTAAAAATCTGCTTTTCAGCCACTTCCACTCATTTCATCCAGGTAGAAAACATCTAATCTTTAGACCCCCAGTTCCCTCATATCCCCTCAGATATTTGAAGAAACAACTATGACTCTTCCCTGTTTTCTCTTCTTCAGGCTGGGCAACTCCATTTCTTCAACCACTCTTTGTGGAATAGTTTTAAAACCTCTCCAATTCAGTCACTCTCTGTTAGAAGTGTTCCAGCTTGTCAATATCCTTCTTAAAATAGGATGCTCAAAACTGAGATCATGGTATGGTCATATTTATATCAATAAGCATTTTCTTAGTAAGGTACATACTTGAGTAAATAATTATGCACTTGAGTACCTATGTAAGCATCCATCTGAACATTTCTTTTCAAAAGAATCCATCCATTTCAAGGAAGCAGAAATTTCACTCAATCTCTAAGGAAATGTTTTCTTTTAATGACCAACTGCCTAAAATTCTTTTTCACTGGGGAACAAAGTACATATTATACATTATTTTTGAAATTATCTAGGCCTCCTTCTTTAATTTTGCAGATATGGAAATAGGGGACCAGGGGCAAAGTAACTTGTCCAAGGATATACAGTTAGGAAGAGGTATAAATAGAATTTCATTCCAGCTTGTCTGACTCCAAATCCGGTTTTCTTTCCACTCCATCATAATGCTACGATTCTATAACTAATTTAATTCAATAAATGTTCAATATTTCAACTATGTGCAAGGTACCATGACAGATAAAGATACGGAGATAAACAACACTCAGTTCCTCCTATCTCAGTCCACAGCTCACCTTTATGTAGTACTTTATAATTACAATTTCCATAGAACCTATGTTGCTTGAAGTCTATTCCAGTGAAATGTAAAATCTGGTAAGTATGTTGAAGCTGAAAAGGCTTACGCTATGTTCTGGGTAAGCACCTCTCATCTAAGTACTAATCTAAGGACTAATTCACTATGGCTCATCATCAAGTTGCCTTCAAGGAGATAGATTTTTCACCCACTTCAGCTCTTTACAAACATGCTTCAGTCCTGTCTTTTGTTTTTGTAATTATCTCATTGCTCTCCTCACTACCAAAGAATCCTTCCATTGTGACAAAGAAAATCAGGGAAGCAAAAGCAAATGTAGCATATGACATTTCCTCCTGCATTTTAGACCTGTAGCTCACCACTTCTCTATTTCAAGGAATGGGGTTCTTTGTCTCTTCTCTGAGGATCAAGATTAGTCGTAATAATTACTCTGCATTTAGCTTTGTTTTAATATTATTTTCATTTCAATGCTGATGTCATTCTGTGCATTTTTGCCCTAGCTTTTCTTCCTTTGTTCTTACTCCATTCTACAAGTCTTCCTATGTTTCTTTGAATTCCTGGTATTCATTGTTCCTTAAGCCACAATAACTATTCCATTACCTTTATATACTGTAATACGTCCAGTCATTCCCCAATAGATGACTTCATTTCTAATTGTTTTTTGCTACCACAAAAATGGATGCTGTGAATATATTAGTGTGTAAGGGAAATCCTGAATTCAAATACAGCTTAAATTTCTAGCTATGTGACTTAGACCTAGCCATTCGATTTCTGTCTTAGTTTTCCTATCTGTAAAATGGAGATAATAGGATTTTATGAGAATAAACACGTAACAAACCTTAAAATGCTATGTAAATGTTAGTTTTATTGTTATTATTATTATTACCCAGTAGTAGGCCAAAATGGTTAGAAAAATTTACTTATTCTTCTCAAGTAATTCCAAATTGCTTTCAAAAATAGTTAAACCAATTCACAGCTCCACCATACTTCATATTCCTGCAGCCCTTCCAATATTGACTGTTTCTGGTTTTTCATCATCTTTGCCAATTCACTCAGCAAATCAATGACTATTTACTAAGTTACAAGAGAATAAGGGTCTATAATATCTGTACTGAAATCTACATCACTTTAAATATTAGCATATGTAAGTCTTTTAACATGTTATTTCATTAAATCCTCCCAGCATCTCTGTGAGATGGATATTACAAGTATCACTGCCTTTATTTTGCAGATGAGTTAACCAAGTCTCAGAGAAGTCAATTGACTTGCCCAAGGTCACAGAGCTAAGTATGTTCAGGTTAGTGCTAGAATTTGAATTCGCATCTCCTGACGCCAGCTCCAATGTCCATTTGTTATGCTATATGGACTTTCTAAAATATACGCCAATATTTGTTCCAGATGATTTTACATTCAGAAAGAAAGATAAATACCTTGCCTACACAATTGGATGAGTGGTAATGAAGTGGATGAGTGGTAATGAAGAAATTTCACATTTCAGATGTCACTTGACATCTTAGCCACAGCTCTTCCTCAGCTTGGACTCTAAGTCCCTTTAATTGGCATCTTCAGTCCCCTGTTCAGTTCTGTGCCTTGTAGACTGTTTGTATCCAAATGAAAGGATTGTGGCACATCTCAACTGTTCAGTTTGGCCGTCTTAACAGTCCATCTGGATTGATTCAGCTGCGGTGCATCTGGGTAGATTGATGACATGCCAAGTCAGCAAAAATATGCTAGGTTTGCCTTTCCAAGGTCTGATTATTTTTGCTCTGCAAACTTGGCTATAGAATCATAAAGTTGGGGTGGGGGGAGGCTTAAGATGGTTTAAATCAGGGGGGGAACATGCAGCCTGGAGGTCACATGTGGCCCTCTAGGTCCTCCAGTGTGGCCCTTTGACTAAATCCAAACTTCATGGAACCCCTGATTTAAATTCTTTCAGACAGTGGAGGGTTCCATTCTAATTCTCTCTCAAAGGCTGCTATGGTATAACAGAAAGTACTTGCTATTGGGAATCAGAAGTCCTAGGTATGAAATCCCAGCTTCTGCTACTGATCGGGTGACTTTGAGCGAATTCTTCCACCACTCTAGGATTCAGTTGCCTCCTATGCAACATGAAGATATTGGGCTCATGAGCATTAAATTCCCTTCCAGCCCTAAGATTCTAGGGTTTTAAGTACTTCATTTTTCAGACAAGGAAACTGAGACCCAGTGTGGAGAAGAGACTTGCCCAGAGTCACGCAGGTTTTCCCATCTGTAGATTATACGCTAGCAATGATACAGAGGGAAGCGGTTGGAACTGCTAAGTATATTCCTCCTGGAACACAAGGTTTATCCAAATTCCTTATTCCAGGTGATGGGCAGTGAAGTGTGGCCCTTTTGTTTCAGCTGGGGCAGGAAAACATATTACTTCTCTCCATCTTCAAATCACTCTTTTTCCCCTTCCCTCCCCCATCTTCCCTAGGATCCCTAGCTCAAGGGGGTTTATTGCTTCCAGCCTGGGTTGCCTAGCAACCAAATTCAGCAGCTTCCTGCTAGACAAAGGCTTTTCCATCCCTTTCTATGGCAGCGTTAATGCTGATTGTTGTCCAGGGAACAGTTCCAACTACAGATATTCAGAGATGGAAGGATGGAATCAGGGATTTGGGAGGCCCTTGGGGGCCAAGAGTGACCCTTGAGTCAGACTGTAGAATGGGGGAAGTTAACTTTCCAATTCCAGGCCTCCAGCAATGTCTCCCTCTGTCTCCCTCCTAGTATGCAGAGGTGCACACCAGGCCTTCCAAATCCCTTCTACAGAGGCATCTAATACAGAAGTATAGCGCTTTATATAGGGACTCAAGAATCAAAGGACTCCACTATTCCCTGCCTATATTACTATGGGCAGGTTTCTTCCTCTCTCTGAGACTCAGTTTCCTCCTCTGAAATAGTGGGAGTATATCACCTATTTTAATTTGTTGTAGGGATCAAGTAAAATAATAATGTTCTTTAGAGAACTTCTTCAGAAATGCCAAAGGATTTTTACAGATAAATATAATTATTGTCGTTGAATAAACTAATTTAGTAGCTTGTATGCAGAGGTCATGCAGAATCTCCTTAGGTCTTTTTTGTGGCATCTCTGGCAGGGAGGGGTAAATTCACATAATTTCACAAAGAAACAGATCGGTTGGGATTCACATAGCATATCACAGCATCCTTTTGTCACCCTGGCTGACAAAAGTTGGGCACTGAAACTTCCTGAGATCCAAGGTCACGAATGCTTCAGTAGGCATGAACCTTATTGATCTAAGCATAGGTCACATTTGCCCCCACCAAACTTCAGTTTGAATAAAAATGGAATGTAGACTTTTCATTGTTTGTATGCATTTATGTGTATATGCACACATATACACAGATACATATGTGGTCATATAGACATGCTTTTTTCATTTCAAAGAATCTCATTTTAAGGATATAGTCTACAAGTAGGGAGAATAAGGGAGAAAAGAGGAAAACATCCTATATGCAGACCACTGCAGAATTTAGATGGCATTTTTACCTTCCAAAACTTTCCTATAACTGACCTGATCCTTCAAAATAGCTTGGCCATATAGAGCTCATTTTTCAAAGTAGGCATAAAGAACAGTTAAGGTTCACACAATTAATCATTGATAAAGCTAAGACTAAAATATCAGGTGTCCAAGACCTGGCCCAGTTAAATTATATCCAATGATCCAGTCTTAGATTTAATCAAAGAAAGGACTTTGTGACAATGGAGGGTTATTCTCCCCTATGATGGGTTATTGAGGAATGTTCTGAATGACTATACAACCTCCATCTCTAGTCGGATGATTTGAATAGGGTCCAGCTTGGAGAAAGAGTGATAGAAGAAATGACCCCTTCCATCTTCATTTGGAAGATGGAAGAATTTAGATGCCATCTAAATTCTGCATTGGTCTGCATATAGGATGTTTTCCCTTCTTCTCCCTACTTGTAGACTATATCCTTAAAATGAGATTCTTTGAAATGAAAAAGTATGTCTATATGACCACATATGTGTCTGTGTGTATGTCTGCATAAACACATAAATGCATACAAACAAGGAAATGACCCCCTTCCATCGTCAGGATTCTGTCACTCTAGGTTCATACGTGTGCTCCCCGTTCATTTGTCATCATAGTGACAACTCATTTCATAAAATCTCAGAGCTAGGAAGAATAGCTCAGGTTGTGCCCCATTCCTGGAATCGATTTCTCACCACCACCCCCCACTACCTCTCAGAATCCCTAGTTTGCTTCAAAGCTCAGTCCTTGTCACCTTCTATTGGAGGCCTTCCTTAACCCCCCCCAATATTCCTCCCCCCACCAATGACTTTGTATTTATTTTGCATGTATTTCGCATTTACTTATATGTGTACAGGCTCCAATCAGGAAGGCCGAAGTATACATGGTCCAGCCATATACATTTCCTAGTTGTGTGAATCTGGGTAAGTCACTTAATCTCTGCCAGGCTCTATTACTTCATCTGTAAAATAGATTTAATAACAGCGTTATATAAATTATAATTATATACTATAATCATGCAAATTCTAATTATAATACAAAATTATTGTGAGGGTAAATTAGATAGTATTTATAATGTTCTTTACAAATGTGAAGCATTATATAAATGCTAGCTTATTATTACTATTATTAATAATATTAATATTACTACTATGTTCTTTCACTTGAAAGAACATAAATTCCTTAAGGGGTGGTGCTATTTAGTTTTTGTTTTCTGTTTCCAGAATCTAGCCCATTGCTTGGCTTAAACTGGTCCTCGATACTGTGTAATACAGGGACAGCTGCCTTGCTGCTCCTTGAATGAGACATTTTATCTCCCAACTCTGGGCATTTTCTCTATGCCTCTAATGTTCTCTCTCCTCCCCTCTTCCTCCTAGCTTCCTTGACTGTTCTCAAATCCCACCTAAAATCCCACCTTTCTCCATTCCATTTAATGCTCTTATCTTCTCTCTCAGATTATGTAAAAGTTTTTCTTTATTTATCATGTTTATAACTAGCTATTTATATATTTTCTCTGCCATTAGAGTAGCAACACCCTGAGGGCAGGGACAGCTTTTGCCTTTCTTTGTATCCCCCAAGGTTAGCTCAGAGAAGCTGTTTAATAAATGCTTGTTGATTTAAAATACTTGCTAGTTGATTGATGCCAAACACTTTCCCCACAATAGTACTGAGCAGCAGGTAGTCCAAGTATTAAATTTTACTCATAGATAAATTGAGTCTCTGAGAAATCAAGTTACTTGCTTAAGGTCCCATGACTAGTATCAGCTATAAGACTGGAACCCAACACTCCTGAACACTCCCAACCTCCATCTCATGTCCTAGGAAGGGATTTGAGAGTGAAGTTACTCTTTATTTTTTCAAGCCAGATCCTCTCAGGACCTTTATTAAAAAGTAGATGAAAGGATATTAGAGCAGAATGAGATTCTTTTAATAAATAGAGACAGCACTGCTCTAGAGAGAGGTATTTAGTAAGGACTTTCAAATACTCAGACTTTCAGGGCAATGCCTAGTTCAATATCAATATGCAATGCATCAAAAATTACTTCTATAAATTGGACATATAATTCTTTTTTTTTTGGAGGGGGGAAAGGCAAAGCAATTGGGGTTAAATGACTTGACCAAGGTCACACAGCTAGTAAGTATCAAGTGTCTGAGGTCGAATTTGAACTTAGGTCCTCCTGACTCCAGGGCTGGTGTTCCCCTAAAGATATAATTTAATAAATTTAAGATATAATAAATATAGCTCCCCCAAGATATAATTCTTAATGACCTTAGATAAATAGACACATAAGCCTTACTGTCAAAGGATAAATAATGATGATGATGGTAACAGCTAACATTTCTATGGCACTTATACATTTCCAAAGTCCTTTGTATGCTTCATTTAATTTGTTCTGAGCCTCCCACAACCTTGTAAGGTGGATGCCATTGCTATCCCCTTTTAAAAATGAGGAAAATGAAGTTGAGAGATTTTGAATTGCCCAGGATAACACTACTAGGAAGAGTCTGAGTCAGGATTCAGACTCAGGTCTTTCAAAATTACCAACCAATACCCTTCTTAGGCCTCATTTCGCATGCTTTGACCTGATACCACGTCACCCTCCAGGTTCAAAACAAGGGACAAAGAGAGAAGAAGAGAGAGAGACAGAGAGAAAGAGAGAGATAAAGACAGAGCAGGAAGAAGAGAGGGAGCAAAAGGGAGGGACAGAGACAGAGACAGGCAGAGATACAGAGACAGAGACAGACAGGGAGATACAGAGATAGAGAGAGACAGAGGTAGAGAGACAAAGACAGACAGAGAGACAGAGACAGGCAGAGAGACAGAGACAGAGACAGGCAGAGAGAGACAGAGACAGACAGAGAGGGGAGAGAGACAGGCAGAGAAAGAGAGAGAAAAGAGTGAGGAGAGAGAGGAGGGTGAGGAAAAAGAAAAGAGAAAATAAGATATGAGAGAGGAAAGAGTGAGAGAGAGGTGTGAAAGAGAAGAAAAAGGAGATAGAATGAGAAGAGAAAGTGAGAAGAGACAAAGACAGAGAGAGGAGAAAGAGAAAGTGAGAAGAAAGAGGAGAGAGAACAGAAACAGAGAGAAAGAGGAAGTCACAGATGGAAAGGGAGCCACTGAAAGGGATCATTAATAGACTAATGCAATACTTCCTGCCAAGGTGCTCACTGAGCACACAGGCCGCTAACAAGCCACGTCGCTTCCTCCACATATTGCTTCCGGATCCACTGAGGTAGAATAGGGAATAGAAAGCACTTTGTCACTGGAAAGTGTTATCTAAGTGTGAGCTGTTGTTCTTATGAGGCCCCCAACAGCCAAAGTCGATGTCTCCCTCATTTTGTGCTCCCTTTGATCAATGTTTGTGCTTCCCCCCTCAGCAGATGCTACCTGTTTTGCACTCTGGCTAATGTCACTCCCGTCAAGAACGTTGCCAAATGCAATGAGGTGAGACTGACAGGAGGAAGGATGATGAGCAAGGAGAATGGCAGGTGGTTGCATTTCCTCCTTGTAGAATTTTAATGAATCAAGGAGCTTCCTGATGTGTTACATCTGTACTTGCCACTCGAGGGGGCTGAGAGGCAGGAGAAGGGAGGGGCTGGGGAGCGGGGCTCAGGAATCAGAAATAAGGAGGCCAGGTTATCATCTGAAGTTGACAGAAGCCTGTGTATCAAGCAGCAGTGAAAGGAACATCACAGAGACTGGGGTTCAAATTTCTGCTCTGCCACTACCTTGCTGTGTGACCTCAGACAAGTCACTTCCCTTCTCTAGGCCTCAGTTTCCCCATCTGTAAAATGATGAATTTGACATCTTTCACATTTTACGTTCCTATGAACTTTAATATCCCTTCTAGCGACAGCATTTCATCTCAGTGCTCCAATATTATATGTTCCAAGAGTCCTTTCCAATGCTAATACCTTGTGTGCTAAAGTGGCTTCCAGTTCTAGCGTTCTGTGTGCTAACATGCCATGTTCTATGGGCTAACGTTCCTTCTAGCTAGGCCTTTCTATACTAGAAAGTCCTTTCCAGCTATGATGTTCCATGTTTTAGGGTCCCTTACAGCTCTAATAGCCTATGAGTCTTTAATATTCGATTTCAGTCTCTGGCCTGCTGGGAGGCCTTAGGCAAACTGCTTAATCTTCCTAGGCCCCTGTTTCCTCAAGTAACCTGTCAGTTACTTGAAAGGTAGAACTTCTGTTCTATTTATAAGTCTTTTTATGCCCCAGAGGATTTAGCTAGAACAGTACCTTGCATACATTAAGTGCTCAATACATATGTATTGATTGATCGGTCTGTTAAATTAGGATAAAAACCCCTCAGTTTTCTTACCATAAAATGGGCTGGATAATATATTCACCTGTATAATATTATGAGAATCAAATGAGAAAATGGGTGTGAAAAGACTTTATAAGCTATCAGTTCTCTGTAGTTACAAGGGATATAGCTCCTTCCCAGATCCCACCAAAAGCTAGAGACAGTTGTTCTTACCCTCAGGGAGTTTCTGCCTTGAGTTGACACCCCTGAGCTCTGGGAAGTGTTTTTGGTGAATCTGACAAAGGCAGCAGAGATTTCCCAGAGGCCACCACCCTAATACACCCTAAAGCCTAGCCCTCAATCCAAGTCTGTTTCCAACTTCAGAATCTTATCTCTCAATTATAAAATCACAGATCTGACTGAAGAAACAGAGGTCATCTCATCCAACTTCTTCCTTAATAAAGAAGTCAGTTCTGTCACACCTCCAGCATTCTCCAATGTCCATAGTGATGCAGTTTCCTTTTGAAACCTCCAGTTACAGGAAACTTGGGTACTTCCAGAGGCAACCCATTCCTTTTTGCAATAGCCTAATTGCTTGAAGGTTCTTCATTTGAAATCCATATCCCTCTAACTTCCACCATCTCTTTCTTACTTTTGCCCTAGGAGGTAAAGCAAAAGACATACAGAAATCCTTCTTCTGTGAAATAATTCTCGAGATGTTTGTTCTGTGGTAGATTTGTTCTTCAAAGAAGAGAAATCCTTCTCTGGGTGCTCTATAATTTGTCAGTGTCCCTCTTAAGGTATAATAGAACTAAACACAATTTGGAACTATGACCAAAGAGCATTCAAACTGTTCATATCATCTGATCCAGCAATACCATTATGAGTTATATATCCCAAAGAGATCATAAGAAAGGGAAAAGGACCAACATGTACAAAAATATTTATAGCAGTTCTTTTTCTGGTGCAAAGAATTAGAAATTTAGGGGATAACCATCAATAGGGGAATGGCTCAACAAGCTGTGGTATAGAAATGTAACGGAATATTGTTGTACAATAAGAAATGAACTAGCAGAATCCAGAAAAACATGGAAAGACTTGTATAAA
>CM053595.1:27589333-27618145 GCA_028646575.1 Pseudocheirus occidentalis | reverse complement strand
GATATACAGGGGCTGGGGTAGGGAGACCCTCCCTGCCCTACCAGAAAGTAAGAGAGCAGATCAGGGGAGGGACTTTACAGTGGGATTGCTGTTTTAGGGTTGGGGCAAGGGAAAGATGGGGAGAAAATTTGTAATTCAAAAATCTCATGAAAATGAATGATGTAAACAAGAAACAAATAGATTTATTAAAATAAAAAAATCAAAGCTATCATCATATAAAATGCTCTAAATCACTATTGATTAGAGAAAAGCGAATTAAAAGTACTCTATGATAACACCTCACACCCATCAGAATTAACAAATACTGGAGGAGATTATGAAAAATAGGTACATTATTGAACTGTTGGTGGAATAGTGAACTGGTGCAACCATTCTGAAGAACAACCTGGGACTGTCCAAAGGGCTATAAAAGTACGCCTACCCTCTGACCCAACAATACCACTACTAGGTCTGTATCCCAAAGAGATTAAATGAAAAGGACCTTTATGCATGAAAATATTTATAATAGCTCTTTTGTGGGGGCAAAGAATTAAAGATTGAAGAGAGTGTCATCAACTGTGGAATGGCTAAGCAAGCTGTGGCTTCTGATGGAGTACTATTAATAAGAAAGGATGGGAGTGAGGGTCAAAAAAATGTGGCAAGACCTATATGAACTCGTGCAGAGTGAAAAGAGAAGAATCAGGATATCACTGTGCACAGTTACAACAAAGTTGTAGTGATGGTCAACCGGGAAAGACTTCACTACTCTGATCAATATAATGATCCAAGACAATTTCAAAGTACTCATGATGAAAAAATGTTATTCATCTCCAAAGAGAGAACCTATGAATTCTGAAGCATAATTTCTTTCCCTTTTTTGCTTTTTTGCAATATATAGCTAATATGGAAATATATTTTGAATGATTTCACATGTATATTTGATTTCATATTGCTCGCCTTCTCAATGGGTAAGGGAGGTGTGGGAGGATAGGAGAGAATCTGGAACTCAAATTTAAAAAGAAAAAAGTGTTAAAGATATTTTTAAAGCATGCCCCTCCCCCAATAAAACACCTCCAGGGTACCTGGCAAATTCTCTGTGGGTAATTAATAAGAGTAATTAATTATAAAATAATTAATAATCTAAATTGATAATTTAGATCCACTGAAGTATTGATAATTACAATTTAAATTGCATCCTCTCAAATTTGATCCATCATTATAGGCCAGGAAGAATTTTTTGAATCCTGATGATATTATGCAATATATTAACTGTCCTTTCTCTCACCCAGAAACTTGAAAAGCATGTCAATTATGCCTTCACTGAAATTATTGATAAAAATTTTGAACAGCATAGGACCAAAGAAAAGAGCCCTATATCACTCCATGGGAGATTCCCTACAAGTACTTGGTCTTTGCTATTCAATGTCTTCATCAACAATTTGGATGAAGGGAGGCTTATCCTCCCCCATCTTATTTGGATAAGAGGGGAGGCTTATTAAATTTTCAGATAACACAAAGCCAGGGGTGGTGGCAAGATAGCTAACATATTAAATGAGAGAGATATGATTAAAAACTATCTGAAAATGTCTCAATAGGCCAGAATGTTGGTCAGAGCAAATAAAATTAAATATAAAAGATAAAGAAATTAAGGTTATTACAGAATTTCAGTGCTGCCTCTTTATAGAGCTAGTGCCAGGAACAAGCCCTTCTGGGTCTCAATCATCATATCTGTAAAATGAGGTGTTTGGACTTCCTGACCTCTGAGATTTCTCTCAGCTCTACATCTATGATACTATGATAATAAATAGGAAAGGGCTATGAAAAGTCTAAAGGGTTACAAACATCTCTCAAACACAATAATTTGTAATTTATTATAGATCCTACCCTTGCAATATATTTCCCATCTCTCCCCTTCTCTCTATTCATGAGACCATCATACTAACTTAGACCCTCATCACCTCTCCCCTGGACTATTGCAATGGTTTCCCAGTTGGACTCTTGGTTCCAGTTCACTTCCAATCCAACAATCACATAATTGCCAAAATAAATTTGTAATTCTCCTGAAGTCCAAATCTAACTGCTTCACTGTCCCTGCACAAGAATCCACAATAACTCCCTACTGCCTCCAGAATCAAACACAAACACTTCAGTTCTGCTTTTCAAGTTCTTCATAATCCAACTCCACCATGCTTTTCTAGGCTTATTTCATTCTTATTCATTTTCATATACTCTAGGCTTCAGTCAAAATGGTCAAATTGCTATTCCCCAAAGTTTTGAAATACCATTGACTATTTCAATGCCTTTGCACAAACTGGTCCCATACTTAGAATTCATGCTTTTCCTCTCCCCCCCCCACCCCCAGCCTACTTCCAGGTCCCCTTAATGTGCTAATTACACTGTAAACTTTTCCAGATGCCCCTAGTTAACTACTACTACTCTCCTACTCAAATTATTTTCCGTATACAACAGAAATCTCCTGCCCCTTCCTTCCTTACAGAATGTAAGCTCCTTGAGGACAGGGACATTCCCTACTTACTTTTTTTGTTTTATTTTGTCTTTGTATTGGCAACACCTAAACAAAATGTCCTACACATTTTAGGCACTTTAAAAACGTCATTTGGGGTCAGCTAGATGGTGCAGTGAATAGAGCACTGGTCCTGGAGTTGGGAGGACCTGAGTTCAAATCCAGCCTCAAATACTTGACCCCAATTGCCCTGCCTGCCCCCTTCCTAAAAAATGTCATTTGAATTGGACTTGATTGAAAAATATAGTATAGTATAAATCTTATGGTTTCCAGGGGTTAGTCAGTGGCTAAATCATAATGAATTTAAGGGATTCTTATAGGGAAAGAAAAGAAAGGGATGTATGATTCAGCAAGTCCCTGCAAGGAAGAGCTGAGAGTCAGTCTAGGTAGAAGCAGGAGGCTGCAGAAAAAGTCTGAAACAACATGTTCCCCACGGGAACTGGAGGCATCTTGTACTTTGGAGAAACTTGGCAAAGTTGGGGGAGGCCCCTCGCCAGATGAATACAGGAGGCTCTTATCTCCACGAGGGAGATGGCAAGTTACAGTTTACTGAGTGGCGGGTACAATCGGTGAAAGTGAATCTCGCCTGTGTGGGAGGGGAAGGAAAAGCAGGAGAGAGAGGAGAAGGAGTGGGGAGAGGCAGTGGGGAGCTGAAGTGGGTGGGGGAAGGAGAGAAAAAGGGAGCAGAGCCCAACCTTGAACAAGCAGGCTGGAAAGAAAGGCTGAGTTCTGTCAGTGTGACTTTTGATTTCACAACACAACACACACACACACACACACAGAGTCCACATGCCACCAACACACAGATACCCTGACACTGCTGCCAATATAAACACACCCCATACTTTCATACAAATACAAAGCTGCACTGTACTTTTAGCCCAATCCCACGTATACGCCACTCACACAGATAACCCATATCACATACATACCAGAGCCCCCCAAACCTCATATCTGCCCTACACAGAAATCTAAAACTCTCCCATAAACACACACATGATCACATATAACAAACTGAAGTTAGCTTATTTTCTACCCCTGCTAGCCTACATACATTCCCATATACCACAAGCATACCACAAATCCATACTCACAGATCCTTCTACCTCAGTCCTGAGGGCCCCCACACATATATACCACACACGTCTCTCTCCTTACCCTACATAAAATATGCCTACACAAATTTGAATCTTCCCTGCTGTCTTGTCCCAAATAATCATATATGGCTTTTCATATACATATCTATATGCATACATACATACCTACCTCCCTGTGGGCTCCCACCTTCCCAAATCACTCACTACCCAATGAAGCAGCAACAGCAGAAAAGTTGCTATCAGCAAAAAGGTTATTGTTGCATTTATCCTTCATCTTCAAAGAGGACCCTAACATCAGGGAGATGATGATATGACTTCGGTTGACTTTGATTTGAGGGAGGGAGGCCTGTGAAAAGCCACCAGACTCACGTTCTCCTCCAGAGCCATCTGGATTCAGTGGCCGGATGTTCATCAGGGCAATTGGAGATGGCCCAGGATGCAGTGGGAGACCCTGACCCTTTTAGGCTGAGGTCTTTTTCAAGTTCACTCTTTGAGTGAGGTAACACCCATTCAGTGAATAGGCATCTTTAAGAAGTGAGGTTAGGGATGACCCCTTTGATTTTAAAAGAAAATTGAACTAGGTGGGGAAGGTCCTTGTGGTTCCTGGACAAAAAGAAAGGTACCATTTACATTCACTCAGAGCCAGGAGGGCCCAGAATATAGACATTAAGTGGTGCTTGGGCAGGGACCTATTTTTATCCAGTCTATGAATTCCAGAGTAAAATAGGTTTAAAGTTTGGTATCAGTAGAGTAGAGGTAATCATAGCCTTACAACCTCAGATTTAGAAGGGATATCAGAGAGTACCTGTAGTAAAATGTACCTGAGTAGGAGTTCCTTCTGAAACATCTTCAATAAGTGGTCATCCTGTCTTTGCTTTAACACATCCAGGGGTGGCTTGTTTTGTTTTTTTCCCAAAGAAAGAAACAAAATGTAATGAGCCAACTAGAAGGCAAATAGAAGCAGGTTCTTTCATGAAGTGACAGATAATTTCCAACACTTTAAGTAAATTACAAATTGTACTCAACAGGTACATGGCTGAGGAAGGGCAGGAGGTAACAGGATTGCTTCTCTAAATTAGAATTTCTAGTAAGATACCTATCTACTGGACCTACATTAAAGGCTTAAATGACCCTTAACTAATAAGAGGAATCCAGGGCAAATAACTTGCTGAAGGTCACACATCCAGTGGCAGACAGAGTCAGAACTGGGATCTAGAGATGCCAACTTTTAACCTAGTACTCAGTGAACCACACTGACCTCCTTAGAGACAATAGAGTAAATCCAGCTAGTCAAAGAGCATTTACTAAGTGCCTACTACTTGCCAAACACTGTGTTAAGTACTAAGAATACAAAGAAAGGCAAAAGACAGTCCCTGTTATCAAGGAGATCACAGTCTAAAGAGGGAAGACAACATGACAAACAACTATGTACAAAGAAGATTTATAGATAATAAATTGGAGATAATGTAAAGAGAGAAGGCATTAGGGCATATCAGGAAAGGCTTTTTATAAAAGACAAGATTTTAATAGGGATTGGAAGGAAGCCAGGGATTCTGGAGGCAGAGATGAGGAGAGTATTCCAGAATACTGGATTTAGAATCAAAGACCTGAGTTGAAATTCTACACCAAAAACTTAATACCTCTTGAGACCTGGAACAAATTACTCAACTTCCCTGGACCAGTTTTCTCATCTATAAAATGTAAGGGAAAGATGAGGTGGTAGATATAGATAGATAGATAGATAGATAGATAGATAGATAGATAGATAGATAGATAGGTAGATAGATGGATGGATGGATGGATGGATAGATGATATAGACAGATAAATATAGATATGTATGTATGTATGTATATATAGTCCACATTATTTTAGTTCTAAGGTCTACTCCAATTCTAGAACTATGATCCTACCCCTTAAACTGCTACCCAAGTATAGGTTATTACATATTACCTGTATGATACTTCATAGTTAAACTTGTGTTATTTCCAGACTTATTTTATGTCTTCTGATGGACTGTACATAGATTGATACACTTTCAGGGACCAGAACTACATTTTTATCTGATTCACAACACCCACTACAGGGTTAGCTAAGGACATAGACAATGCATATTTGTTATGGATAAATTAATGAATGACTAGGTAGGATAATCAGAAAATATATTTGAGTGGAAAAAAGATTACACAACTTAGAACATTAAAAACAACTCACATACGTATATTATTTTAGCATTTCCAAAATGCTTTGCATCCGTTGTGTTGATTCCCACAACAATCTTCACAGGCAGATATGAGAACAATGTGACACAAAGAAATAATTGATTCACTCAAGATTATATAACTAATGAAAAGCAGAGCTGGGAGCTTAGAACATAAAATGTTATAGCTGGAAGAGACCATAGGCCTTTTATATCAAAACAGGAAAGAAATTTTAAAATAACCCCCCTAATTCTAAAAATAAAGAAATTTCAAGTCAGAAAGGGCAAACTACTCTAGGTTTCCTGACTCTTAATCTGCTATTCTTCCTATTCTACATCAGTTAATTGTAATACCTTTATTATCCTAATATCAATTGGAGAAAAACTAGAATTTTAGGAAACATTGCCTATTGTCCAAAGTCAGTCTTTTTTTTCCCCTTAGGTCACCAAAATTTTCTTCAGCATTCCCTTCCCTCTTCATTGAGTAATTTCATATAACAAATAACATTTTTAAAGAGAAAAGAAGAGGAAAAAATTAGCAAAATTGATAAATACATCACAAACCTTTGAAAATATGGGCAATGTAACATACCCTACAATGAATGGAGTAGAAGTGTCTACTCATATCTCTTCGTTTGGGTCAGGTTTGTTGATCAAAATTTTGCAACATTTGGTTTTTTGTTTTTTTGGGTTTTTTTGCTTTTTTGAGTGGTGATTCTTTCCATTTATATTGTTGTAGTCATTGTTTACACTCTTTTCTTGGCCCTGCTTACTTCACTCTGCATTAATTCAAAAAAGTCTTTCCAAGCTTCTTTATGTTCATCACAATCTTCATTTCTTATAGCATAGTAATATTCCATTTCTTTAATGTACCACAGTTTGTTTGACTGTTACCCAATCAATGGGTATCTACTTTGCTTCAGATTCTGATTTGATCACAAAATGTGCTGCTATATATTTTGGTCTATATTGGGACTTTCTTCTTATTGATAGCTTCCTTAGGGTATATGTAAACTGAGTAATGGAATCTCTGGATCAAGAGGGATGGGGATTTTGTTTTATTTACTTAATTCCAAAATGCTTTCCAAAAATGGTTTTACTAATTCACAGCTTCACCAGCAATACACTTATGGGTCTATCTTTCCTTAGTCCCTATAATATGACTATTTACACCTTTTACCATCCTTGTCCATTTTCAGGATTTGAGGTAAAATCTGTGGTTCATTTCTATTCCCATCACTTTACTATCACTAAGTGTGCATTTCTAGATGACAAGTTTTTGGAACCTCTCATGGACATAAAGAGCACTATTCCCTTTGGCTCTTGACACAGACATGACAGGAAAGAAGAGCACTAAAAATATAGCCAGACATTCAGGATGATAATTTCTGTGTTGCTTGTTCAACTTCTGGAACTGAAGTCCTTGGTTCCTGACCAAAACTCACATTGTTCTAGAGAACAGCCAATTCATAGTTATATCTTGGCCCAGAGTTGAGCAGGGAGTGAAGTCCTGATAATTTCTCTACCAGTCTAGTCTATTCACTAAGCAAACATTTACTCATCTCTTACTATTTGTGATATATAGTGCTAAGAGATGAGTGGAACGCCTAAAAAATAAAACATAGCACATCCCTTCAAAGGATTTACAATCCAGTATTAATCTTAGAACCAAAAACCTTAGAGTCAGAAAGGATATTAGAACATGGCTTAGCTGAATTTAGAGCTAAACTAGCTCACCCAATGTGCCCATGATAAATTGTTTAGTTTCATCTACATTCTTAACATTTTCGCCATCACCTCTTTAAGTATAGACAGTCAACAAAATGATAAACCAACCCCTGATTTGTAGCCAATTTCTAAGTTGCAAATTCTCACACTGAAAATTTAACAATGGACTCTCAAGCTAGCTCCAGCCCACCATTGCACCAAACCAACCATTTCATCCCAGAAGCAAGGCTGGTTATTGGGACAATCAACTATCTTTAGTCCTCTAAAAAAGTTGCAAATGGCCATGTCCACATATTCCATAAGGAAATATTTTTAAAAGTGTAAAGGCTTCCTATCTTGAAACCTCATTAAGCTTATAAGAAAATTCCCTTGACCAATCTCCTTCATAGTATTACAACTAGTTAGACCCTAAAAAGATAAAATGTTAGAGACAGCAAAAACTTTCAAGGTCATTTTGTAGATAAGGAAGCTAAGGCTCTGAAAGGTTGATTCTTTTACCAAGGTCACATAAGAAGTAAGGGCTGGATTTGATTACAGGTTTTCTAACTCCTGGCCCAATGATATTTCTACTGTTCCACACAACCTCTGAGATTGGGACTCATTCCCTGAAATGAAGCCAAATCCAGTTTTGAGTTTTATTTAGCCAACTAAAAGTTTGGAATGGAACTGAACTTGTGCTGTGGAACTTTGTAATTCCATCTGTAGGAAATAACTGGGTAAACATCCTGCCAAGTGTCCATCTGGAGCTAGCTCAGTGGCCTTTCAGCCCTCATTCCTCAGAGTCCTCCTCTGATGTACAAGCTTCCACAGTCCAGCTGGTCAAACTTGGTCAGGTCATCTCATTGTGGCATCATGTCTTCTCACCCTTCAAGACCTTCTCACCCTTCAATTCAAAACTCCCTCAACAATAACTCAAAATCTATCAGGCACCTACTATGTGCAAGGCCCAATTCAGTGGTAAGGGAGACATAAGTAATGGAGAAAATGGTTCTGATCCTCAAGAATATGTTTGCATTCTATTTTCTTAAGTCCTTCTCTGTTCTAATATTATATCTTCTGAAGTCCCCTCTAGTTGTGACATTTTATGTTTAAGTACTTCCCATCATGAACATTCTATATTAAGTCCCTTCTAGTGCAGACATTCTATGTTCTAAGGTCCCTTAGTTAAGCTTACTACCAAATTCCTATCTGAAATACAGTAAGAGTCTTCTAAAATGAATCACAAAACTACACGGCAGATGGGGGAAAATAGCTTTGTCTTTTTGTTTCCTTATAGAAAGAAGCATTCAACTGTGAATGAAAGAACTGAGAGGTGGGTTGAATTTCATGATTTACAAATAGCTTGATATAAACCAAGTGGGGTATCTCTTGCCAGAATCATGGTTCAGAGCCTATAATGACAGAAGGAAAAAGGGCCTTGGGATTAGCTAGGAAGCAGTGGTCAAGGTCAAAGAGTCTGACTTGAGTGCACACCTGATTCATGATGTAGTTCAAAAATCTCTGAACAAGGAATCAGTAGACCTGGATTCAAGTCAAAGCTTTGCTAGTTGATAACCTTATGTTAACTTCAGCAAGTCACTTCCCTTCCATGCATGACCTTTAGTTTCTCCATTATGTAAAATATAGGTGCTATACCCTACCTCTCTCTTGGGATCAGATGAGATAATGTGAACCAAAAAGCACTTTGCCCCTGTAAAGCACTATGGCAATGGGAGCAATTATTGTTGTAGGCTAGGAGCATTATCTTCATATAGCAAGTACAGCATGTTATTACATTATATTCCATCAGCCATTAGCTTTGCGGAGCTGCCAAAATCATTTTTATCATGATGTGTAAGTGGTGGTATTTGAGCTATTTGGTCTTTTTGAGCTGAATGTCTCTTTCTAGATGGAGAAAAAAAGAATGAATCTTTTTCTCTGTCTGTCATGCAATTTTCTGATTTTTTAAAGAGTCTCACTGGATTTCAAACACTAGTTGAGTATTATTTGAGGTCAAGTCTCCTGCTGGCTAACAGACATATTGGCTGGGAGAGTCACAATACTATGAAATGCTATTTAGAACTAGTTTGATAGACCAGAGCCAACAACCTTAAACCTTTGATAAAGGAGATGGTAGAGAAACTCTGGTCTGTGCAGACAGACTTATAGAAGTCAAACCTCCCCTCCCCCCAAGCACACACAGTCAAGGCAAAATTGTGAAGCTTGTGAAAGTCAAAGTTGGCATCCCTCCAATTACCTTATTGTCTTTCAGTCTTTTCCTTCTATCCCCAATCGCTTTTTCCCCATGCTTATCCTATTTCCTATTCCTACTGATCCCTTACTAAGATGTTAACTGAAAACCCACAGCTAGTCTGTAAATTGAGTTATCTGGTCTCCAAGGATTTTTCCAGCTCCATTATTCTGTAACTATATTTTTAAGGTTATTTCTGTCATTCTATGCTGTGTTCTAGAGTCTCTTCTATTGTTGACGGCTTCTTTTATGCTCCTACATCTCATCTATCTGTAGCATTTTGTGTAGTATGTTGAAAGACCCCTTCCAGTTCTGATAACCTAGGCTCTAAGGTTATTTCTATCACTAACTAACATTCTGTATTGTCTCTTCTAAAATGTCTACTTTGTTCCAAGATCCCTTTTATCCCTAACATTCTAATGGACTGTATTCTTCCCAATCCCCAGCCAGTCTATTTGGGGGATTTTATATACAGAGAAAAAAGTATCTCATTTGCTCCCTTAGTCCATGTGAAAATGTTCAAATGGTCTAAACAGCTCTTCATTGGAGAGACAACCTTGATTATAATCATATAGTTATAGTGTCTGGCACCAGAAATATATTTGTTTATTGGTTTTAGGAAAAAGAAGATTGGGAGGGGGTAAGAGAAAGGAAGGATGGTCTGTTTTACAGATTAGGTTATTAGGAGTGGGAATTGTCCCTGGGCAAGCAGTGTGTTCATTTAAAATGTAAATGAACCTCTTCCATCCCTCACTCTGAATTCTCCCAATCTCTATTACTTGAAATCAAATAGGCTTTTTTGCTGCGGAACAGTTCAGTTCACAGTAGGCTGCTCCTACTCCATATGCTTACAGTTGCCTTGGTCAGACAACTCTTTCTGGCTTCCTGTCAAGAGGAGACAGTTACCTATATGACTCCACTTTGCGAAAAGTAAACCAGGCAGACTCAGGGCCCCTAAGAATGATGGCTGCAATAGGTTGACAGTCAGAAGATTTCAATCCGAATCCATACTAACTTTCTATATGAACACAGGAGGTGACTATTATGGTCAGAACATGTTGTTTTCAGTTCTGGAAACCACATTTTAAGGAGGACATTGACCAATTTAAGTATGTGTGGAGTAAGATGAGAACAGGCCAAAATCCTCCTATTAAAGATTTCCTTTTTCTGCTCTTCAAGACTCTTCTACAACTTCCTCTAGGACAAATGAACTATTGTCAGCTTTGGACATCCAGAATAGTGAGACAAGGTTGTGGGAAAAGGTACAGAAACAGGGAGTATATATGAAAAGGAGGTGGAAAGGAAGTACTTTGTAGATATTTAAGTAAGGGTTATGTCACCTTGAGACAAGTAGAAATACGGAAAAGATAATTCACCTCGCTACTGTGTTTTGTCTCAGCTATTATAATAGCTTTTCATCCAGTTATTCGATTAACTTTCCTAAAGCATAGTTCTGAACACATGTTTCTCTGATGAAAATCTTTCAATGATTCATTATTGCTTAAACCCAAATTCCTTAGGCTGGAATTTGAGGCCTTTCTTATTTTGGACAACTCTTTGCCCTTTACATACTCCATGCTCCATCAATATTAGACTGCTTGCTAAGCTTACCAAAACAAACAACAAGCAAACAAATATATGCCCTTTTTCAAACCTGAGATTCTATCATTCTCTGAACTCTCTTTGCATCTCCTATTTCTCCCATGCACTTCTCATAATCTTGTTATGGTCATTTTATTTCTCTTATTAAATTTTATTTAATCTCATTTCTATATATGTCTTATCTCTCCCTCTTAGGCTAGGAGTTCCATGAGGGAAGGAGCTCTTTCTTGTTTATCTCTATCTGTGCCGAGAGCAGTGCCTTATACAAAGTGGTTACTTAGTAAATAATACATGACAAATTAAATATATCAATCAATAAGCATTTAATGATTTTTGTTGTTCAGCCATTTTTTTTTCAGTCACATACCATTCTTCATGACACCATTTGAGGTTTTCTTGGCAAAGATCCTGGAATGGTTTGGCTTTATTTTACAGATGAGGAAAATGAGGCAAACAAGGTTAAGTGCCTTGCCCAGGGACACACAGTATATGCCTGAGTTGAGATTTGAACTCAGGAACACTCATCTTCTTGATTCCAGGCTCAGGGTACTCTATCTACTGAACCAACTGGATTCATTTAATTAAGTAGCTATTATTTGTCAGGCAGTATGTAGGACTCTGAGGACCACAGAGATAAATAAAACACAGTCTCTGCCCTCAAGGACCTTACATCCCATTGAGAAAAATAGCATGTATGTACATCAGTACATATAAATGTGTAGTGTGTGTGTGTGTGTGTATGTGTGTAAATTCAAGATGATGGGACCGGGAGAAGGCACGAGCTTTGGGGTAGATTAGGAAATAACTACAGAGAAAGTGGCATGTGGGCTGTGCTTTAAAGGAAGCTAAAGATTTTAAGAGGAGGATATAAGGAAGGAGTAAATTCCAGGCACACAGAATAGAAATGGCAAGGAGACAAAGAATAGAATGCTGTGTGTAAGGAAGCACAAAACAAAAAAACAAACAAACAAAAAACAAAACAAAAAACAAACAAACCAACAAAAAGCTAGTTTGGCTAAATCATAGAGTAGGTAAATAGGATTAATGTAGGGAGGAGAATCTCTGGGCAGACTGAGCTGAAGCACTCATGGCATCTAATACTGTAGTGTAACCCCTCAAGCAGCCACCAATCATAGCATCATCTAATGTTGGATCCAGAAGGGATATTGGAAATCATCTAACCCAGCATGATGCCAGCTTTGCAGGTGAGGAAACCAAGAGGTGAAGGAAATTGTCTACGCCCACATGGCTGGTAGGTAGGAGAGTTGGAATTCAAACCCAGGTTCTCTAATTTTAAATGCAGATTGGTGTATGTGTGTGTGTGTGTGTGTGTGTGTGTGTGTGTTTATTTGCTCTCTGCTGCCAGCAGAGATGTAATTTGGTACATATATATTGGGTCAAGCCTTAAATTATTTTTATTCTCTGAAGAATAAATATTTTTGTCAGGAAAATGTCAAGTGGTTAGCAATGTCACCCCTCACAGCAGTCACTCACCATATCTTGAGGGACAGAAGAGGCTGGATGTACCAAAATACAACTCTGCATTAGCTGCTCGGCTCTGCCAAGTGCAGATTTCACACTGACTCATGTCAATCCTCCTCTTCCGGTGATCATTTCTCTGATGATGATGTTTTCTAAATAAGTCAGGTTCAAAATGTTTCCCAAATGGGGAATTGATGTCTAAATACTTGCCATCCTAAGTCTTCTGTTAGAACATACAAAGAAGTCACTGCAGAAGAGAGAATCCTTGGCATAAAGACTGGGTCAGGCATTCTTAGGCAGATGGAAAGTGAGATACTGTAGCAATACCCCTTCATTTGGTATCAGAGGATCTGAATTTGAATCCTGGCTCTGCCACTTACGACCTATTTGAGGATAAAGTCTGTTTAAATTTGCAGTTTCTGGACTTCTAGGAACCAAGATGGCGTAAAATTGTTGAAATTCTTCCATGTTAACCTTTAAGCAACCATAAAATAGCAACTCCAAAACAAATCCTCGAAGAGAAAAACCAGTAAACATATGGGATAAAACAATCTTTTGGCCCCCAAAACTTGAAAGATCAGCAAGATTTCACTCAGGTAAAAAGGGAATGCAATGCAGGAGAGGAAGCATGCTAGCAAGCCAGGAGCAAGCCTCACCTCAGCAAACTAGAAGGATATCAAGAGCCTCAGTGTGAAGCAGGCAGACATCAGCACCAGAACCCTCCCCTCCCCCTATGTGTCTCAATAGAGCCAGGAAAATGGGCAGACTCCAGTTCTGAAAAGCACCATGTGCTTCAGCATAGCTCTGGGCAAACAGACATCCAACTGGGACCAGATCCTCGAGTGCTTCAACACAGCCCCAGGCAAAGAGGGAGTCTCCAGCAGTCGGATCTCCCCATGCTTCAGCATAGCCCTGGGAAAATGCAGAAACACACCCCGTGAACCTCAGCACACTCCACACATCAGCACCAGTACCCCAGTTCAGAACCAAGTGAGTTACCCTATGTCCTTCAGCAGTGCCAACTACCCTCTATCCATCAGCACAGCAACAGACCCAAGGTTCCCCTATGGGCCTCATGGCAATATCAGCACAGCACCAGGAAAACACCAAGGGTCTACAGACCCTTCAAGAAGTCCCTTCAACCCCAGGAACAGAACTCAAATTTAAAAGAAAAAATGCAAAAAAAAGGAGCAAAAGAGAACAACAAAAGAATCTGACCATAGAAAGTTACTATGGTAACAGGGAAGAACACGATACAAACTCAGAAGAGGACAACAATATCAAAACACATGCGAAAAAAACCCAAAGAAAAAATGGGAAGTGATCTCAAGACCAGAAAGAACTCATGGAAGAGTTCAAAAAGGAACTTAAAAATCATATGAGAGGTAGAATAAAAATTGGGAAAAGAAATGAAGATAATGCAAGAGAATTACCAAAAAAAAGTCAACATCTTAGAAAAAGTAAGAAATTCCTTATAAAGTAGAACTAGCCAAATGAATAAAGGGATACAAAAATTATTTGAAGAAAATAACTCCTTAAAAAGTACAATTGGCCAAATTGAAATGGAAGTACAAAAGCTAACTGAGGTAAGCAACTCCTTAAAAGTTAGACTCAGGCAAATGAAAGATAATGACTCAATGAGACATCAAAAATCAATTACATAAAGTAAAAATAATGAAAAATAAAATAAAATGTAAAATACCTCATTGGAAAAATAACTGAACTGGAAAATGGATCCAGGAAAGACAATGTCAAGATCATTGAACTACCTGAAAGCCATAATCAAAAGGAAGACCTAAACAACATCTTTCAAGAACTTATCAACAACAATTGCTTTGATATCCTGGAAGCAGAGAGCAAAATAGACATTGAAAAAAATCCACCAATCACCTCAGAAAAAAAGAACCCAAAATAAAAAAAAATCCAAGGAACATTAAAGTCAAATTACAGAACTATCTGATCAAATTAAAAGTATTGCAAGTGGTCAGAAAGAAATAATTCAAATATCTAGGAGACACAATCAGTATTAGAAGGACTTAATAGCTGCAACATTAAAGGATCATGAACCTAAAGGATCATGACCTAAAGTCATGGAATATGATGTCCCAGAAGGTTAAGGAGCTAGGACTACAACCAAGAATTACCTACCTGGCAAAATTAAGCATAACACTTTACTTCAAGGGGAAAATGGTCATTCAGTGAAATAGAAGGATTTCAAACCTTTATACGGAGAAGACCAGAATTGAACAAAAAAAAAATTATCTCCAGTATCAAAATCCAAGAGAAGCCTAAAAAGGAGAAAAGGGAAAAGAAAATATGAGGGATTTAATGGAGCTGAGCTGTTTACATCCCTACATGGGAAGATGATGCATATAATTCTAAAAAAATTGTTTCAATAGGAGTACAGCTAGAAAGAATATACATAAACAGGTACAAGTATAAGATGAATTTGAGGGACATTAAAGCCTAGCATGAGCAGCTCTCCAGAGGACTGCTGCTGTGAATAGCTTAAAGTTTCTGATCACATAGTATAGTGAAGTCTTTGTTTATTCAGCAGTAAACTAAAGCAAAACATTCACAGAAACCAAACTATAGCATCCACAACGATATAACATAACAACTTAATGCTAAAGTGGCTACATTATTTTTTTTTAATATATCATTCAGTAAGTCCTTAACTCAATCATCTTCAAGGAGCAATCCTCCTTAAGGGACACAAAGTACAAAAGTCAAAGTTTTCCCACCCCTAGGTCACATTGTCTTACTCTCTCAGTCAAAAAGTTTTTTTTCCTTCTTGACTGGAGATTAGTTTCCAATCATCCTCAATCATGTTTAAGGGGTACAAAGTACAAAGTTCTCCCACCCCTAGGCCACAGTAAATCATGATATTCTCAGTTAGCACTAAGTACCCAAGAAGAGGTCTTTTCATCTTGGTTTGAGGCTAGTTCGCAGATTCCATTGTTCTTCTTCCCAGCTATTGCCTGAGCCTACCCAACTGTCACCTGGATTCACAGGCACACAGCTTTCAGCTCCTCATCCAGCTCCCATCCCATATTGAAGCTCAGTGTCCAGTCCACATCAAGTCCTTTGCAGTTTCTGCTTCTGGGAAGAGAAAGCTTAACAAAGACAAAACAACATTCATACACATTGTTGGCACCATCATCAATTCACTATCTACCTGTGAAATCAACACAGACCCACAAACAAGGTCTGAGAATTCAACACAAATTGTCATTATAGTCCCAGGACCTCTGAAATCTTCCTCCAGGATTTCTGTAAACAGACATCAAGAAAATCCTATTTCAGGGCTTCCAGTAAGATCCCAGGGCAACTGTACAAAGTATTACAAACACAAATCAATACAGACAGAACAGAAAAACAGAGTGCTGGACACTAGGAGTGTTCCCTTCTCAGTTCTGCTCTCTCCCAGCTTGTGCTTCTGTTTTGATATGGTCATTAGCTCCTCCCTGTACCACCCACCTCTTACATTCTTCCTGTTCCTATCTTTGGCAAGTCCCTCCCAGTGTGGGTTTCACAAGTTCTGTTTCTTAACAAAGGATTAATACAATCATGGGCAAGGCTCAACTGAAACAAGGCTAAGTACTTGTTTGCTTGCCATCACAAGGACTGACATAAGAAAATAATTTAAGGATGAGAGAGAAGAGTATACTTCTTTGCAAGTGGTCAGAAAGAAATAATTCAAATATCTAGGAGACACAATCAGTATTAGAAGGACTTAATAGCTGCAACATTAAAGGATCATGAACCTAAAGGATCATGACCTAAAGTCATGGAATATGATGTCCCAGAAAGGGAGAAGCAGAATAGAGTAAATGATTCACATGAAGATGTGAGAAAAATCTATTACAGTGGAAGTAAAGACTGAAGGGGGAGTGATAGGCATCACTTGAACCTTACTCTCATCAATATTGGCTGAAGTAGAGTATAACATACACAATCCAGTTGGATATAGAAATCTGTCTTACCTGACAGGAAAGTAGGAGGGGAAGAGATTAAATAAAGGAGGAGGGGGGACTGACAGAAGAGAGGATAGATCAGGGAAGTTAGTAGACAGAAGCAAAACACTGGTGAGGAGGGAAAGGGTGAAAGGAAAGAGAGAATAAATTGGAGTAAAAATAAGATGGAGGGAAATATACAGTTCGTAATTATAACTATGAATGTAAGTGAATGAGCTCTCTCATAAAATGAAACAGCAGAGTATATAAAAAACCAGAATTCTATAATATGCTGTTTATAAGAAATATACTTAAAGCAAAGAGACACACAGAGGAAACATAAGGGGTTGGAACACTATCTATTATGCTTCAGCTGAAGTAAAAAAAAAAAAGCAGGAGTAAGCAATCCTGGTCTCAGACAAATAAAAGGCAAAAATAGACCTAATTAAAAGAGATAGGGAAAGAAATCACATCTTGTTAAAAAGGTACCATAGACAACAAAGTAATATCATTACTAAACATATATGCACCACATGGTATAGTATCTAAATTCTTAAGTGAGTTACAGGTTCATGACCAAATAATAGAGAGCATTACAAAATGCAAAATAGATCATTTTGATTATGATAAATTAAAAAGTGTTGTGCACAAACAAAACCAATGCAACCAATATTAGAAGGAAAGCAAGAAGCTGGAAAGTAATCTTTACAGTTAATTAATGTGTCAGATTAAAGGCCTCATTTCTCAAATATATAGAGAACTGAATCAAATTTATAAGAATACCAACTACTGCCCAATTGAAAAATGGTCAAAGGATATGAACAGGCAGTTTTCATATGAAGAAATCAAAGGTTTCTATAGGTATATGAAGAAGGGTTCTAAATTACTTCTGATTAGGAAATTAAAATTAAAGTAGTTCTGAGGTACCATGCCATACCTATCAGATTGGCTAATATGAGAAAAAAATGATAAATGTAGGAGTGGATGTGGGAAAACTGAGACACTAATGAACTGTTGGTTATAAAATGAACAGAATGAGGGAAACATTGTATACAGTATCAGCAACACCATGTAATGATCAAGTATCAATCAGTGACTCAGCTCTTCTCAGCAATATATAATGATCTAAGACAAATACAAAGGATACACAAAGGAAAATTATATCCAGACCCAGATAAAGAACTGATGGACTCTGAGTACAGATTGAAGCATACTTTTTTCACTTATATTATTCTTTTTCATGGTTTTTTTCACCTTTTGATCTGTTTCTTCTTTCACAAATGTGACTAATATGGAAATGTTTTACACAATAGCACATGTATAACCTATATCAAATTGCCTACCATTTTTGGAAGAAGAGAAGGGATGGCAGGAGAAAATTTTAAAACTCAAAAACTTGTAAAAATGAATTCTAAAAATTGTCTTGACATGTAATTGAGGAAAAAAAAGAATCATATTAATTTTTAATTGAATTTTCTCAGTTTTAAACCCAGAGAATGTTCATTAAAATATCATATAGGCCATTAGAGAGGAAAGGAATTTAAAACTGGTTTAAGCCAAGTTCATCTCTTTACAGTGTAGGAATGAGGAAACTGGGGCCCAGAATTAAGAAAATCACCTATCCAAAGTCATACAGTGAGTTATTTACAGGTTCATTTAGTAGCGCTGAAAAGAAAGAACCCTGTCCTGGGAATCACTTCTACACCAAGCTCATTCTATCATCTTGGACAAGTCAAGTAAGATCTCTGTTTTTCAATTTCTTCTTCTCTAAAATACTCATTTCACATAATTAGTGGTTCCTACACTAAACAACTTTTAATCTAATATAGAGGAAAATACAAATGCATATGAAATATAGGGCATAATTATGTAAATGTGTAAGGGACATAATGCATAAGTGCATAAGGAATGTCCAAAAAGTATTGGATTTGATTATCTTGAAAGTCTTTTCAACTCTAACATTCCACGTGCTAAGACATCTCCCAACTCTCATGTTCCACAGAAGGTTCTAAGGAAAGTGCTGTGCAAACACATGAACACACACGTAAGTACACAGATAGGTATATATATATTTACAAATTCTTCTAAAATAATTTTGTTTATATCTTCTGTGTTTACATAGTCTTATTTTCTCCCAATATTCTCCCCCTTCATATTCTCATAGAGCTATCTCATATAAAAAAGATTTTTTAAAAATATAGAAAAAAAGGAAGAAAAGAAAAAAATGGCAAAACTGATCAATATGTCAAAAAGTCTGAAAATATGTGCAATATTCCACATTTGTGGGTCTCCCACCCCTACAAAGTGCAGGATTTTTTCACATCTCTTCCCTGGCTCCAAGCTTGTTCTTTGTAACTCTGCAATATTCACTTTCAGGCATTTTTGGTGGTTGTTTTCCTCTATTTTCATTGTTGTCATCATTTCATACATTGTTTTCTCAGCTTTCCTAACTTCACTGTTCATCAATTCATACAAAATTTTCTATGCTTCTCTATATTATTCATATTCCACATTACATTCATGTGACATAATGTGTATATCTATTCCCCAATAGATGTCCATCTATTTCATGCACATTGTTACTATGGACTAAGGTCCTTTGTGGTCTGCCATCAGTTTCTTTATCTGTAAAATGAGAAGGTTGGGCTAGTTGTTGTCTCTAAGGTGTTTTTCAGTTCTAACAGGTTTTGATTCCACCTTTGTAACCCCAATGCAATATTCACAGCACCTACAATCACTAGAAATATACCTATATGGTGCTCCATCACAGAATATAACAGACTCTCCATATAGACACAGAAGCAAAACATTTAGTCAGACACCAGAAAACCAAATCCCAAAACCAGTAAGCCAGTTCCATCATAGTAGCAAAGAAGTTAATAAGCCACAATAGCACAGAGTGCTACACCATCCATTAGCCTTCCCACAAACCAATATTTAATCACAAGCCAGACAGACTTCCTGGGATGCATCCTCTCCTCCTCCCAGTCTAGCTAGCTCTGACTCCCAGCTTCCTGTGGACTCTGCTTGAACCTTGAGCAAACTCCTCCCACCACAGGCTCCATGTGATTACATTCAGTCTATTAGGAGGCAGAGTTTATTTTCAAAGCAGGGAAGGTCTTCAAATTCCCTTTGGCTTATTAAGGGGCAGGGAAGATCTTCAAATTACCATTACCATTATAAACTTGCAGTGAATTAGCCAGAAGTTCAAAGGGGAATAATTTATGTTGGGGAAAAGAAAAAACAAAAAAAACCTATAATGATGAGGTCAGGGGCAGGTGACGTTAGATTCAGAATTTGCTTTATTGAGTGAGAAAGGCAAAACCACTGTCCCTGCAGCATGCCCTTTTTCTTGGTGAAATAAAAGTCCTAACTTCCTTCTGGAGGGACTCTGGAGAAAAGGAGCAAGGAATTGGTCCCTGCCCTTTCATTAGAGAGACCACAGATTTTTGGCAAGTCTGTCTGTGCAGAGTCGCCAGCCAGTATGGACTAAGGGAGGCAGACTCAGAACACTAGAATATATCAGCATGCTAACCAGAATCCTGGGACATTCTTCAGAGTCTTGCTGGATTAGATATCTATTTCAAATAACTAAAAATATTCTGTTTTGATTAGTTAAAAAACTGCCTGACCAACTAGTAGTGCTAGATGAGAACCCCTACTGTCCTAGGGTTAATTGCCAACTTTTCCTGCCCTGGTTTGATCTTCTAGAATACCTTAGGCTCTAATTCCTGGTCTATCACTTGACAGTTGGGTATCATTATCATTCACTGGGTCTCACTTCCTTCATCATTAAAATGAGAGGGTTTGGTAAGATTCTTTCTGGTTCTAGATACCAAATCCTATGATCCAAAATCACCTATTCTAAGATGACTTCCAAGGATAAATTTTTGGGGTACTATAAAAACCTCCAGAATTTCCAGGAAGGACCTTTAGGAGGTGTGGGAATGGCGGTCATCTTTGATTCATATTCCTTGCACCCCTTCTACTCCACAATCCAGAAACTATATGTTCTGTAAAACGTTTTGGTGTGAGAAATAGAAGGAAAGGCTTTACTGATCTTAAAAGAAAAGAAAGGTCATTGTATCAGGATTTGGTTGCATAGATAAGTTTTTCATCAACAAAGCTACTATATGCAAAGACGAAAAGAATGCTAGAGACATGAATTTGAACAAAGGATTTGCAACACTCATTCAGTTCTGGTGGAAATGGTTAATGTGTGGGCTAAACTATATAGTTAAGATTAAATTATAGATTAAGAACTCCATGAATGGATATAAAAAGTGACAATGAATTTATGGATGTTAACCCAGAATGAGGTCTGTAGTGGAGTGCCTTAGGGATCAGTCTCTGGCCCTATTTAGGTAAATATTTTTGCAACTTGTATGAAGGTGTACATGATATGTTTATCAGTTTAGCTTCTTTGCTTCCATGAGGGATAACAAATATATCGGATGAAAGTATTTTAGGATTCAAAGGGCAACTAGGTGACATAGTGGCTAGAGCACTGGGTCTGAAGTCAAAAAGATTCATCTTTCTGAGTTCAAATCCAGCCTCCAGCCAGAAACTTAGTACCTGTGTGGCCTGGGCAAGTCACTTAACCTTTTTGCCTCAGTTCCTTACCTGGAAAGGTGGAAAAAATGGCAAATCTCTCCAGTATCTATGCCAATAAAACCCCAAATGGGGAAACAATGAACAGAGCACTGGGCTGGGAATCAGGAAGATTTATCTTCAGGAGTTCAAATTCAGCCTCAGACACTCATTAGCTGTGTGACCCGGGGCAAGGCGCTTAATCCTGTTTGCCTCAGTTCCTCTTCTGGAAAGGTAGAGAAGGAAATGGTAAACTACCCTAGTACCTTTGCCAAGAAAACCCCAAATGGAGTCACAAAGAGCGGGACATGTTGAAATCACTGAACAACAATAGTATTAGGATTAGGAAAGATCTTGACAGGCTTGAATAATGAGCCAACTCTTTTAAGCTGTTTCCCTTTTTTTTTTTTTAACTAGACCTATGATTTCATCAGTGTTAGGAGCTCCTTGTGAGGAAAACTCCTACTAACAATGCAAATTGATCCCTTACCTGCAGTTTAGAGTCTGAGAGCGCTGAGTGGCACAGCAAGAGGTGAAATGTCTTACTCAGTGTCACCCAGCTAGACACAAGGCTCAAAGGTGAGTCTTGGACCTGAGGTCAGTTTGTTCTCCTTGTGTCTGAGGCTACATTGCCTTCACCACGCTAAAATTTAATAAAGATAAATGTGAAGTCTAATACTATGGGTTAAAAAAAAATACTAACTGTGCATGCACAGGATGGAGGAGGCTTAGCAGATAATACAACACATGAGAGAGAAAAAAACCCAGGGGTTTTTAGTGACTGTAAGCTTAATGTGGATTGGCAACCTGATGTGGCAGCCCAGAAGCCTTGGGCTGCATGAATATATCTAGAGTCCAGAATGAAGGAAGCCAGAGGGCCTAACCCGTTCAGACCCCATCTGGCATATTCAGATCTGGTTTTTGTGTGCCATATTTAGAAGGAACATTGACAAATCTGGTATGTGTCTCCGAAGAGGGTGGCTGTAATCAAATTTCCCCATCTTCAATTCAATTAGCATCAGCTTCTACTTATTTTAGTGATTTCTTTTACTGCTGGTGGCCTTCCTGCCTAATTACCTGCTATTTTATTTGAATTTATTCTTTTTTATATTTATTCTGTGTCTACTTGTGTCCCAACTCATATCCCCTGTAAAGTCAAGTCAGTAAGTATTTGTTAAGCACCTTTTACATGCCAGACATCATGCTCAATGCTGGAGATACGAAAAAAGGCCAAAGACAGTCCCTCCTCTCAGGAGTTCATAGTCTAATGGGGAAGACAATATGCAAACTACATACATACAAAATATACACAGGATAAAATGGAGGAAATTTCAGAGGGAAGTACTAGCATTAAATGGAACAGGAACAGGCTTCTGTGACTTGAAGGAAGTTAGGGAAGACAGAAAAGAAACTCCTTTAAATTAGGGATTGTCTCATTCTCTGTGTTTGCTTTCCTAGCTCTCATCCAGCCTACTACTGACATTTAGTCTGTGCTCGATAAAATCTTGTTGACTGATTCAAACAACAAATTCACAGAACTCTAGAATCTTAGCCTCAGAAGGGATCCAAAGAATTATTTAGAAAATGCATCCAATGACAGCTTCCATCTGCAAACCAGACTCTGCTCAACCACTTTCATATAACTTCTACCTATTGAATCAAATTGGGTGACCAAATTCATTGGAACAACGACATGTAAGAATACAACACAGATTGCTTTGAATAGGAAGTGTTCTGTCATTGTAGGTCTTCTAGCAGAATCTTGCTACTGGTAGGGGTTAAATTGGATGTCCTCTGAGATCTTTTCCAACTCAGAGAATTCTATAGTTCTGTGAATCCAGATCAAAGCTCAGCAGTGCTGTAGAGGTATAGCCAGTGATAACTAGGCAGGAAGGGACTCCCTACAGTGAAGGACAGTAGGAATGTGTCCTACCAGAGAGTCTTTAGCTAATTACTGTCATAAAGGTAGTCATGTTTGAGTATACAGGGATACATGTAGGGATTGGGAAGGGTTTGAGCAAAGGGGCTGCACCTGAAGAAGGCCAATGCTGCTTTTAAAAAAAATAAGAAAGAGAAAAGAAAGGAGAGGAAAACAAAGGAAAGAAAGAACTTTTACCCTTTGTCTTAGGATCATCAGAGGGTCTCTATGTGGATAGATAGCACGACTGATTCAGTTCAATTACCCCCCACATACACACATACACACACACACACACATACACACACACACATGCACACTTAGGTAATAAGTCCTATGTGTAAGCCTCATTGTTAGGTGCTGAGCATACAAAAGTGAAACATAAGACTGACCAGACCCTTAATGTGTTTACAATCTAATGGGAAAAGAAATTGTCAGGCACACTGATAACTATAACACAAGGCAGAACGTGATAAAGGTCTCATTTCTTAAATATATTGGAAACTGAGTCAACGTTATAAGGATACAAGTCATTTCCCAATTGACAAATGGTCAATGGATAAAAAATGGATAAAAAACAGGCAGTTTTCAGAGAAAGAAATCAAAGTTATCAATAGTCTTATGAAAAATGCTCTAAATCACTTAGAGAAAATTAAATGAAAATAATTCTGAGGAAGCACTTCACGACCCATCAGAGTGGCTAAGATGACAGAAAAGAAAATGATAGATGCTGGAGAGGATGTGGGAAAATAGGCACACTGATGCATTATTGGTGGAGCTGTGAACTAGTTCAGCTCTTCTGGAAAGCAATTTGGAACTGTGCCCAAAAACTATTAAACTGTGCATGTGTTTTGACTGAGCAATACAGCTACTAGGCTTATAACCCAAAGAGAATTATTTTTTTATTTAAAGGACCCATATGTACAAAAATACTTATAGCCACTTTTTTGTAGTAGTAAAGAATTAGAAACTGAGAAGATGCCTATCATTTGAGGAATGACTAAACAAGGTCTGGTAGCTAAATACGATGGAGTACAATTGCAGTGTTAGAAATCTAAATACAGACCTCCTGATGGAGTACATATTAAAACATGTTTTTTTCTTTATTTTTTGTCACAACATACCTAATGTGGAAGTTTGTTTTGCATTATTTCGTATTTGTAATAAGTTTTACATTTCTTGATTTCTCAATGGATGGGGAAGGGATGGGAGGAGGGAGAGATCTGGAAATGATATTTTTTTAAATCTAAAAAGAGAGAAAGAGCTATAGATTTGGAGTTGGGGGTGGGGTGGGGACACAGAGCTAAACCCTGGCTCTGCCACATGCTACTTGCATGATCTTGTGCATGATCTTGCACAAATCTAACCTCTCTGAGACTGTTTCCTGTACAACTGGGTATGTTAGACTATATAAGCCCTAAGGCCTCTTTGATTTCTAAATCTATGATTCTAAATAGAAAGGAGATGTTCACATAAAGTACTTTGGGAGTGAAGTATAAGGAGGGAAAAATCAATTTCAGATGGTGGGAATTAAGGAAGAAATCACGGAAGAGGTGGCACTTAGAGATAGGTTTTAACATTCAGTAAAGATTTTCAGGAGGGAAAAGAAAGGAGATTCTTCACTTAAAGTCATAGACCCTTCAGCAATCTGGTGAAACTTATGGGCCATTTCTCAAAATGCTTTTAAGTTGAATAAAATAAAATATAAGCTTATAAAATAAATTATGTTGAAATATGGTTATTAAAATATCTTTTTTAAGGTCATAAACAAGTTAAGAAATCCTGATCTAGGGAGTCATTTAACTTGTGGCTTGAAAAATACTACACATTTACTTCAGCATGTTTTACATAGAATCACTAAACAATGCAGTTGGATGAGACCTTACAAATGACCTAACCTCATATCCTAATTTGCTGAAAAAGGAAGTGAAGTTCAGAGAAATTTAAAAACTAGTTTAAGGTTTCAAAATTTTAAAAAAGGAGGAAAGCCAAAAGATAAATGCCATTTGTTCTTCTAAATTTTGGATGATTTCCATTGTGTCAGTTGGGTTGGGTTACAAAAAAACAAAAACAAATGCTAGAGACAAATTTTAGAGGACCTTGAATGCTAGGTTAAAATTTTTTTTCAGTAAACAATAGCTTCTTAATTTAACAAAATTTAAAACAAATCTGATTTTTTTTCATCTCTTAGCCATGTCATATTGGATTTCTTGTCACTTAAGAATTTCTTTTATTTATTTCATCAGTAAAGTAAAATGAGCACCGAACTAGGATTCATGGAACTGAGTTCTAGTATGAGCTCCCCAACAACTGACACTGTATAGTCTTGTTAAAATTACTTCTCTACATCTTCACTTCTTCAAGTCAATTGTTCATTTTCTAAATGAAATGAATAATATTTGCCCTACTTTATGGAGATTAGATAGAGATAAATAAATGGATAAGCAGGTAGGGAGTGCAGTGGATAGAGTGAAAGGTCTGGAGTTAGGAAGACTCATCTTCCTGAGTTCAAATTTGGCCTCAGACACTTACTAGCTGTATGACCCTGGGCAAGTCACTTAACCCTGTTGGCTTCAGTTCCTCATCTACAAAATGAGCTGGAAAATAAAATGGCAAACTGCTGTAATATCTTCATAAAGAAAATCCCAAAATGGTATCACAAAGAGTCAGAAACAGCTGAAACAACTGAATAACAGATAGATGGATGGATAGACAGACGGATGGATAGATAGATAGATAGATAGATAGATAGATAGATAGATAGATAGATAGAGCAAGCCAACAAGCACCTATTACGTGATTTTATGTGCCAGGCATTATGCTATGTGCTGAGGACACAAATGTAATGATTAAGAATTTGCCTACTCTTGAGAAGTTAACATTCTAACAGGAGGAAGAAAATATATATGGGAAAGATAGGAAGTGAAGTGGGGGGCATACAACATCTTGCTTTAGAAATAGGGGCAAAGATGACATAGAAGCTTGGTTCTGAAGAAGATAAGGTTAAAGGTCACCTATCAAAGATCAGGAAGGTTCAAATGTGTGGGAGAATGGTTGTAGACAGAAATGACGGTCAAGAAGTGGATAAGAGAACTGTTGTGAACAATGAATGAAATAATTGAGGAGAAATTTTTTTAAACAAAATACAAGGCATTATAGAAATTTATGTCCCTAAGTTGAAAATATCTGTGCTTTCACTGGTATGGATATGTCCTTTGTTGACACAGATCACAACCCCTTCATGTCTTTTTAGTCAGTGGCTATGATTTGCTATGGTGATATTCTGATAGCCAGTTCTCTGGCAGGGAGCCTCTCTGCACTTAGCTAAACTGATCTCAGGACAGTAGACTCACATGCCATCAAAGGTGCCACTACTCAAAACCATTCCAACTTTAGAAAAAAAAATTATTTCACTGTCATTTTCTTCTCTGTTGCCCTGAGCTATTAGTAATAAAAATATTATTTCTCTGTTGTTGTTGCTGTTGTTCAATTGTTTTAACGATATCTGACTTTCTATGGTCCCATTTTGGGGTTTTGTTGGTTTGCCATTTCCTTCTCTAGATCATTTTATAGATGGGGAAAGAGGGTTAAGTGACTCACTCAGAGTCACACTGCTAAAGTGTCTGAGGCCAGATTTTAAGTCAGGTGTTCCTGACTCCAGGCCCAAAGCTCCATCTACTATGCCACCTACCTACTTCTGCTTTACAAATGAGGAAACAGAGACTCAGAGAGATGGAGTAACTTGCAGCAAGTAATTGGTAGAGCTGGGAATCCAGTGTAGGTTCTGTGATTTCAAATCCCTGGATTTTTGCTGGCTATCCCAGTACAGTTTTCTGATATTGTAATATGTCACAATACCTCTTGACTTGTCAAAGTTTTTGTTATTCCAATTTAGGCTTCAAAAGACCATTTTCACATCAGAATGAACCATCCAATGAGGACTTCATTGGAGAATACAAATGTAATGGGTCACTACTATTACTAAGGTAACACTAGCCATGTAAAATTCCAAGAACTAGTTTAATATCTTATATATTTTCATTATGGGGAAATACAATGAAGAAGGGAGATTGCTGGATCTGGAAGTAAGTGGAAAACCTACTTCAAGTACTGTTTCTGATACTAACTACATTTGTCCCCGACAAGTCAAAATCCCTCTGAGCCATTCCCATAATATTTACCTTACCTTAAGTTAAGAAGTTTAAAGGAGCAGACAGACCCTGGAGACCCACAGCTGCAGAACACCGAGAGGCCAGGGACCAAGCCTGCTGATCCACCAGCCACAAGGGCCACTCCCAAGCCTATCACCACAGGGTGGGGATCAGACAGAACTGGGTAAGAGACAAAGGGAGGGCCCATGGCAAGGGTAGCAGCTACTCCAAGGACTACCCATTCACAGCTTGGAAATTTAAAAAAAACCCTATCTAAACTTCCAGGGACCAAGATGACAGTCTGAACCCTGGCTGCCCCAATCCCCCATGTAACCCAAAAACATAGTAATTATTGGCCCACAGGAAAATTTTAAGCAGTAAAGGCATAGGAACCCTGGAGGAAGGGTGTGGCTAAGGTCCTACCTCAAAATGGGAAGAAAGCAGGCTACAAAGACAAAGAGTCTGGAATCCTATTATTGTGAGAGATAGGAATCAAACTCAGAAGGAGAGAGTATTGGCTCCACACCTGCAGCTGAAGCCTTAACAGGAACTATGACCTGGTCTCAGGCATAGAAAGCATTCCAAGATGAGCTGAAAAAGAACTTTGAAATTTGGCTTAGAGAGGTAGAACATAAAATAAACATCTCTTATAAAAACAAAATTGTGAAATTAGAAAAACATTACAATGAAGAGAACAGCTCCTTAAAAAGTAAAATGTGTGAACTAAAAATAAAATCTGAGCATATGGAAAAGGAGCTTCAAAAACTAACTGAGGAGAATAATTCACTAAAAACTAGAATCAACCAAATTGAAGCCAATGACTCTATGAGGAACCAAGAATCAGTCAAACAAAACATCAAGTCAGAAAAATTAGAAAAAGAGATAAAATATCTCGATGGAAAAATAACTGACCTGGAAAACAGAACCAAGAAAGACAATCTGAGAATCATTGGTCTACTAGAAAATCGTGATGAAAAAATTAGTCTGGACAATATCTTCCAAGAGCCCATCAAGGAAAACTGCCCTGAGATCCTAGAACCAGAAGGTAAAATAGAAATTGAGAGAATCCTCCTGAAAGAGATCCCAAGTTGAAAAGTCCGCAAAATGTTGTAGCCAAACTCCAGAACACTTAGGTAAAGGAGAAAATACTACAAGTGGCCAGAAAGAAACAATTCAGATATCACAGAACCACAGTGAGGACTGCACAGGATCTGGAAGCCTCAACACTAAAACATTGGAGAAACTGGAATATGATTGTTCATGAGGCAAAAGAGCTTGGGCTACAACCAAGGATCACCTATCCAGCGAGACTGAGCATAATCTACCAGGCAAGGAGATGGACATTCAGTGACATAAA
>CM053595.1:27551387-27588833 GCA_028646575.1 Pseudocheirus occidentalis | reverse complement strand
AATAACATACAACATTGCATATAAAAATCAATCATATCCTACAGGCAGTAGAAGGGAGGAAGGGCCTGGGGGGGGGGGGTAGGGTGGTTTAGAAGTGAGGGAAGAAGTAGTAAGAGAGAAAGGTAGGAAAAGGGAGGGGGGTGGATAAGAAGGGAATACTGAGAGAGGTAGTGGTCCAAAAGAAAACTCTTAAGAAGGGGAAGGGAGAAGGGGAAAAACAAAAGCATAAACAGGGGAGGGAATAGGATGGAGGGAAAGACACAGATAGCAATCATAACTGTGAATGTGAATGGGATGAACTCTCCCATAAAACAGAGGCAGAAAGCAGAATGGATTAAAAAACATAATCCTACAATATGCTGTTTAGAAGAAACATATCTGAAACAGGATACACATAGGTAAAAGTGAAAGGCTGGAGTAAAATATATCATGCCTCAGCTAAAGTAAAAAAAAAACAGGGGTAGCAATCCTTATCTCAGATAAAGCAAAAGCAAAAATAGAACTAATTAAAAGAGATAAGGGAGGAAACTACATCCTACTAAAAGGCACCATTGAAAATGAGGTGATATACAATAAATAAACTTAGCAAAATTGCAGGATATAAAATAAACCCACATAAATCTTCAGCTTTATACAAATTGATGGTAAGTGAGAAGAGCAGAACCAGGAAAAATTTGTACACAGTCACAGACACATCATATGTGTGACAACCAACTTTAATAAACTGGACTCTTCTCAGCAACGCACAGTTATAAGACAACTCTACAAGTCTCAGAATGGAAGGAAGTGTCTACACTCAGAGAAAGATCTAGAAAGAACAGGATTTAAATGGAGACTGAAGCAATCTACAGACTCTCATTCTCATTCTTTTCCATGTTTGGTTTTTGTTTCCTTTCACTGCACTGGTTACAACCCTTCTATATAACAAGACTAATGTCCAATGTGAAAGTTTTTGCAGATTCTATACTTGACTGCATGCCGCCATGGGAGGAGAGAGAGAGAGGGAGGGGAGAAAACTTGAAGCTCAAGGGATTGTGGAATTGACTCTTTTAAACTAAAAGTAAAGAAACAAATCAATTTTTAAAAAGAAGCTTAAAGGAGTAAAGTGCTTTGAAAACTTTAACGTGCTATACAAATGTGAATTATTATTGCTCCGGTAGTCTTGTGAGGCAAATAGGGTGAATATTATCATTCCCAACTTATGGATAAATAAAGTGAGGATTAGAAAGGTGAAATAATTTGTTAAGCATCAATGGCAGAGTCAGGTCCTCTGATTTCTTGTCTCATGTTCTTTCAACTGTATTCCACATTAACCCCACAGTATCTACTAAAGTTTCACCTTACAAGTAACCAAATTCAATAGTGGAATCTAATATTCTCAACTGGAACCTTGCTTTCCTCAGCCTTCACAGTAAAGCCCCAATCTTCTGCATGCAAAGGCTTCTTTCATGAGTTATCAATGCTGTGCTAAGCCTCAGGTGCAGGTGGTCCAGGAATAACTTCTTGGAGGAAAAAAAAATAGATGGGAATTTTTGCTTCCCTGATTTGAGTTTTGATAAAGCAATTTTGTTTGGAAGAATTGGTGTCAGCATACTGACCTGCAGTCACAACACATTTGTGTCAATTTACTCTACAAATCATCTCTAATGTCAACATTTTCTTCCTGTGCCCAAATGCTCTTAAGCATTATAAATCCCCATAGCAAGAGGAATAAAGAATAGAGACATCAGGAGAGACACAGAGGACAGAATGGGTATAGCAGACAAGAACTGAGGATTGAGCACCACTACTTAGTGGAAAAGCATTATGAAAAACCACCTCTGTGTGATGTGTTTAAAAATGCGATGCCTACAGAATAAACAATGAGGGCAGATCACCTAGTGTACACCAAGTGAATGTAATAACAGAAAAGCATTCATTGGTTTTTACATCTGTCTCTAACTAACTTGCCTTATCAATAACCTCTTGCTCTTACTCAGTCCATAAAATATTTTTATTCTTTCCCTTTAATGCAAATGATTGCCAGCAGGGTTTCTGTCGCTGAAATGAAAGCTTTGGGGTATTGTCATATACAGATTGAAACTGTAAACCAGGTAAAACTGATACTTTTTCTTTTCCTCCTCCAGCCATTGCCCTCATATTTCTTAATCCCAGAGGACTGGTAGCATACTAGAAAGAGCCCCAGAAAGCTCTGGGTTCAAGCAGTTCAAGAACTGTAGCTGTGTGATTCTGAACTTCCCCTGTCTAGTAATCAATTTCTGTGAATTTAATTTCTACTAGCTCTCTGTCTGTCTGTCTGTCTGTCTCTCTCTCTCTCTCTTTCTCTCTCACACACACATACACACGTGAATATGTACATATATATGTATATGTAAATAATGCATATGTATCCACAGACATATATTTCCTATGATTTAATTATTATAGAGAGCTCCTGGGGAGGAGACTAACTGAGACACCCTTTCTGACTTCCCAGATCCTCTTTATTGGGAATCATTGTACCCAGAATGCAAAAAGTTAAGTACATAACCTTAGCAAACACCTAATCCAATTCCTACATTTTATTGACAAGGAAGTCGAGGGCTCAAGAAGGTGATATGACTTGTTATAGTCACATAACTAACGAATATACCAAGCCCCAGGGGTTTAAAAGAAAAAAGCCTACTGAATTTTGATAATGGAAAGCGGAAGGCATGCATATGATGGTGTCTAACATGAAAGAACACTGATTCGTCTCTAAAATGTTTTTCCTTCTATAAGTACTTATTTACTGGGACTTGCTGTCAGGCTGTGATTAAACACATTGATCACTGGCTCCTCTCTGTTAACAAGGTTGGCAATCAGTCCTTTCAGAAGAAGGCTGATTGCCCCCATTGTTGGGGTTTAGATATTCCAGATGGCTTTACACAGATTTTTGGGTCTTAGCCAGAACCACGGACAGTGCCACTCACCCATAATAGTCTACAAATTATGGAATTACAGTATCTCAGAACAGGGAGGCACTTTGAAGAGCATCTATTCTAGGAGCAGGTATTCCTTTTACAATGTACAAGACAAATAGACATCCAAGATCCATTTGAAACCTCCAAGGATAGGGAACTTATTGCATACTAAAGCAACTGATTTCACTTTGGCAGAGTTCTAATTGTTGGGAAGTTTTTCCTTATATTGAACCAAAATATATCTCTCTGGAACTTCTATTCAATGGTTCTAGTTCTGCCATCTGGAGCCAAAGAAAACAAATCAATATATCTTCCACATGACAGCTTTTCAGCTATCTGAATATATCTCTCCCCCTCCACCCATTCAAATCTCTTCTTTAGGCTAAAAAGTCCTAGTTACTTCAACCAATGTTTGTACGGAATGATTACAAGATTACACCCCATCCTAGTCATGCTTCTTTAGACATATTCTAGATTATCATGTCTATACTAAATTCTGATGCAGGGCTAAACATAATACTACATAAATACTTTGACAAGGACAGAGGACTGAGTGACAATCAACTCTCTCTTTCTGATCATTTCTTTCCAGGATTAGTTAGGTTTATTTGCCTAGAAATAGTTAGCTTTGGAAGTAAGTTTCCTTCCTCCCTTCACCATTTGGAGTTCAAAAGGCATTTTCAAATTTGGCTACCATATTTCATTTTCTTCCAATTCTTCTCTGAACAGAGTTTCTAGCTTCTTTGATTGAGCACAAGAGGCAAAGACAAAAACTTGTCAGATCTCAAAAGAACTGCTCTCTTGGCATCAGTCCCCCTGCATCATTATCACACATACACACACACGTAACCAGGTGGTGTTTTATGAGTCATTGTTTATTGGTGATCAAGATAGAATGTTTTCCGCATTATTTGCTGTCATCATCATCATCATCATTATTTTTGTTATTTTTATCTTATGAACATGTCACTGCTGCAGGAGAAATGTGACAAAAGGTTCCCTTGTCAGGGCATGCATGGGAGCTGACACAGGGTATGTAGCTAACATAAATATTCTACTTTGTGTTTATATCCCTTATTGTTTAAAAAAGTCCTTAGAATTCTTCGTCTTCTCTGCAGTACTGATGGAATATTGGATATTCCATTGTTCTATCACAAAGGTATAGAGCTCCTCATCTGCTGCAGAGAAGAAAATTCAACCTTCCTAGGTAGATAGACCTATAATGTCCTCTAGTGGCTATTGTTTAAAGAGAAGATTTGGTTTCCCAGAAGACGTATTCATATCATCACACAATTGTAGATTTATGGAATTTTACTGTGTAAATACAAAGATAAGACTGCAATTCCATGTAGACTTTCAATTATATTGTAGCTCTTGTTTATCATGCTTTGAAATCTCAATAACAATAATACTAAGGCATTTCCATAACATTTGATAATTTACAAAGCCTTTTCTTTATACTGTTCCTTTAAAACAGAGAGTTCATGTGTTACTCCTCCCACCCCCTCACCCCCGCTATTTAATAAAACCTTTAGAGAAAGTAAAGTACTTGCCAACAGTCACACAACCATTATCCTACCATCATTATCCTAAAAGTTGGGCAGGGGGAGAAAAGGAATTTTCTATATCCATGCATTCCCCTCCCTTCATTCAGTCCTCACTTTTTGCTACCAGGTTCAAAGTTAGATGTACAAACCCAGGTGTCGTGACCTCCAAGTTCAGTACTCTCTCCAGGAGTATACTAGTAACATATTGCATCATGCTACCTTTCCTGTAAACTTAGTTTCTACTAAATCTACATAAAATACTTGAGTTCAATCCAAATCTACCACCCTCAGTGAAAATAAAAAGAATTTACTCTGGAAGCCCTGACTGAATTTGGCATAAATGCTGAGATTTTGGTGAAGTAGCTCTCCTGGTCCCAATCTGCAAAAAGTCAAGGATGTCAGTCCTCTGATCATTTGTACCAACTAGTTCCCCACTAGTCCATAGTCACAAACAATAATCCTGAACATAGCATGCTATCTTCTGTAAACATGTCAAGGAGTTCAATGATGTAATTGTAGAACACTGGACCGAGGTCTCAAATACCCATTTTCTGGTCTTGGCTCTGTCGATAACTTTGGGAGTTATTTTATAGCCCTAGGCCGAAGTTTCCTCATCTGTAAAATGGAGATAGTAATACTCCCCCTGTCTCCCACAGAGGGTGATAGTAATGATCAGAGGAGATGATTAATGAGACCATCCTTTGCAAAGTATTAAGTGATATGTAGGCAAGAAGGATGATTTTACCATGATGTGGAAAAAAGCTCCAAGTACACATTCTATTGATAGCAAGGAAGTAGCATTATCTTTTGATGAAGGATGTTGCTGTCATCATTATTACCATGGCCACCATTATCAAGATCATGACCACCATCGTCATCAGTTCCATAATGCCATAAGTATTAACATGAGTTAGCTACAACACTGTTAGGAGCAAGAAATCCTTGTAGCCATACTCCCATATATCCTCACCTCTCGCCTCATCTTCACCCTTCTACCAGTGATCACTTTGGAAAGCTATACACCTTCTGAATGCTTTTTACAAAGACACACCAGATGAACAGATAATGCAAGACCCATCATAGTTAGATTCAGACAAGGAGCTGTGTGCTCCATAGAGGAAATATGCAGGTCTGGTCAGTTGGATGCCTTTAGAGTTTACCCTCTAACATAAGCAACATTCTAGCCAAGAAGAGATATTTAATTCATTAGGCACCAGAGGCTTGCATTTGTATGTAAGCTACATGTTTGGCTGGCTGGCCAAAAGAAGCCCAATAAAAATTGCATCAAGCTTAAAGTAGGTTGTTGGTGGGTGGCCACGGTCTCCCCACTGACTTGGCCTTTTGCTGCATGAAAGAGTTGAGCCTCAGCCAGTCTTGTCGGCTTCAGAGAAGCTCATTTGGCAAAATCCCAAACTGTCAGAGTGCAAAAATTTGTGAGGCTGTAAAAGACAGAGAATATGGCCATCCAGACAGTGTGAAGTAGTTGAAATGCAAACTAGCAGGATAGGGAAATAGAGGGAGATATTTTCTATTTGAGACGGGAAGCAACATAAAAAGAATTTCCGGATCTGGAGTAAGAGGACAAATTTGATTCCTGGATCTGCTCCTTAGTACCTACCCCCCCTTGGATAACTGACGTCCCCTTTCTGAACCTCAGTTTCCTCATTTGGAAATTCAAGGGTTGAACAAAATCATCTCTAATGTCTTTTCCAGAACTAAATTATATTCTTTCTGACCTGGTGCCTCTCAAGTCACAGTACATTGGTGCACAAAGATGGATGCATAATTTACCCAAGCATATGCTGGCCCAGCCTCCACTAAGGGAGCCATCCCTACTGAGATGCCCAAATCTTCTGTATTGGGGAAATAGAGATGGGAAGAATCCAGTAACGTGCCTTGCAGGTACCAGCAGAGTTTGTCGTGCAGGCATTTGGAAAGCAATCCTGTTTGGACTTGTAAACTCGATGTGGGAGTCGATAAGAAAGAATACAGAAGGACCTTCAGCTTGTGTTTTGTTTTTGAGCTCACATGTAGCTTTCAGTTTAAGGAGGAGAACATTGCCCTCTAGTGATCTGTGGAGGCTATTACAGAGCTGAAAGATGGGGAACCATAAATGTAATGCTACTAATAATTCAATAATCATAAGCTGCCCCCTGCAGCAAAAGTCCATCTCTTTAACACGCATGTTTGTATGATGATAGTCTCTGGATGCAAACCACATAACCCCACACATTCAGAACAATCACAATTTCAGTTGACCTGAAGGAAAATAGATAGACACATGAGGGAGGGAAGGAATAGACTGTAGTGGATCAATAATTGTACATGAGAAATGATGTAAAAGACATAATTAACTGCCTGAAAAGCAGTTAGGCCAGTCAAGTAATAAAGATGAGAGATGACAGAGATGGACGGCCCAAGCGCTGTGCTTGTACTTATGAAATACTAAAAAGAATCGCAGGAACAACCCCTCTCATCCCACCCATCCAGAATGGATACTCTAGACCAGTGGTTCTCAACCTTCCCAGCGCTGCGACCTTTTAATACTTGCATGTGGGCGGACCCTCCTGGAGACGGATAGAGGAGCAGTGTCTCGGTTACTAAGACCACTGGAAATACGTTTTCAGTGGTCTTAGACGACCCCTGTGACTCCTGTGAAAGGGTCATTCGACCCCCAAAGGGGCTGCAACCCACAGGTTGAGAACCGCAGCAAAGGTAAAGGGGTCTAACAGGTGACCCATTAGCTACCAGAGGCTCGCAACACTCCTGAGTGAGGCTGAACTAGATTAAAACATAATTGGGTACTATCTAACAAAATAAATAAAATACAAAAGAACACAGATAACGTTAACACATGGTTTTTCTAAGTCACTATGTGGCCAACAAGATCTTTATCTATAGTTTAGTGGCCCCAGTCGCTAACTGAGCTTAATATCGCCACTCTGGGAAGCATTCAAGAAAATATATAGACAAGGAGGCATGGGTGGGTTGAGAGAGCGCTGTTACCCAAATAAGCAACAGCAATGTGATCACTGATCCTTTGTAATACTGCATGTAAAGGGCTCCCATTTCGGGAATACTTTAAATTTTACAAAGTGGTGTGAAGTAGGGAGTAGAAATCTTTTTATCAACTACCAGCCTCTTTCCTAGATTGAAAATTTCATTGGTGTCTTGAAAGACTAATAAAGAGACTTCCTCAACTACTGCAACTTAAGCTTCTTTGTATGTGTTGCCTTCTCTCAATAGAATGTAAGTTCTTTGAAGGCAAGGATTGTCTTTTTTTCTACGTGTATTTGTAGCTCAGTGCCTGACATACAGTAAACAATAAATGATAGTTGACTGACAGATTGGCAATTATTCTGCAGTTTTTAGTCTTTGGGAGATGAATTGCCTGGGGCACTTGAGAATTAAGGTTCTTGTTCAGTGTCACAAATACAATATGTATTTATTCTTCAATTTATAGTCTTAGAGAGTTGAAGTGCTTGAAGGCCCTGAGAAATTAAATCCAGCGCTGCCCAGGCAGGGTGTATTAGGATCAAGACTTGAACCATGGTTTTCTTGACTACAAGCCTGGGCTTCTATCTAGTGTATCATAGTATCATCTAGCGTATCATACTGCCGCATAGCCGGAGGCAGACAAGGAGCTGTGTGCTCCATAGAGGAAATATGCAGGTCTGGTCAGTTGGATGCCTTTAGAGTTTATCCTCTCACCTAAGCAAGATTCCAGTCAAGGAAAGATATTTAATTCATTAGGTACCACAGGGCTGCATTTGTAAGCAAGCCACATGTTTGCCTGGCTGACCCAGAGAAACCTGATACAAATTGCATCAAGTTTGAAATGGGTTGGTAGTGAGTGGTCCCGATCCCCCAATGCCTTGGTCTTTTTTACATATGTTTACATATGTTGAAACTGAGATCCAGAGAGATTGAAAGACACAAGGTGACACAGTAGAAGTGTCCCAGTCAGGATTCAAACTCGGGTTTCTAGTGCCTAATTCTTTTGTTATACCTCACTGATTTGATCTGAATAACGAACTTGAAGTGTGACGATAGCAATACTTACCCACATTTCTATTATGCTGTACAGTTTGCAAAGTACTTTTCTCACAATAACCCTGTGGGGAATAGGCAGTATAAAAATTTATTATTCCCATTTTATAGATGAAGAAACTGGATCGGAGAAGTGAACTGATTTGGAGAAGGTACTGTAGTTAATAAGAGACAGAGATGGAACTTGAATTCAGATTTTCTAACCATACACTAACTACAATGTCCCAGGTATTTAGAGCAAAATTCACCTAATTAAGGAGGGGGTTGGCGGGTGGCTTTAGCTAACTATACCTCCCATAGACACAGAACAGGCAGATTTCCAAGATCTAGTTAGGGTAGGAAGTCACTGATGTAGAGTGTTTGTAGAATTGTGGAGAGGCTCCTTTGTCCCCAAAATGTAATCCCCAGTAATTTTCTACTATAACTGAAATTCTCCCTATTTAAGATGCTCTTTTGCGTCAAAGTATAGAAAGCTTCAATAATAATGTAGTTGCTGGAGACTTTATAAATTTATGGAATGTCAGAACCAGCAAGAAGCTTAGAACATATGAGAGAATTCTACTGTGCTGTTAGAAATAATGAGCAGGTTGATTTTAGAAAAACATGGAAAGACGCATGAAATAGTGAAGAGTGAAATGAGCAGATTCATAAAGCAACAGCAATATTGCTAAAAGAAAAACTGTGAACGATGAAGTTATTTGAGTATTATATATACTCAAATCAATTACAAAGGAAGATGCACCTTCTGAGAAAGAACTGATAAATAGAAGTATGCATAGTATGGTGTTATAAATGTGTTTATATATATGTGTGTATATATGTATGTATTTGTATGTATGTGTGTACATATGTAAAGACATACATATACTATATGTACATATACACATACACATGTATATGTATAAAATGGTGGTCTTCTCTAGTGCCAGGTGGGAAGAAAGGGAGGGAGACAATGTAGAGCCTAAAGTAACAAAATATTAATTTATTTTTTTAAGTAGTTTAGAACACAGAACATCAGAAGTATAAAACGGCCTATAACAGTAAAACAAAACCCTAGTTTAATGGGTCCCTTTTAAATCTATCATATGCCATTGGCTGCCTCTGTTCTAGATTTCTTTCATCCTCCTGCCTATCACTCATTCTCTGTTCCTTTTCTAGAACCTTCCGTATTCCATCTCTCATGGCAGAATATTTTATGCAGAAACGTACAGCCCGATGGCCCGTATTATCATGGGGATCTCTTAGTCTATCTGGAATTTCTCTGTGTATGACATTAGAGGCAAGTATACAAGCAGATGTGGCTAAGACCCTGTCCCTTCTTTTAAACCCTGTGACCCTCAGCTCTGTCTCTCAGCAGCCCGGATGTGTGAGGTACTGATCCCAGTCATTCCCTCACTAAATTAGGGGATGGGACAAGAACCTGGACTGATACTCTACCCAAAGTCTGAAAGTACTCTTTTACTGTCTGTGGGGGCACAGATTTATCCTTGTAGTTCCAGGGACATAAACCCAGTTGTACCCTAACCCCTCTAGCAACTGTGACCCAGTTGTGCCTGTTTCTCCAGTGACTAAGATCTGACTGTCTCCTTTGTCCTGAAGCCCTCATCCTTTGGTCCTTCCCTCTATGCTCCAGAGTGTCTCAAGTATGATTTCTAAGCCTTCCTTTGTGCGAGTTCAAATGTGTCTGCAATAAAAGTTTATTACCTTTAGTATCACTCACTGACCTGTCTCTTCCGTAAAAGCCCCAAAGTCTCAAAAGCAGTTGCAACAGACCAAGACAAAGCCCTGAAATATAGTCCATAGAATATCAGTATTGGAATGAACCTTGGAGCACAGAATATAGATCATCAGAGCCAGAAGGAAGCTCAGAACATGAAATATAGTGTCTGGAATGAAAAGGATTTAACAACAAAGGTCATTAGAGAAGGAGCCTTGGAAAATAAAATGCAGAATGTAGGGCTTGAAGGACACTTTGAATGTACACCATACAAATTAGAACTTTAAACCTAGAAGGGGCCTTCTAATATGCAACTTTCATTTGACAGATAAGAAAACTGAGACTTAGGAGAGGTAACTAGACAAAAGTCACACAACAAAGGAGTAGAAGAAAAGGAAGTAGAACTTCAGTTTATAACTACAGGCAGAGTGCCCTTTCTACCATAACATGCTATTTGGGGTCTCTGGGGTGTGCAAGGAAGACTAGTGCCTCTTGTGTGAAGGCTGTGGAGCCCTTCTTAGGGCTATTCATCCAACTCTGGCGTCCACCTGGCACTCAACTCTCACCTGCAGCTCCAAGAAACTATAGTATGAGCAGCAGCCAATCTTAGTAAAACCATCTCACCAGATGGTCTAAAATAAATTGAGAGTAGCCTATAGGTCTCAAATCTGTCAGTGAGTTAGGGGATATCTGCCCCAAGCATATGAAGACTTCCCCCAGTGGAACAGGCAGATGGGAACAATTTGTACTAACAGCCATGAAGGTGGCTGAAGCAGGTACTGTGAAGCGCTTAGAGCTTACTTAGCCGTCAAAGATGCCGATGGCATCCACTTCCTTCCAGGCCATTGCCAGTCATCTTGACTTTTGTCCTGGCACTGGACTTTAATGATTCTGGAAGAGAGAGTGAGGCTAATGACTTTGTGCAACTCTGCCTCACTTAAATCCAATTTATTCACCCCATGATGTCATTGGTCCTCTTTGAAAACAGCCAAAAACCACCATACTGCATCTTCAGAGCCTTTGAAGTGCCATTTCTCCCCAGCCCCTGAGCACTTCAAATGGCAAGTAGGAATTGCTAAAAAAAAAAAATTTCTGAAAACATTCCATAACCTATCCTTGGTTGTCCAAGTGACCACAAATTCTCAGTCAGAAATCAGAATTTGACCATATGGGACTATGCAGAGCCCATGAGATCACAATCCATGCAGTCAGTACAGTCAGTAGTAGTCTACAGACATCCTCCTCTGCAGGGGATATACATTATGTTTAGGTAATTGAGGACATCTCATTGATGAGAAATAAAAAGTAAGGTTAAATGAAAACAATAATAATAATATTAACAATAGCAAGTATGTGGAAGTGTGAGATTTACAAAGCTTTATGTTTCAGCATCTCATCTAACTCTCACAACAACCCTGTGGCGTAAGTGCTATGATTAGCCCTACTTTACAAATAAGGAAACTGAGGCTGAGAGTTTCAGTGATTACTCAAGTCCAGCATTCTCATCCACTCTGTTAAAGACAGAGACCTTAGCTCTTTAACAGCTTGTTTTTATCATTCAGTTTTATCTTCAGTTCATATTCTCTTCCTTCCCTTGGCACCTCTCCTACCCACTGAGAAGGCAAGAAATATAAATACCATTACTGATGCTTAAGTTCTCAGTTCTATTGCACTGTCACAGCCGTGGGACTTCTCCATCTGACTTGCAGTTAAAACGTCCTTGATTGTCTCCTCCTTTAGAATGTGAGCTCCTCAAAAGCAGGTATTGTCTAAGTAGCACAGTGAATAGAGCAGGAGGCTGGAGTCATGAAGACCTGAGTTCAAATCTGGTCTCAGATGTTTACTACCTGTATGGCTCTGGCCAAGTCACGGCAATTTATCCCTGTTTGCCTCAGTTTCCTCATATGTTGCCTCATATGTAAAATGAACTGGAGAAGGAAATGATAAACTATTCCAGTATCTTCACCAAGAAAACCCTAAATGAGGTCACGAAGAGTCAAACCTGTCAATCTATTTGTATCCCTGGCCCTTAGCACAGTGAGCTGCCTATAGGAAGTATTTAATGAATGCTTCAACCATTCACTATTCATTCATTCATTCATTCATTCTACTTTTGAAAAATCTGCTTCTGAATGTAGGGACATCCTCTTTGGTTTTCATGCAGGATGGTTTGGTTGAGTGGCTATTGTCAATCTAAGATATACCCTTCTACTTAGACTCATGAAAGTGAATATAGGTCCAGAAGACAGAGAAGAAAGAACCAGAGTAGAGCCAAGAAACTAGAGAACAGAAAATGACTACATGTAGGTCAGGGTGGGGTCAATGGGCCTTGTATTCTGTGTACCCATGAAATGGCACCAACCCCCCACCCTGTCTCTCAACCTCAGAAATGGCAGTCATGAGCAGAGCCTTTTAGCCCAAGAGATGACAACAGCTAAGGGCTGTAGAAGAATTGTATGAGCTTCTAGACCTAGGGTCCTAGAAAGAAGACACTCTCTAGGAATCATTAAGTGTTTCCACACTGAGTTCCTGGTCAATATCCAATTCTTGAATCCAGCTTTTAAGTGGAAAAGGGAGCAGTTCCATGAAAGTTCCTAAATCCTGCCTTCTGGCAAGAAGAAAGGCAAATCCAAGGCCCTAGAGCCAGAGGAACCCCAAGAGACTAACTAGGATTCAATGGGCCCAAGATCAAACCCAGCCTTCCCCCACCAAATAGCTTTCGTAAGACTAAAAGGAAAGGGATTAACTCTGCAGCAACTCCAAGTGCAAAATGTCCTTTCATATTGAAATGTCTGTTTCTAGAACCTCCACCTATTTCTCCTACTTCTGCCCTCTCTCTGGGAACAAGAAGAAGTCTGATCCTTCATTTCCATGACAGCCTTTCAAATACTTGAAGACAATTATTCTCTAAAAGAACACTCCCAAAGCCTTCAACAGATCATACAGCATCATCTTCTGGTCCTTGACCACCCTGGACATACTACAGCTTTAAAAGATCCCTTCTGAAGTGTGGAGCCTGGAACTGACCACATCACTCTGGATGTGATCTGACCAGTACAGAAAGTACAGGATTATCACCTCCCCCAAGGTGGGAGCCAGACTTATTCATGCAACCTAAATCTCCACAGTAAAATAAAAGGACCCATGGCTATAGTACTTTATAACTTACAAAACACTTCCTCACAAAGGTAGATAATATTAATACTAATATTAGTGGCTAGGACACTGAATTGGTGGTTTAAAAAATGTGAGTTCTCAGGGAGGCTGGGTGGCACAGTGAATAGAGCACCGAACCTGGAGTCAGGAGGACCTGAGTTCAAATCCAACCTCATACACTTAAACTTACTAGCTGTGTGACCTTGGGTACTTAACCACAATTGTCCAGCCTTCCCCTTTCCAAAAAAAAAAAAAAGTGAGTTCTAATCCCACCATGAACATTTACTAGCTATGTGATTCTACGCTAGGCACTTAGCCTCAATGGGTCTCAGTTTCTTCATCTGAAAAAATAAGGGCATTGGATACAATGACCTTCATGGTCCCTTCCAAATCAAAAGCTATGATTTGACTACTGCTATTTTAGAGAAGGAAACAGTCTAAGAAAGGTTTGGTGATTTCTCCCCAACCACATAGACAGTAAGTGTCAGCGTCAGGGAACTGACCCCAAGTCTTCTGTCTCCTAGTCCAGTGCTCAGAGAGTTGCCTCTGCCTGTGCTCTCTGGAAGAAGCAGCAGCATATGGAATTTGGTAAGGAATGTAGTACAGATGGAGACAAACCACTTGGGGGAGAGGAGGATGTATTTAAGCTGAATTATTATTATTATTTTCCCACTTCACATACTCTACATCTGGAAAGAGTGATCCAGTTAGTGTAATGGGATAGACATGGGGCCATAATCATTACTTTTAAATAGGCGGGAGGAATTATAGTGGCATTTAATTACCAAGTAGGAGCCTGTGGCTCTGAGTCAGGCGACCAGGGGTCTAGTACTGCCTCCACCACTGAGTCACTGAGTGACCTTGAGCAAGTCGCTACATATCCTCATGCTTTCTTTATTCCTTCTGCAAACTGGGCATACCAATCCTTTCACAATTTAACTCCCAGGGGTATGAACAGCAATGTTTATATGATTTACAAAGTGTTTTACACAGCAGTCCTTCGAAGTGGTAGTATTAATATTAATAAACCTACTTTACATTTGAGGGTCAGAGAAATTAAGTGAATCATTTATAGTTACATAACTAATAAGTATTGGAAACAAAATTTGAACCCAGGTTTCTTTGTACCACAATGATCATAACTTAACGCTATGGTTGTCCTTTGCCCTCTAGCATAGAGATATAATGCTAAGATTCTTTCCAGCTCTGACATTCTAGATTCTATGTTCTAATGTGCTATAATTCTGTGATTCTAACAACACCTGAGCTTCAATTTAGCTCTGCGATCAACAGCCTGAACATTTTATGAACACAAAATGACACTTCCTTGGCAGGTATCCAACTTCAGGATGAGCAAAGTTTGCTCCTTTTAAACTTTTAGCATTCTTATTTTATTTTTTCCTGGAAAATATCTCCCACCACTTCCATCCCGAGTCCAAAAACAAAAAAGTACTTGCCCTGGCTCCACATTTAGTGTTTCAAGAACCTGACTTAAGGGTTTACAACAATGGTCCAAGGGATTCATGATAAAAAATTCTTTAATAATGCCTCAAGCCATATACAATTACAGGATAATTAATAATAATTACCCCTAGGAGTTTCCATCACGTTGTTTTCATTGTTCCTGTTATTGAAAGAGTTTCTCAGAACAAAAAATGTTGGGAATCACTCTTCCAGAGCAATAAGATATCATGGGAAGGAAGTCACTGGGGGAGGGGAACCAAGAGAACAGAAAGGCTACAGAACGGGGAGTTTTTAGCTGTTCATGGAAATCTTTACCAACTCTACAATTTCGCAGATGATATAATTTTGAGGATCATCAAATGCTGGCTTTGGAAGGCACCTGAGGACACAGAACCCAGAATCATAGCTGCCCCCAGCTCAAAGTATTCTCTCTTTCCTTGAATTTCCTTGAAACATTGTGCCTGGATCCCTCCTCCCCATCTTTCACATCCCATCTAGTATTACACTTGTCAGTGTATATTCCCAATAATAGAATGTAAGCTCCTTGAGGGAAGGAAGAGTTGTTAGAATTTGATGATTTTGCACACCTCTACCTCACTTAAATCCAATTTACTTGCAAGTCAAGTCATCGCCCTCCTGATGTTATGAGTCCTCTTTGAGAACAAAAGACAAACCACAACAAGAGAGGCTGAAGGACCTAAGAGTATAAAACATCCAATCTTAGAACTGGCCTTGTTTCTGTTCCCCACACAGGACACTCCACCCCCCATCTCTGTGCCTTTTCATTGGCTGACTGAAATGCCTAAAATGTACCTCCCACCCTTGACCCCACAGAGCACTCGCCCTGAATCCTTCATGAAGCCTTTTCTAAGGGTTTCTAAGCTGCTAGTACTCGATTTCCAAACTACTTTGTATTTAGTTTAATTGTATTTATTCATTTTATATTGATTTTGGATATACATATTTACATGCATGTTCTTGTCCTCCCCATTAGAATATAAGATCCTGTCAAGTAGTGATTGTTTCTTTGGTTGTACTTACATCACCAGCACCTCACATAGCGTCTCACACAGTACCTAGCACTTAATAGTTCTAAATAAAACTTTCTGATTGATTGATTAGGTATCAATTCTAGTTCCAATATCTTATATCCTTCCTCTTATAGCATTCAATCTCTTATATTCCTCCCTAGCTTTCAAATATTATATTCTTTAATGTCCTTTTTAGCTCTGGTACACTTTATTCTAAGGTTATGGGATCATAGAATCATAGAATCATAGACAGACTCAAAAGGATCCCTAGAGATCTTTTCCAACCCAGATATTCTATGTTCTAAGGTTCCTTCCCAATCTATTCTGTTCTATGTTCTAAGGACCCTTCTCTGACTCTGGCCTCAGATTTACTCAACGTATGCCTGCTCCTCCATATCCTATTACTTATTACCTAATCCTCTTCATTTGGAACACCCTAATAGAGGCTTCAGTATTCAATCCCCATGCCCTCTTATTAACCCAGTTTTCTTTCCTATGATCTGAAACAAAACCATGACTAATATCACTCCTCTGGCTCTTATCCACAGGGACCTTTGTTGCCGCCGTTACTGGAAAACGCACTGTCTGAGAACAAAGAGGTAATTAACTCACCCAGGTACCATTACTTCTCCCAAGGATAAAAGTCTATTCTAGTTATTTTGGGAAATGAAGATATTTTCCTTTTTTGGAAAGAGGGATTTATCTTTGGAGAGAATAACTGCCCACTCCAACCTCGAGATTCAGGGAAAAGCAATCCATCATTCATTTGTTGAGGTTTCACAATGTGCCCAGAATTGTGCCAGACACAATGGATCCCAAAAGAAGCATAATCACAGAATCTCAGAATTGGAAGGGACCTTAGAGCTAATCAAAGATCCTTTGTAGAAATCCACTTCCTGGAATCCCCAACAAATGCTCCTGCATCCTTTATTTAAACAATTCCATTGAGGAAACCATCTCTCACCTCAGTCTATTCCTCCAGTTCCCTTATATTAAAATTTTCCTCTGTGTAACTCTACTCCCCCTACCGCTACCATCACTGCTTGTTCTATCCTCAAGGGTCAAGAAAAAGGAGGTTAGCACCTCGCATCCCTGACACCAGAAAGAGTGCATGTTACCTTAACTGTTCTCATCTTTGACTAAACATCCCCAGTTACCTCAGCTCATCACCAAATAGGATAGTTTGCAGGCAATCATTTAAAAAGCATTTGTCAAATGCTTACCATATTCCAGGCCCTGTTTTAATCATTGGTGAGAAAAACATAGAAAATGAAATAATCCCTTGCCATAGGGAGCTCACATTCTAATATAATCTATCAAGTATATATACAGGGTGCCCCCCCCAAACTAATTAAAATAAAATTTAAGCTACTAAGGCTAAAAACTACACTAAGACATGTTGGGACACCCTATATATGTTTTTATGGAATCTATGTAAAGAGAATCAATGCAGAGTAGTTCCACACAAGGTAGTATGAGAGGACCAAGAAAGGCAACATGTAGAAGGTGATATCTGACCTGCATCTGAAAGGAAAAGAGGAATTCTCTGAGGCAGAAGTGAGAAGGGAGTATATTCCACTACACTGCAGCCTCCCTTTCCATTCTGGCCATTCTCCTCCATAAGAATTCGAATTTGTCAGAGATCATCCTAAAATGCCACAACTCCCTTTGGAATCTAACGAGGTTAGAGGTTGGCAGAGAGTCATCTCATTTATCCTAAACGCTGTTAAACATCCATTACTAAAATCCCATTACTTTGCTGATGGGACAAATTCCTTCCACCTACAGTGCTGTGCAGGGGGATAATGAAGAGACATAATACAAGGTAGGCACGAGGACACAGTCCATGACCCGAACCATTAGGAAGCAGGGAGATCAGAACAAGAGAAGGGAGGAAGTCCACAAGGTCAAGAGATAAGACCAAGAACAGAAGCTGAGGGTAACCAATCACGATCTAGCACAAGGAAATCTGGACCATATTGTCTAACACAGAGTCAGAGGCAATTGATGCTGGTAGCATCTTTGCAGCCACAGCAACATTTCAAATGTTGATCATGATTCCTCTGCCCCCATCCCTTAAAAGAACCCAGAGTGGGGTCGCTAAGTGGCTCAGTGAATAGAGCACTGGCCCTGGAGTCAGGAGGATCTGAGTTCAAATTTGACTTCAGATAATTAACACTTAATAGTCATGTGACCGTGAGCAGGTCACTTAATCCCAACTGCACTGCCTTCCCCTCTCCATAAAGAAAAAAAAAAAGAACCCAGAATAATTGGGCCATCTTTTGAGCCAGGGTCACATAACAAAGAATTGCTGAAACAAAGTAGGACTTATTATAGCTATTCACCTGAGCAACCTTATCTTTTGGGGAATGCTTAGGTCCATAGAATGTACATAGCACATTATAGTCAGGAAAAACCTTAGAACAAAGAACACAAAGAGCTACAAGGTACTTACAACATAGTATGGAATGTTAGAGCTTAGAACACAGTGTTGAAGCCCAAAGGGGATCTTCCAGATTATCAAACCCAACTCACTCACTACATATGGAGAAACTTTGGTCCAGAATGTGACTTTCCTGAGGTCATAAAATCATACATATTATGAGCCAGAGCCTACCACAAGGTCACTGGGCTAAGTTACTGTGTAAAAGTCACATTAAAAAATACTTACTAAATCAAATGAAAAATTAAATTTACCTTTTCACCATTCCCTAACGAAGGCCAGGAGAATGCTGTGGTTCTGGGACAATGGTCTATTATAAGAATCCAAAACTGGAATAAGGGAAGCTCATTTTGACTCTCCCCTGATGGGGGGAATAGTAGGTTGGGGTGTATTTCATTCTGACTCCTGAAGCTTTTGAGAAAACATGAGGGAGGAAAAGAGGAGTACAGAAAATAGGCCTAAAATAACTTGGCTGTTTTTAAAGTTGTCATTTGTTGATTTAGGGTTTCTTCTCTAAATGCATGGGAGTACAGTAAAGATTGATTAGTGATTTATGCATATAAATGCAAATGCTTATGCATATTAGGTGCCTATGGGGAGGGGACATTCACAAATAGCTGTGCTTTCCAACTGTCAATTTTGTCAGACTCATCAGTGGCAGGAGGAGGAATAGGGGTGAAAAGTTGAGAACATATATTTGAGATTTAGATTTATCAGCATCAAAAGGTCAGATGTACTGGGTTTGAGGCCCATCTCTGTCAGCTTCTGGCTGTGTGAAGTGGAGCAAATCACTTGACCTCTCTTGGCCTTCAATGACTAAATGTGTGATCTCGGGTAATTTACTTAATCTCCTGGGCCTCTGTGTCTTCATGTATAAAATAAGGGTGTTAAAACCTCTAAGGTTCTGAGATCTGTAATCCCTTGCCATGTCTAACACTCGGAGCTGTTTTGAGACTCTGTAGGAATAATGCAACAGCTGAAAAGTGTTCTGTAAATTGTAAGGAGCTCTAGCAAGGTAAGCCATCATTTTCTTATGAACCATACATGCACCATGCATCATGTTTTTGATGCTCCCTTCCCTGACCTTCCTGGTGATACAATGGTGCAGGTCTGACAAGCAGGCATCTCTCTCTGTCCACACTAGCCTCCAGAGATAATGAGTTCTTCACCAGAGGGAAAAGGAGACTAGACCTCTTCCCCTCAAAAATGAAATTCCCTTATTCCCTCCTGCCTTCTCTCTACCGATTCTAGAATTAAGTGGGGGGTGGATGGGAGGGGTAGATACCCAAGAAGCAAATGTCAGTCTAAGAGAAAGAAGAACTTGTAAGCACTTAAAAACCACCCAAAAATTAAATAGAATGCCTCTGAAAATTATTAGACCACAAAGAAAAAAAACACTTCTATTGAATTAGAAAAAGAGGAGTTCTTTTTGAAAATTGCTGTGGATTTATCAGGAATATTGTTCAGTCACACATATTCAGCTCTTCACACCTCCATTTGGAGTTTTCTTGGCAAAAATACTGGAGTGGTTTGCTGTTTCCTTCTCCAGCTCACTTTACAGACAAGGAAACCAAGGCAAATAGGGTTAAGTGACTTGTCCAGGGTCACACAGCTAGTATATGTCTGAGGTCAGATTTTAATTCAGGTCTACCTGATTTCAGGACCACGGCTCCATCAACTGCACCATTTAGCTACCCTATTACAAGGAATACATCGCCTAAATTAGCTTTTCCAAAGGCATGTATAGGAAATAGAACTAAAAATAGCTAACGGAGGAAGAAGCCAAATAGGAGGCCTGGTTTTCTGAACATAAAGTCAGGTTTGTTGAAACTGGCAAGGAACATTTCAACAAAAATGTTTCATTTTGTTTTAGCAGTCTTAAGGGAGAGAGGTGCATCAAAGAGACAGAAGGATTAGCGATAGATATGGATGTGATGATGGTAATCAATAACAATTGCACTACTTACATTTTGTTTCAACAAGAGGAATCCTTATGCTGGGGAAGAAAGAACAACAATGATGAAAGAGGAGTTGAATCCGAGGATAAGTGGGGAAAATGGTAAGAGATCACTCAGGAGCCCTTGACAAACTCATGTCACTAGGCCCAGCCGAAATACATTCAGGGGTGTGATAATATACTTATGCACATATACTTGGGTGTGTGTTTGTCTGCCAGCTGGCAAAAGTCACTAAGTACATTTTCAGTGTGGACAGTTAACCCTCAGAAATGAACAAATGCTACAGATCAGGGTTTAATTTATGTCTCGGGATAATCAGCAAAATTACGGGTCAATGTTAACCATGGCAGAACCAGGCAGAGAATTAGAGACATAAGAAGGTGAAGGAAGGTAGCATGAGTGAATGAATGATTTAGGAATGAATTAATGAAAAAATGTTTATTGAGTGCTTGCTATGTGCAAAACTTGAGACTGACGCACCGGGTCCTGGCACAGCTTTCAGCTGGCTAGTCCCATGGCAGGTGATAGCTCTGTGTTCTCTCAGAGCAGGCACGATGGGCATGAGTGGGAGTAGATGCACCAAAGGTATCCAAAAGCCTGGGGAGAAGACAGGAGGTGTTACATCCCTGGCCTTGCCTCCTGGCAAACACAAACAGGGTCTGGCAGAGGCAGCATAAGGAAGCAAAAGGTAGTATATCTTTGGGTCTCTAGAAACCCAGGCAAGAGCTGCTATGTCCTTGGGCCCTATGTCAGGCTGCCCTGGAAACTGCAGAAGTCTAGCCAGGAAGCAAGACGTGACTTTGAGTATGGATTTGATTAAGTGGCCTCTGATCTCACTGCTATTCTAAGAGTTTGTGATTCTGAGAGATAATGAGCTCCCTGTTGATGAAAGTATTGAAGAAGGTGTTAAGTGACTAGTGGTGAATCTCTGCTTAAAGAAGGGGTTGGGTTAGGTACCCTCTGAGGCCTCTATGAGCTTCTGAAAATGACTAATTTGTATATCTTTGTCATTGTATCCCTAATGCTTATCCCAGTGCCTTGTACATAGTAAACATTTAAATTAATTTAATCCAGTTTAATCCATACCTGCCAAGTGAATGTGGTTCTGGGGTTCAGGGTATGTCCTCAGGCCAGGTTACAAGCCCATAGTCTTAGCACAGGGGTGGATGAGTTAAATAACCACAAACTAATAAACACTAGTTGATGATTTCATCTCTTTCCTCCCCTCTTCCAATTGAGAGCCGCCCCAGAGGAGTTTTGGGATGTTCCAGATGGCTATGCTCCATGCCAATACTCTTCATTATGTAAACTTTCCATCTGACAGCTCATGAGGAACATGTCACATCTTGAAAAAGGAGAATTTTCATTAACTGGCTAGTCACTGCCAAATGGAATCAGTTTATCATGTTGAAGTCTGGCAGGATATCAAAGCACACTCCTCTCCCTGCTCCCTGCCTGGAGATCCCTCCCCACTCCTCTCCACTCCACTTAGGAGAGCAGGAGGCAGAACTAGGCCCATTGGAGGGAATTAAATAGAACCAATTTCTACTACTAAATGTAAGGAGCAATTTACTAACTGATAGAACACTATTGTAATATAACAAATAGGCTGTGTTGGGAGTCAGTGAGCTCTTTATCACCAAAGGTCTTCAGGAATGCTCATCAGCCTCTTTTTAGGGATGTTGTAAGTGGAACTCTGGCCAATGGCTAGACTGTTGCACCAAGAGTCAGAAAGAACTGAGTTCTAATCCTGCATCAAACCCCAGTTGTGTGGCATTGTACAAGTCATTTAGCTATTCTCTAGCTCAGTTTCATCTTCTAAAACAAGATTAATAAAATAAGGAAATAATAATAAAATGGAATTAATAATAGCATTTTTCTCACTGGGGTAAAATAAGATAATGAAACATTAAAATACTCTAGAAATGCTGACTATAATAATAACAATGATTATTATTGTTATTCATCCATTGGATGAGGGAGGTAAGAGAGATAATTTCTAAGGATCCATCTAATCCTGTGCTTCGGTGGAATTTGAAATGAATCTAAGGTTTTCCCTTTTAGTCTTCCATTGTATTAAGGCCTTCTGTCTACAGGTGGAATGTGCTGAAAATTCAATATTACCACAAACAGTGCCACATCCACACTATCACTATTTTATTGATATTAACAATGACAATAATAATAGGAATAATAAAACATAGTTTAGTGAAGAGACTTGTCCTCTGAGTCAGGAAGCCATAAAGTCGAATCTAGCCTCAGAAACATACAGGCTGGATGATCCTAGAAGGTCACTTAACCTTTCTGTGCCCCAACTAAACATTCCATAAATTGATGAATAGTTTCTATTTTGCACTGAGAGAGGGACTATCCTCACTGGATCTTCCTTAACAGTGAAATCACAGATCTGGTTCTCCCTTCCCCTAACAGTAATAACAACAACAATTTTTAAAAATTATATTTACATAGTACTTTTGCATTTTGTCTCATTTGGTTATCAGAGCAACCCTGTAATGTAAAGATTTTATAGATTACAAACATGAAGATGAGAGCATTTAAGGTGAGTTGCTCTGACATTCCATGCTCCATAGTCCCTTCACACTTTCCTTAGCCTCTGTTCCATGCTCAGAAATGCATCCCAGTTCTAACTACTGTTCAAAGTTCAGTGTGTGAGCTCTAAGTTTCCGGTATATGTCCAGAGATACAGTACAGCTGTAACATTCATTGTTCTAGATTTCCTTCCAAACCTGAGAACTGAGAAGAGGTAGATTTGAGATTATAGCTCTAAATAAACTCTGTGCTTCTCTCACTATAGCAGAACTGCCCCACTATCAGTCATTAACACCTAAGTGCACCATCGTGGCTTATCAGATTAGTTCTAACTGAGAATGTTGGGGGAAACAGTAGAGAAGACATATAAATTGACATGGGGAGGGAAAGAGTGGAAGAAAGGCTAAGGAAAGGTAATTGAGCATCAAAGCACAGACAAGGAGGGTTTTCAGATGAGGCATGAAAATGTGGAAGCCAGACAGCAAGGGGTCAGCATACATGGGTCTGGGATGTGAGAATATAATAAAAAAAATACTGAGAGAAAAAGCAGAGAAATCTTCAATTCTGCCCAATACCAGGCAGAAACACAAGGTAGCAGGGCAATGGAAAAAACCATCAAACCAAGAAGCAGAGCAAGGTTCTAATCCAGGCTCTGGGACTAATTCACTTTGGGACCTCAGCAAAGTCATTTCTACTCTCTGAACCTGTTTTCTCATCTGTAAAATGGGTTAAATTGTAGGATCTTGAAACACCCTTCGAGCTTCCACACTCTACGTTCTGTGTTCCAATTCTAACATGAAATGGTTTTCTACAGGTTAGGATGTTGAATTGAAAGCTGGCAAGGCCTGGGCTCAAATCTGCCTCAGACACAAGCTATTTAATTCTGAACGAGTAACTTAACCTCCTTCTATGAAGCACTTGGACTAAGAACCTCTAAGATCTCTTTCACGTACAAATCCATGATCCAACCATAGAGAGTGCTCTCTGAACGGAGGACAATAATGACAAGAGTAACATCAACAAGAACAACAGTAGCTAGCATTTGTGTGGTTCTTTGAGGCTTTCAAAGTACTTTATTTCATTTGATTCTCACTATTATCTTGGGAGGGTTCTATTATTATCCCCATTTTATACTTGACAAAACTGAGGCAGGAATCAATTAAGTGACTTACCCAGGGTCACACAGCTAGTAAATATCTGAGGCCAAATCTGAACTCAGGTCTTCTTGATTCTAGATCCAGGGCTGTATCCACTGTACCCTCCATTTACAAGCCTGTGTCAGATCCCCTACAGATTTCAAATGGTAACCCTGAGATTTGGGGTATCTCTTCTCTAACATGAGAGCTCAAGCACTCCTTCTGGGTGTGTTCCTTTGTAATGGAATGGGAATGGGAATCTGAAGATCTTTCCTGCCTCTTGACCCCTTGATAGGCTGAAGTGAATCTGAGAACCTTCCCTGATTTGAAAGTATACTCTGCCCTCTAATAGGCTGAATGTGGCCACATGGAGTCTGTGGCAGGAAGGCTTGTTCTTCAGGAATGCCCACGCCTTGTTACTTTGTGATTGGACAGTGGGTCAAGAGGGTTGTGACATTCTCTGAGCCAGGAGAAGGCTATATATACCCCAATGTGAGGTTTTGCTTTGGGGCTCAATTTGGGAAGAGTTGTGTGACTTGACCAGATGAGACTCTGGGCAGCCATTGAGCCCTCTCCTCCTCACCCCCCCGCCCTGCTTTGAAAACCCAGATGTTGGCGCTTCCCTCTCTGGTAACTAACTAGGTATGGATATAATGATCAGGCAGCTAGAAGCCCTGCCTGCTGGTCTGTTCTTCTGTCTGTATTTTTTTTTTGGTCTGCTTATAACTTCCATTTGTATTCTCTGAAGTTCAGGGTGCTGAATTTTTCCCCTGAACTAGGTAAATTATATATGTTTGATTGATTAAGGTAAGATTGTTAACCCATTTTGAGTTGCTTTCCTTTAGAAAAGCAGATCTAAGAACCTGTGCTAGCAGCCATCCTGGGTGTGCTAGGGTGCTTGCTGCTACATCCTCTCACTATTGGGTGACAGTGTGTAAAACCCCAACTCCATTTAACCAGAGGTATGCTGGTAATTGTTTAACAATGGGCTCTCCAGGAAAACAAAATGCATGCATGACACACTTTTAAGTTTAATCTGCATTATTAGCATTTTCTCCATCATTTTCTTAATTATAGACAATCAGCAAAACAATAATTCAAGACTGATTTTTAGTGTTTGCTGTTTTCCAAAGCATAAATGCTCACGTTGAAAATGTGACAATCAGCTCTCTTGAACTGGTTACAGCTGACTCCAGCACATTCCCATGTTTAATCAAGTAACATCAGTTTTTACAAAATGATATTTACTTCAGATGGTGCGGCAAGAATACAAGAAACTAACAGCTAGCATTTATATGATGCTTTAAAACTTACAAAGCATTTTACATGTGATCTCATACTATCTTCGCCTCTACCCCATTACTGTACTAATTTTATAGATGAAGAAACTGAGGCAGGAAGAGACTATGTGACTTGCTCAGGAACACACAGCTAGTAAGCCTCTGAAACAGGATTAGAACTCAGGCCTTTCTCTACTTGCTGTTTACTATCCCACCCGGAACATTGGCTCAGACTTAATAATTTTAGTGCCTACCATGTTCCAAGCACAGTGCTAAGTGATTTTCAATGATCTCACTTCATCCTTACAACAACCCTGGTAAATAGGTGCAATTATTTTACAGATAAGAAAACTAAAGCAAACATCAGTTAAGTGACTTGCCCAGAGTAACACAGCTATTGAGTGTCTGAGGCTGAATTTGCACTCAGGTCTTCCATATTCCAGGCTTGGCAATCTATTCACTGACCCACCTACTAAGCACAGTTTCTACATAGCATTTGCCCAGCCAAGCACACATCCAAATCTCTACTCACTAACACTTGCCTAGGTCCCAAAGGACACTGTTGGCTCCTCTTCCTCAGCGTATCAATGCTGAGTTTTTTGAAAGGGTGATGGATGACTCACCTGGATGACTCACCATACTGACCTTTTGAAATTCATAAGCTCATAGTCTCTGGATTAATCTACTTTACCCAAAATGAAAGAAAAAGTGTTGAAGCAAAGGGTCATTTTTCTAGCAGCACACATTGGTCTTGTATGGGGAAAAAGTACAAAGCCTTTCTCCCCTTGTAGCATTTTTTTTCTCTTTGGATCCTAGCAAGCAGGAAAAAGTCAGCCAAAGAGACGTAAAACTGATAGATAAAAGAGATTGATAAATGCCCTTTGATGGTACCTCCAGATCTGGTTCCACAACTGCAGCCAAAGAGGCAACTTAATGCACAGTTGGCAGTCACTAAACCAGTTATGGGATGTCTACACATGCTCCAAAGTTCTTTCAAGACATTTCCATTATTATCCATTATACTTCTCCCAAGAGCAGTGCCCTGCTCTCACCTCAGAATCTTCTCTTTTTTTTGAAAATTTCATTTTATTCTATTTTTTCTAATTTAATGTAAAAACAATGTTTAACATTTTCTTTTAAAAATTTCAAGCTCCAAATTCTTCCTCCCTTTTCTTTGAGAAGGCAAGGAATTTGTCATAGAGTATATATTTGCAGTCATATGAAACATATTTCCATATTAGCCATGTTGCAAAAGAAAACACAACCTCTTCCACATAGGGAATTGCAAGAGTGTCACTCCATATACTCATAAGTGACTAGGCTTCTTGGTTAAGGCCCCTATTCTGCCTAATCCTATGGTCTCTATTCTCCAAGGTGTATTTATTCAGTGACAAACCAATATCAACTCTCTAACGAAACAAGAACCAGCTCCCTGGTGTATCCACCTCAGTCTCTGGTGCCTCCATTTCTCAATACATCATTGACACCTCACAGGAGTGAAAACCAAAATCAAATGTTTTCTCATGTCAATTGATTTTCATAAGATCATACAGCTAGCAATTCCTGGGACCGGAATTCAAACCCACAACTTTGGACTTTGGATTTTTAGTGTTGTCACCACAAGGTGAAAAATGAGCAACAATTATTTTATTATCCTCTCTATGGGCAGCTAGACGGCACAGTGGATGGAGTGCCAGGCCTGGCATTGGGAAGACTCACCTTCATGAGTTTAAATCCAGCTCCAGATACTCACTAGCTATGTGATCCTGAATAACCTTAACTTAATCCTGTTTCCCTCAGTCCTTCAATTATAAAATAAGCTGTACAAGAAAATGGCAAACTATTACAAAGAGCTGCATTCAAGACCCAGGTCTGCCACTTTTGGGGTGTGAGATCTTAGGCAAGTCATTTAATATATCGTAAGGAAGAGTGATAGATGTAGGCTTAGAAGGCCTGAGTTCAAATCCTACATTGTGTGACCTTAGACAAGTCACTTACCTTTTCTCCACGTTGAAGTTTCATCTGTCCTCCTAAAATGCTAAACACATTCTCACAAACTGCTACATATTTAGCCAGATTAGCAGAGGATAATTAACTTGGCATAAATAACTGCGAATGGACATATGATGTTGGACATGGGATGGCCTTGGAATCCAGAAGACTTGGGTTTGAATCTTTATTTAGATAATCATGATCTGTGTAACTCTGGGTAAACCCCTTAGCCTCTCTGAGCCTCACTTTCCTGATCTATAAAGTGAGAATAACAACTTCTAAATAACACGTTACTTTGAGGATAAAATAAGGCCATGTATGAAAAACATTTTGCAAACTTTGAAATAATATAAAAATGGGTGTGACTATACTTGCTAATAGTCCTTCCTGAAGAGCTTTTCTCTTCCCTTTTCCCTAGCCAAAAGGTGCCATGCACCCTTCAAAGGCCAAATCAAGTTTCACCTCCAACTGAAAGTCTTCCTTGATAATTCAGCTCACACCGATTTCTCTATTTCATTTCTTGGCAGGGCCAAAGAATTTCACGCTTCTCTGGTGCCTTTAAGTGAATCTTGGCCCACCAAGTAGATCATAAGATCCCTGAGGGAAGGGCAACATCTCCAATTTCTTTAACCCCTGCAGTGTCTAGTTTATAGTTGGGACTACAAACAATAATACAGAATAAAGAATGAATGATTGGCTGGCTAATAATTTAGCTGTCCGAATTCTTTTTGCAATGGAGGCACTAAGATTTTAGATCTTTTTCTGAAATATTACAGTCAGTGTTCCATCAGTCAAAGGAGAACAGTTGTTGGGTTCTAGGGAGTTGTATAGCTCAGACATGGCTATGACACATACCAAAAGCCTTCTCCTCTGGAAGAGGTTAGTCTGTAGTGACATCTGGTGGTTTCATCCTCAAAAGCATGTTTTAATAGCTTCGGATAAAGATAAATATTCTTAGCAGACCATGGATGCTAAAATGCTTAAAATCATAGAAGTGTACAATGTAGAAATGACATTAGAGAGCAGCTAGGTGGCACAGTGGATAGAGCACTGGGCCTGAAGTCAGAAGATGTATCTTCATGAGTTCAAATATGGCTTCAGACACCTACTGACTGTTTGATCCTGGGCAAGTCATTTAATTCTGTTTGCCTGAGTTTCCTGTAAAATGAGCCAGAGAAAGAAATGGCAAACCACTCCAATATCTTTGCCAAGAAAATCCCAAATGGGGTCACGAATCCTCAGACATGACTGAAACAACTGAATAACAAAAAAAAACCAGCCTTCTCCTAACAGATAAAGAAATTAAGGTCACTAGAAATTAAATGATTTTCCTGATGTCGTTCGGGTAGTAAAAGGCAGAGCCTATAACTGAGTCTTGCCAAATCCAAATGCTCTCTTCATTATACCACAGTTGCAAGGCAACACGGTCATGATCTTCAGATATTTTAAAGGATGGACTGGCAGGAAAGAAAATTTTATTCAAGCTTCACTGATTACTAATTGTGTGGTTGTAGGCAAGCTCTTTTACCCTTCTGAGCCTCCCAGGTTTGTTATGAGAACAGAATTTAGGGGTTTTTTTTCCTAATTTAATATTTTTTAAAAATTTTTGTTCTCAGATTCAAATTCTCTCTCTCCTTCCACTCCTTCCCCCATCCACCGAGAAGACAAAAAAACATAATACTGATTATACATATGACATCATGCAAAACATTTCCATATTAGCCACTTTGATAGAAAAGCAAGAAAAATAAAGGAAATGTATGCTTCCATCTGCACTCAAAGTTCATCAGTTCTCTCTTGGGAGGTGGATAGCATTTTATATCATGAGTCCTTCATAAATGTCATGGATCATTGTGTTGATCAGAGTAGTTAAGTCTTTTATAGTTAGTTATCATTACAATATTTCTAGAGAACAGCATTTGTAACCTAGAGTCCTATTGAAATGAGCCGTCATTTTTATAGCACTGGTCTCTTGATTGTGGAACATTTCTTTATACTCATAATTTGCATAATCACAGTTACATAAACTTGACTCAAGTCCCCATCCACTGCATTCTCTATCAAAAACAAGGTAAGAGTTAGCAACACAGTAGCAAATAAAGAATGATAAAATAAATAACCAGGGAAAATCAAGAGAATCATTATGCATTCCCCATACATGAAGCGTCTCAGTCTTCTAGGCTGCTGGGATAAGGGACAAACAGTCCTCAGATACTCTTAGGGTTGCTCTGGAGAACGTGTCAAAGTGTTGCCTCCCAGCAACCATCAATGGCTCACAGCTGACCCACTGCCTCTGAACCTGGCTTTCTCTGCTATTATGCCAAGCTGATGCTGCCATCTTCTGGACCTGTGTTCCAATACAATTTATTTTTTATATTTTGTTATCACCTTCTCTTGAAATTACCCCAGGAAAAAAAATGCCTCCTTTAATCGCCACACGTTCTTCCCTCTTGCAAGTTAGACCCGTAACTATTCCTGATGGGCACACAAAAAGACCCCTTGGGAAGTTGCTTTATGATTTCTCTCACCCCTTTCAATTGAAAGCTATCCACCCCTCAGTTGGATTAGAATGTGTAAAGTCTCTCCTTGTCCCCATGTACTCCTAGCAGCTAGTGGCCTAGATGTAAAATTCCTTTAAATTCCAACAAGCTTCAAAGAGAAACTTTGTGACTCTGTAAGCCAGTGGTTCTCAACCTTCTTAATACTGCAACCCTTTAATACAGTTCCTCATGTTGTGGTGACCCCCAACCATAAAATTATTTTCATTGCTATTTCATAACTGTAATTTTGCTACTTTAATAAGCAATGGGATGTTCCCTTAGCTCCCTCAGTCAGGAGACTGAGTGCCACTAAAACATTAAGGACATCAGATAAAATGAATTTATCTGATGCACAGGATGTATTTTCATTGTTACAAATTGAACATAACCGACAGGCTAAGAACGGGTGCTGTAAGCCAAGGAAAGGATTTGGTGAGCTTAACTCTTTGCTCATAACACTATGACAAAGGCCCTTATAGATCTTTAGAACTGATGATTCTTACCCTTATGTCCTTGCTACCACAAGAAAGGTATTTGAAATGCATTTCAAACATTTCCACCTACGTTGTTTTTAATCATGACCATTGAGGAGCAGCAGACCTAGCTGCCCTAAATTTGGAAAGAACTACGGTGTGGTGGAGAGAGAAGTCAGAAGATTTGGGTCCTAGTTCTTCCAGTAACCCATAACCTTAATTAAGCCACCCACTACAGCTGAAAAAAAAACCTAAGAGAGCAGATCATATCTGAAGGATTGTCATGGGAAAGGGGAATTAAATTCTTATGCTTGGTGCTGAAGGATAGAATTATTATCTGTAGAATACTGTATCTGTATATCTGTAGAATATCTGTAGAAAACCTGAGAAGCTTCAGGGAGAGAAAACTTAGTTCAAGATAAAGTATACGTCTGGTATAAGTCAGTATGCCAGATAGTCCTGCTTTGTCTCGGTGACCCATTTCACTTGTAGTAATGAAGTCATAATACTATAGGTGAGTCACTATCTCCAGATTTATTGCCCTAAAGTCTCCTGTGCATGGCCAGGCTGAAAGCCAGTGTCTCCCACCTTAAATGAGATAGGCCAGTAAATGACTTCATTTCCCTTGGGATGTCCTTAGCCTGGCACATAGTAGGTACTTGAAAAATGAGAATAGACTAAAAGGGGTAGATACAGCCCTCCTGCCATGGCCAGACAGAGGCATCCTTCAGGTACCTGTGACAGACATCTCTCACCTCAGGAGGGTATCAACATGTAGCTTCCTTAGCATTCAAACAAGTGCTATCATATGAGCCATTGTTTTGTTGACAATTGCTCCTCTTCAACGTGTGGGCCTTTATTAATAGTCCACTTCCTCCATCATTGCTGTTGTCCAGTGGTCTCACATTTACCAATGGGCAACAGATGTTTATGGTGTAGCATCTTCACAGTATCCCAACTGCCTTTAGGAATATTTTGCAACTCAGCAGATTACCAAGCATTTCAAATACATGCTACAAGTTGGCTCTCCTCTGGTACATTCTCCTGCGTTTTTCCGGGACACCAAAATAATGGTTTAGTGGTAATCAGTCTCCTGACTGAGGGAGCTAAAGGAACATCCCACTGCTTATTACTCTCTGGGACTGAGTCCATAGTTAGATGGCAAGTTTCCTTTAAGTGATGATTCAGTTGAGTGACGCAATGAGAGGTATAAGCTTGGAGCCTTCCCCTGAAAGGTTACCTGCTGTCTCCTGGGTCTATTCCTTTTCATATTGTCTTCCCCACTATGTTGTAAGCTCCTTGAGAGAAGAAACTGATTTCACTTTTCTTCATATCCTCAGCGCATAGCACTGTTCCTGACACAATATAAGTATTTAATAAGCGGTTGTTGATAGACTAATTATGAGTCTCTACATTATCTCTGTCTTCCAAAACTTCAAAGCACAAGACAACAGACAAACAAGGATGTGATCCAAACATCAATGAGTATAACGTAAAGACTGTAGCATTCTTCTAGGTGACATTTTATCCAATTAATCTACAGTAAAATTGATTAAATACCCCCTACATACCAGGCTCTGTTAGGACTAGGAATACAAGGTGGTTCAAAAAGCTTAGAGTATTTTTTGTAAATGTTCTATTTTAAATTTTAATACAAAGTAAGAAAGGAAAAAAGAAATAAACTTAAGTACTAAAACTAAAAGACTACAAAATAATAAAAGGAAAAAGTATTACTATGCACAGCAGAATGTAAGAGAGAATTCAAAATATACAGCAATAAATTTCCATTTCAAGAAAACCTATATAATAAAAACTATACATCACGTTGAGAGCTGTCCATCTTTTGTTTCCTTGTGATCTCTTTTGTTCTCTACTGTGCACTTTTTACTTTGCTCTTTTTTCTACCCTCCTTCCCCCCCCAGACTATAATTAAGCACTGAGATTAGATAGACAGAGGATATTACATACATACACATATACACACATATGCATATATATGTATATAGGCAGATAATGTTCCGAGACCTGTGGTCTTTTACCATCACCACTGCTAGTCCTATGTGATTCTAATTGTGGCACCATCTTATTTAAATAGTTTTTTTTCCTTGTTGCTCATAATATTTTATCCTTGAGCTGGGTATTTCAGAATTTGACTATAATATTCCTATGGGTTTTCCTTATAGGAGCTCTTTCAGGTGGTGATAGATGTATTTCTTCTATTTTTATTTTCTCTTCTTGTTCTAATGCTTCAGGACAATTTTCTTTATTTATTTCTTGTATTGTTGTACCAAGATTCTCTTTTTGATCATAGCTTTCAAGTAGTTCAATTATATTTATGTTTTCTTTTCTTGATCTATTCTCCAGATCAGTTGTTTTTCTTACAAGATGTTTCGCATCCTCTTCTGTTTTTTTTCATTATTTATATTTTGTTTTATTACTTCTTAATCTCTTGTAACTTTGCTGGCTTCCAATTCTGATTTTCAAGGGGTCATTTTCTTAAGATTCTGGCTTTACTTTTTTAATTGGTTAACTTTCTTTTCATTATCTTGGTTTTTTTTAGATATTTTTAGTTTTTCCTCAATAATTCTCATTTCATTTTTAAAGTCTTTTTTTTAAGTTCTTCTATGAATTCTTTTGGGGCAGGTGACCATTTGACTTTGCTCTTCAGGACAGAAAAGGGTTTCTTTGCTTCTGTATTCTCTTCTGAAGATAAATCCCAGTCTTCTCCATTCCCACAATAACTTTCTGATTGGATTCTTTCTCCTTTACCTGTTCATTTTTTTTTTAATTTGTAGCAGCTTAGTTTTTGCAGTCACCTCCAGTCCTGGGGTATGGAGGATGGTACCTCTAGCTTCAGATCCTCCTTCAGTTCTCCTTTCTGGCCTGGAGCCAAAATCATGACCTCTAGCCACTTGTAAGTGCCTACAGCACTACTTCTGCACTCATCAGTCATGTACTAATTCCTTTTTGCCCAGAGCCTCTCTGCAACACGGCTGAGTCTGGTGTTCCTTGTCAGCAGAGATTCCACCAAGATTGCCCAGCTCAGACATCCAACTCTCCTCACCGTCCCAGGGGTAAAGTTTCTGTGGCTGGGGCCAAGGCAGCCTCCCAACCCAGCTAATCCCAGGGAATTTTCTCACCTGCTCCAACATCTTCCCATAATCCTGTATCAGTCTGTATGCAATTTTAAAGTTCAGACTGCACTAAGACTTTTGGAACATCCTGTATAAAGACTTTTCATGAAAAATGAAAAAGTTTCTAACTTTAAGGAGGTTCCATTTTGTCACGGTAGACAATGTGCATGTATATACCAAAATAAAACAACAAATACAATGTAACTTCTCTCTCTCTTTCTCTCTCTCTCTGTCTCTGTCTCTGTCTCTGTCTCTCTCTCTCTCTCTCTCTCTTTCTCTGTGTGTGTGTGTGTCTTACAAACTACCCAATTACTAATAACAGTCTTAGACATACATTTTACATTTTGCAAACCTAAAATGTAAACAGTCTGTCCATATGGAGTCCCTTGTAATTAGTTATTGGTATGTACCTTATATTTCTCCTGGTTCTTGTATGTCAAACCTTCTATTAAGTTGAGGGTATTTTTTAAACAAAATCCTGAAAATCTGACAATTAATTAAATGTTCTTTTTATCATTCAGGGTTATGCTTAGCTTTGTGGGATATATTTTTGTTCAGAACTCTAGTTCTTTTGCTCTTGAATATATAATGTTCTAAGACCTGTGGTCTTTTAGTGTCACTGCTGTTAGATCTTATGACATTCTAATTGTGGCACCACCATAGTTAAATCTCTCTCCTCCTCTCTCTTGCTATCTCTCTGTCTCTCTCTGTCTCTCTCTCTCTGTCTCTCTGTCTCTCTGTCTCTCTCTCTCTGTCTCTCTCTGTCTCTCTCTCTCTATATATATATATATATTTATATATACACACATGCATATATGCATATACATATCTGTGTATATATACATGCATATAACATATACATACATATTGGTTTTCATGTATGATTGTGTGTATATGTATATATGCCCAAAATAAATATCATTATTTAGACAGTGTTTCTCAACCTGTGGGTTATGTTCAACTTGTAACAATGAAAATACATCCTGCATATCAGATATTTACATTACAATTCATAATAGTAGCAAAATTACAGTTATGAAGTAGCAACAAAAAACATCACCTCAACATGAGGAACTGTATTAAAGGGTTGTAGCATTAGGAAGGTTGAGAACCACTGATTTAGAGAATGACACTGTAGCTTGGGGTGGAAATGGGATAATCAGGAAAGGCCTAATGGCAATGTTTGTTGCCTGAGTTTATATTAAAAGGAAACTAGAAATCCTAATTGGTGAAGATGAGAAGGAATGAACATTCCCAAAATAAGGCACATGTGCAAAAACATAGAGATGGGAGATGGTGTATCATGGGTGAAGAACAGAAAGAGAACATATTGGAATGGATTACAGAACATGTGAAGTGAAACAATGTCTAATAAAGCTAGAACAGTAGCTTGGAGCTAGATTGTGAAGGACAACAAATGCTGACAGCTTTAGCCCAGCAATGGCAGCTTCTAAATGATCTACTATCTTTATTGTTAATTCTTCACATTCTGACTTCTCATATGTGATAACATTAAAATAATAATGACAATAACAACAACAACCACAATAGATACCCCTTTTATAACACTTTTTTGCTTTTGTACATTTAATTTTTAATTTTTTCTCAATTATACATAGACAAAAATTTTAACATCTATTTTTTTTAATCGTGAGTTCTAGAATCTCCCTTTCCCTCCTTCCCTTCTCTCCACCCTGAGAAAGAAAACAGTTTGATATATATTATATATGTGCAGTCATACATTGCAAAGCATTTTTTACAAATATTATTTCATCTTAACAGTCCTAGAATGTAGGTCCTATTCTGTCCTCATGTTACAGATGAAGAAACAAAAGTAGACAGAGGTTAAGTGACTTGTCCAGGGTCACACAAGTGAGAAGTATTTTAGGCTGGATTTGAACTCAGATCTTGGCTCTAAATTGAGCTGTCTTTACTCTTGCCACCTAGCTAAAGTATCCCAAGATTTACAGCCATTTTGAAGGCAGTTTCTGAAAACTTCTCTCTCTGAAATAAAGAATCTTAGTGATCATCAAAGGAGATATAGGTCAATAACTAAAGTTATTGCATCATGGAGTTGCACATGATTTGGGGTTCCATAGCCCTTTGTCTTCCTGGGCAGAATGGCTCTACATGCTGATCCATCTTCCATCAGAATAACTACTCTAAGGTGAAATCTACTAAATAGTCAGCTAGATGGTACACTGGCTAGAGTTCAGGGCCTCAAGTTAGAAAGATTCATCTTCCTGAGGTTAAATCCAACCTTAGACACTTACTAGCGTGTGACCCTGGGCAAGTCACTTAACCCTCTTTGTCTCAGTTTCCTCATCTATGAAACAAGTTGGAGAAGGCAATGGTAAACCACTCCAGTATCTCCACCAAAAAAACCCCAAATGAGGTCATGGAGAGTTGGATTGAGTGAAATGACCAAACAACAAGAAGGGAATTTGCATTACTTCCTCTTTTGGCATTATAGTTCATGCCTGAAGAGATGTCTTGGAACCACACAGCAGTTCTGACTTTCATATATTCCACATTCTCTCTCTCTGATTCATTGTTTCTATTTTCCTGACCAATTGTACAACTATGTCATTGGTAGACTATCTTTAGCATGTATATACAATAGTTAAACCCATAGAGATTCAGCATATTAACCAGTCCCCAAATTGTTTAGGTCATTTCAATGTGAACCGCACAGTCAACAGGCTCCTTTGGTTGTTGGCCGTGTTCTCCCATAAAGCCTCCAGAGGAAATCTGTACCCTGTACTGGGATCCCTCTTATTTTCCTGATATTATAAGCATGTCAATGGAATACATGGGCTCTGTGTTAATTATCTCTCATTCTCACCAATGATTGGCCCACACATTTTTTTGGTCACATATCTACCTTATAAAATCATGCATGCTTTTCCTTCCCAAGTCCTCATTGGTAGTGTGTTATAGCTTTTCATGCCAAACCCATGGTTTTCCATTGCTCTTCAGGTCACTCACAACCTTAATTCTTCCTAGACTTGGTATACGTGTGCACATTACTAAAATATTGATGTTTAAAATATGGACCTTTATTTCAGGAAGATGCTTGTGCAATTTCCAAAAGGAGCTGGGCAAAGCAAAGCAGACAAAGAGAAATCCATCCTAGAGAAAATCTTCAATTTTGAGGGAACTGAAGAATTGATTCTAAGGATAATTTTTAAAAAAAAGATAAAATAGCAAATGCTTGTTAAAAAGATCAATGACCTTACCAAAGTTAAGCCAGCTAAGGAAATAGCAATACTAGTGACACATAGTCCTTCTTTCCCAGCTTTACTTTTCCTTCTACTGATAGTAATCTGCATAAGTATTGAGGGCATCCATGGTGAATGGATTAGATGAAACAGGCTGTTTTTTGCATTTTCTATAGCAAATAATATCTTGACAGTCACCCAATTGACTGAAAAGTACAAGGAATACAAAATTCCACTGTGTTCATTATCTGTTGGCTATAAAAAAGGCATTTTATCTGTTAACACAAAATGCCAACTCCCCCAATAAGGTAACTCTCATGCATATATTAAAATCATGCCTGATTCCTTAAAAGATACAACAATACACTTTCCTCTTCTTAACAGTAAGTAAGAGGAAAAAGAAAGCTGTTATGTTCCTCAGAGGTAATTGCCAATTTTGTAGTGAATGTCCAGGACAGACTCCAAATACAAGAAGGATTCCCTATAGATGGTGATGTCTTCCAACATGTTCTAATTTGCTGGTGACATTATTTGATTGCATTGAACCCTGGAACATATTGAAGTTTCCTAAATGAGATCCATAACAGCACAAAAGAGTTTGGCCTCCTAATTGTCTATACAGGAAAAACATGCACGAAAAATTCTCCTTGTTCAAATTATGTCATCTGGTTAGAGAAACAAGCCATAGAGTGAGTTCATCAATATATAAATTTGGAGACACATTGTCTCACCTGGCTGCTGAAAAATTTTAAGCAACTTATTTCTCCTAGATGAACTATATGTATTCCTTATCCCATCAGTGAAGCCCTTCA
>CM053595.1:27528275-27550887 GCA_028646575.1 Pseudocheirus occidentalis | reverse complement strand
TCCAAGAGAATATAAAAACTACTTGTCATATTCCAATTCATCTATCCTACCTAAATACATTTTTATGAGATGAGAGGAGATATGAATCATTGCTAACAGGTGAAGCACAAGGCAGATAAACATGCTCAAAGGTGTTCACTGCCATCATAGAGAAAATCCAGCTTGGAGTCCAAGTCAAAGAGGAATTCCCTTTTTGATAGTGTAATGGTAATTAATTTAAATTTGAAGACCCCTTTTTGTTTTGTCAAGTAAGCCAGTACTTAGCCCTTAGTAACTTAATCAAACCTTTGTGACTAAGAGGCAGAGGGTGTGAACTCTGCCTGCTGTTGCTGACATAACAGGAAGGGTTCACTTGAAACAGGAAACCAATGCTTTGCGTGTATATAAGAAGAGCCCCAGAGAGAGACAGTCAGAATTAGAATTTTTCTCCTGTTGGGCTCCTGGTGGAGGAAGCAGAGTTTCCCCAGCATCTGGAAGCTGGACTGCTACTTGCTGGACTGAGAAGTGAGTTGGACTTTTCTTGAGACCAGAATCTGGTGAAGGCTGAAGTTGTTGCAAAAAAGGCTGCCTGGAAGGCTGAGATCTTCTGGGTCCTAGGGCTAGCCAAACTGCCAGAGGACTGAAGAAGCATGACAGGGATAAGACTTTGTTTGTTTGTGGCTTGGTTGAACCTTGAAGCCCCAGGAGCAGACATTGTGTGGGTTTTAAGATGTCCTGGACCCTGTGAACTTCAGTTTGTAGCAGGAACTGCCTATGAACTTCAGTGTGTAGCAGGAACTGCCCAGAGGACTGGTCAAGGACCTGGGAGCTGTCTGCCTCTGAATCAATGAATCCAGATAACTGTTTGGTGGATTCAGGAAGGAGCTGGGACCATGGAAGGGGATATAGGGAATCTGAAAGACCACCTTGAGTCAAGATGAAGAAAAGGCCTTTCCTTGGATATTGAATGCAGTGATGAAATTGAAGTTTATTAGAGACCAAGGTGTGGAGGTTTTGTGTAATTTTCTAATGATTGTATTTAGTGATTAACAATACTTAGTGACTGATTGCTACATAAGTGACTGATTAAGTTAATCTATGATAGCTCCATGAGTGGAAGACTGATTATTGTATTTTTAGATGACTGAATGACTAAGGAGGTAAAACTTCTTAGGGATCCAGATGATTATTCTTTTGTTCTTTGTTCTAAATACTGTGACCACTTTGGTGAAAACTATGTGGCTATTTTAATTTTAAGCTGTTGTGAAGACTATATTGTGATTTTCTGTGATAAGCTGTAATGTTGTGAATGTTTGCCTTGAATTGTTATGGAATAAATGGAGTGTTTACTATGATGTGTAATCAGAACCTTAAAAGCTGTTCACAGTAGCATTCTTTTGGGAAGCTGCTCATTCATGGCATTACAGATGGTGATGTTCTCTAGATGATCCTCTTTGTGAATGATATTGTGCTGGTTATATCCAGAACAAGAAAACTCTAGTCTCTTGAAAGTGACCCATAACCACCAAGTGACTTTGGCCTAAGATAGGAGACAAAACTATACCACTTTGGTTATAAAATGAAGGATTGTTCAGAAAATCCTAGGGAATCAGCAAATATGCTGATCAAGACAATCAATCCTTCAGCAAAGATGCACACTACAAATTAAGTCCACAAAATCAATAATGTGTCTATATAATAAGAACAAAATCCAACAGAAAATAATTGAAATGTAAATATCACTCCAAATCCATTAAATACTAGGAGATCAATCTACTAAAGCAAGCAAAATACGTGTATAGATTCAAAATGTTCTTTAAATAAATAAACAACTTAAACAACCGGAGGAATATTTCAGTGCCCATTATTACTGGACTGGTTCAATATAATAAAAATGACAATACTACCAAATATACTTGAAAGTTTTTATGCTATACTAATCAAATGAGTAAATGTATACTGGGGGCCAGTGCAGGGGGCACAGAGCCAAGATGGTAGAGTCAAAGCAGGGTCTCACCCAAGTTCTCCCCCAAACCCCTCCAATTACCTTTAAAATGTGACTCTGAATGAGTTCTGGAGTGGCAAAACCCACAAAGAGACAGAATGAGGGAAATGTCCAGCCCAAGACAACATGGTCACCAGGAAGAGTCTGTTGTGCCAGGCTAAGAGAGGAGGGCAGTCTAGCTTAGGTTCACCAGCACAGAACTGGCCCCAGCAAAGCCAAAGCATACCTTGGGGGACTGAATCACTGCCAACAAGGGCAGTTTCCAGACTTCTTGGACCACAGAAGCCAGGTAAAACTTAGAAGGTCCACAGGAGGGGTCTGTCAGAATTGGGGGAGAAATAAGTGTAAGCATGCCAGTTCAGCCCAGCCCCAACAAACCAGAAGTAGCTACTGAATTGGCAGTAGCAACAGGAGTGCATCAGCCCACAGAAAGAATGTGTGAAAGTCACCTATTTTAACTTCCAGAAGCCAAGATGGTGAAGTAAACAGTAAGTTTCTATCTCTCTCCCTTATTGACGTTGAAAAACCCAGAGAATATTGCCTCAGAAAAAATCCTGAAATTGTAGAGCCAGTAGAAAGATGAAGTGCAGCAGTCTTTTAGCTTGAAAGATTAAGGAAAAGGTCCCTTTTTCCAGATGGGAGGCAACCCAACAAGCCAGCAGCAAGCACCACCTCAGCAAACCAGCAAGAGATCTTGGTCTTCAGGGTGATGGAGCAGGCAAGCACCAAAACCAGGCACACACCAGCCACCACCACCAGCTCTAGCTCAGGATCAGGTAACCTACCAGACTCTCAGATGACAGAACCTGGGGCCCCAGCACACAAAACAAGTAACCAAGCCCCATCTCCTAGCACAAGAAACTTGGGATAGTGCTCCCTGTGCCCCAGAAGCAGAGCTCAACTTTAAAAGTCAGAAGAAAGACAAATAACAAAAGCAAAAATCAAAAAAGAAAAATAGTTGCCATACAGAAGTATCTTGGTGACAGGGAAGATGAAAACACAAATTCAGAAGAGGACAACATTGGCAATATACCTACATCTAAAACCTCAAAGGGGTAAGTGAAATTGTCTCAGGCCCAGAAAGCCTCCTTGGAAGAGCTCAAGAAGGACTTTAAAAGTCAAATAAGAGAAGTAGAAGAAAAAGTGAACAATTCCTTCAAAAATATAATTGACAAAGTGGTGGGGGGGAAGTACACTGAAGAAAACAATTCCTTAAAAAGTGCATTTGGTAGAATGGAAAAGGAGGTACAAAAGCTAACTGAAGAAACTGTGTAAAAAATTAGAATTGGGAAGTGGAAGCTAATGACTATGAGACATCAAGAATCTGTCAAACAAAATCAAAAGAATGAAAAATTAGGGAAAAATATAAAACACTTCATTGGAAAAACAACCTAAATGAAAAATAGATTCAGGAGAGATAATTTAAGAATCATTGGTCTACCTGAGAGTCATGAACAAAAAGAGAGCTTGAACAGCATCTTTCAAGAAATAATCAAGGAAAACTGCCTTGAAGTCTGAGAACAAGAGGGCAAAAGAGTCATCAAAAGAATCCACCAAACATCTCTCGAAAGAAATTCCAAATTGAAAATACCAAGGAATATTGTAACCAAATTCCAGAATTATGAGGTCAAGGAGGAAATACTGCAAGCAACCAGAAAGAAACAATTCAAATATCATGGAACCACAGACAAGATTACACTTGCAGCTTCTACATTTAAAAAATTAGAGAGGGGCGGCTAGCCCTGGAGGTAGGAGGACCTGAGCTCAAATCCAGGCTCAGACACTTAACACTTACTAGCTGTGTGACCCTGGGCAAGTCACTTAACCCCAGTTGCCCTGCATTCCCCCTCCAAAAAGCCAAAAAAAATTGGAGGGCTTGGAATATGATATTCTGTAAGGCAAAGGAGCTTGAATTGCAACCAAGGATCAACTACCCAATGAAACTGAGCATAATCTTTCAGGGGAGGAAATGAACATGCAATGAAATAAGGGACTTCCAGAGTTTCCTGATAAAAAAGCCAGAGCTCTACAGAACATTTGATCTTCAAATATAAAATTAAAGAGAGGAATAAAAATGTAAATAAGACAGAGTTAAAAAGTTTGCCCTTCAATAAGGGCAAGCTGTTTACATCCCTACATGGGAAGATGATACTTGTAACTCTTGATAACTGTATCTTTGTTATAACATTTAGAAGGGATATACATAGACAGAGGGGCTGGATTTAAGGTGACTTTGATGTGATGATAAAAAAAATTTAATTAAGTAGTGAAAAGGGATTGTAATAGAAGAAGAAGAAAGGAGGAGGAAGACATTGGTAAGTTACATCACATGAAGAGGATCAAAGATATAGTATAGTAGAGAGAAAGAAGGAAGGGAGATGGGCATTCTTTGAATATTACTCTCAATGGATTTGGCTCAAGGAGGGAATAACATACTCAGTTGGGTATAGAAATCTAACTTGTCCTATAGGCAGTAGGAGGGGAAAGGGGAAAGAAAAGTAAGGAAGTAGATAGAAAGGAAGGAAGACCTAGTAAGGGAAAAGGGAAAGAAAATGGATGGGACTGATAGAAGGAAGGGCAGATTGCGGGAGGTGGTAGTCAAAAGCAAAACTTTAGTGTGGAGGAAAAGGAAGAAGGAAAAAGAAAAACATAAATGGGGGGAGGGATAGGATGGAGAATAAGACACTGATGGTAATCATAATTGTGAATGTGAATGGGATGAACTCTCCCATAAAAAGGAACTGGAATGGATTAAAAAACATGATCCTACAATATTTTTCTTACAAAAAAAATACATTTGAAACAGAGGGATACACACAGGGTAAAGGTAAAAGGTTGGAGTAGAATATATTGTGCTGCAGTAAAAGTTTAAAAAAAAAGCAAGGGTAGCAATCCTGATCTCAGATAAAACAAAAGCAAAAATAGATCTAGTTAGAAGGGATAAGAGATATTTCTATGTCTTACTAATGAAACTCAAAAGCAAGAAAGAGAAAAATCCCATTTAGAGTTACTATAGAAATTATAAAATATTAGGAAGTCTACCTGCCAAAACAAACCCAGGAGCTATACAAACACAATTACAAAATACTTTTTACACAAATAAAGTGAGATCTAAAGAATAGGAAAAAACATCCATTGCTCATGGATACACCAAGCCAATATAATAAAAATGACAATTCTACCTAAATTAATTTGCTTATTCAGTGCTATCCCAATCAAACAACCAAAAATTCATTTTATAGAGCTAGAAAAAATAATAACAAAATTCATCTGGAAGAACAAAAGATCCAGAATATCAGGGGGATTAATGAAAAGAAATGCTAGAGAAGGTAACCTAACCATACCAGATCTTAAATTGTATTATGAAGCAGCAATCATAAAAAAAACTAGCTGATACTGGCTAAGAATGGCAAATCAGCAGAATACGTTAGGTACATAAAACACATTAGTCAATGGCTATCATTTGATAAACCAAAAAACTCAAGTTTTTGGTATAAAAACTCACAATTTGACAAAACAACTGCTTTGAAAGCTGGAAAATATTGTGACAAAAACTAGACATAGACCAACATCTTACACCACACACCAAAATAAAGTAGAAATGGGCACATGACTTAGATATAAAGGTTGATACTGTAAGCAAACTGGAAGAGCAAGGAATAGTTTACCTGTCAGATTTAGGAAGAACAGAAAAATTTATGACCAAAAATGTATAATATTGGTTAAAAAGTAGGAAAACAGATCAAAGGAACTGAATAGATAAGAACAAATATAGAACTCAATGATATAGTGTTCAATAAACAGGAAAACAAATTATTTAGGAAGAATTCCCTATTTTGATTTTTTTAATATTGGAAAAAATGAAAGCCATCATGGCAGAAATTAGGCCTAGATCAATACCTTACAATACATTACACAATAAGTTCAAAATGAATATTTAACCTTAATATTAAAGAATCATATCTTTAAAAATTAAAAGAGAAGCAGATCGTAAAACTTTCACAGCTACTTGCTTGATTTTGTTTTTATACCCCTTTCCAGAGAGAATCTTTCTCATTCTTTTCATTATCCATCCTCTCTTTCTATCTACTCTAGACCTTCACCCTCTGGTTTATGATTCCTATAATTATCTAGTCACTTGATATTCTGCATTACTGATAGAATCAAAAGGTCATTCTGGACTCTTCCTTTTAAGCAGTCATATTTAATCAAACAAGGGATAGAGGCAATTAAAAAATACAAAGTAGATAATGTTGTTAGATGAAACTGAAAATTTTCTGCACAAATACAAATAGTTCACATAGAATAAAAAAGGGAATTGGTTGAATGAGGAGAAAATTTTTTTATCAAATTTCTCAAATAAAGGTTGAGTATCTAAAATACTTAGACAACTAAATAAAAGCCATTGCCCAATAAATAAGTAGTCAAAAGGACAGGAACAGTCACTCAAAAAACATGAAAACTATTCACAATCATATTGAAGAATGTTCCAGATCACTAATAATGAGAAAAATGCAAAATAAAGGAACCCTGACATTTCACCTCACACCCAGAAAATTGGCAAAAATTACAAAAGAAGATGATAGTCAATGTTGCAAGAATTGTGAGTAGAGAGACACATTAGTGCACTGTTGGTGAAATTTGAATCAATACAAGCATTTTGTAAAAAAAAATGTAGATTTATGTAGCAAGTGACTAAAATATCCTTAACCAGAGCATCAACTACTACTCAGGCCATAATCCAAGGAAGTCAGTAACAGAGAAAAAGTCCCCATATAATGCCAACATTTAAAGCAGCATTTTTTTGTGGTAGCAAAGAATTCAAAACAAAGTTGATACCCATCAATGGAGGAATAACTAAACAAATTTTGGTACATGAATGTGACAGAATATTATTGTGCTAAAAAAATGAGAATTATGATAACTAAAGAAAAACATGAAAGATTTACACAATCTAATGCAGGCTGAAGTAAGGAGAACCAAGAAAACATTATATACATAGACTGCAACAATACAAATAGAAAAGAATGACCACAAAACAATCAAAAATGAATGTTGCAAAATTACAAAAACAAACATAGTTCTCAAAAAGGGATATAAGAAGGCATCTCCAACCTACTCCCTCTCAGGGCAGAAGGTCTACTGCTGTGGACATTGCATATATTTTCACATTTTTACTATGTATTAAGTGGTTTTACCAATTTTCTCTTTCTTTTATATATATGTATATATGTGTGTGTTGTATATGAATTTATGTATGTTTATGTTCATACATATGTGTATATTACATATATAGGGGTATATATGCTTTATAATATATATTTAAGATTATATATGTGCATACACACTTCCCATTGTTAATCCTTTCCCCTTAAAATTTGCTTATTTCTTTCCTCCTTTTTATCTTGTTATGCAATTCTTCTCCCTTTTTCTCCTTTCAATTGGTCAAGTAGATTCCTCTTTCTCTTTCTCCCCTTCAACTATTCCTGTTCATCAGCTTGGGCTTTTTTATTTTGTTTTTACATCCCTTTACAGAGAGAAGTTTTCTCATTCTTTTCATTATCCATCCTCTCTTTCTATCTACTCTAGACCTTCACCCTCTGGTTCATGATTCCTATAATTATCTAGTCACTTGATATTCTGCATTACTGATAGAATCAAAAGGTGATTCTGGGCTCTTCCTTTTAAGCAGTTTAGGCCATGGTCTTATAGAGACAAGGCCAATTCGTGAAGATGGCAGAGCTGACACTGTTGCGTGGTAGAGCCACTTCTCTTTACATCTCTGATTACACAGCCCACTATAATTTATGTAACCCATTCACCTCAAAATCTCCTCCTGTCCATTCCCTCCTTCAATCTTTCAGGTTCCAATTTTCCCCAGGAATTTCTATTCCTCCCCTCCCAAGGTAGGGGAAGTAGTTTTTCAGTCAACAAATTACCCAGACTACACTCAGCACAAAGTCCCCATCTCCCTTTACAGAACATCTCTCTTCATCCATAGGAGCATTCCTTAGTACAACCCTCTGACCACCAAAGCAAGATGTCCCCCATTTTTTCAGCTCTCCATTCCTTTTCCTCATCTACTCCCCTGCAGCCTCTTTTCTTCCTGAGAGACTACAGGACTTACTTTTCCCTAATTGTTGGCCCTGGTATATCACACATGCCCCATATCTCCCACTCTCCTGCCCCATCTCATGCACCCTCCTATTTATACTGTAGTCTCACAATAAAAAAATTGATTTCCCTGTAGATAGGTATCTAAAGATTCCATTCAAAATGTCCCAGGTCCATCTCTCCAATGTTACTTCCACCTGATTTCCACCTTCACCCCTGTCTCTTTATGTACATTTGCGGGGGGGGGGTGATTTTTCTTACTGGTCTTTTTGGCTGTCACTCTTGCTGCTGTTGTCTTTGACTGCTGCACTCATTTACCCCTCCTACATTTCTGTTGTCCGGGGTATTCAAGAAGCAAATAATCTCATCAGTTCTTGGGGGAGGCAGATCCTAAGAATGTTTCAAATGCCTCTTTATCATTGAACATATATCTTTCTTATTCATGGTTAAGCTCAGATTTGCAGACTAGATCACCCTGAACTGCATCCTTAGCTACATTGCTCTCTAGAATACATTATTCCTCTAATTCTAGCATTTTCTTGTGCATGCAGAATAGACTAATGCCATCTGAATTATTTTTCCTTTGTGTCTGAAGGCATTTCTCCTACTCACTTGGAGAACTACTTGTTTCTAAATTGAATTGTTACATTTAACATTATATGTATACATATATATGTATGTAAGTATATGTGTATATGTATATGTATATATGTGGGGGATATGTGTGTATGTATGTATCTTGGAATTGTATCCTGGTGGTTTTGTTTTTGTTTTTGTTTTTGCTTTTTCCTGGAGATGAACCATGAATTTGTTAAATTAATATCTCATTTTCTGTACTCAGAAATTCTGAACAGTTTTCTTACATTATCTCTTGTATTATGGTGTCCACATGTTGTTGTCATCATTGTTGTTGTTGTCTGTCATGTTCTCCTGAAATATCTATCATCTTTAGGTTTTCTCTGGGCATCCTGTGTTCAAGATCAGTAGATTCTGCTTAGAGACCATATTTTCCTTTAACACTACTTTATTTGCATCTCTTCTTCTAGATTGTTCTTCTTTCTGTGTATTTACATTGTTCATCCAATATTCTTTCTTTTGTTTCTTTATTGAGATTTGCTATCAAAGATTTAAGTTTTTTCCATTCTGCCAATTATTTTTACTTGATAATTCTTCATAATTCTCATTTCTATTTTAAACCACTCTGGAATGATATATTGTGACTCCATGTTATCTTCAGCTTTTTCCTCTCTCTCATCAAGGTTGAATCATTTATCTTTGTTTTGAAGTATTTATTCACAGATGCCTGAATTTATTTACTATTTCTGTAGACCATGTTTCCTTCTGCTGTTAATATTTTCCCTGTTAATTTATCTGCTTGTGCTTGAGGTCTTTGAGGTTTTCCTCTTATGTTACCCTTTTGCTCACTTTCTGGTTCCCTCCCCTTTGATGATGGTTTCCCTGAGGGCTAGATTCCAAAGCATCTCCACCTCCTCCCACACTGGCAATTCACGGTTAACCAGCTTACGTCTCTGGCACAAGTGACTTTTGAGGGGACAGAACTAGCTCTATCTGAATGCTTGGCTCCTTCCCTCAGGTCCCACACAGGGTCCTATACACAGTCTCCTGATTTTTCTCTGTTCTTTAGTTACTTGGCCTAGCAATTCAAAGCACTGCCACACTGGTGCCACTGCAACCAATGGGAATTTCTGTCATTTGGAGTTTGGGTCTCTGAGACCCTGAGAGGAGGGAGACATCTTGGCATGTTTGGATGTGATGTTAAGCACTATGAAAAGCCCAGACACGTGTTTTGCCAATTTCTGTTCTTTCACTCTTGTGCAGAGATCTCTTGCAACACAGAATACTGTTATGGATTGATCACTAAGACCCAGCAAAAATCCCACATTTCCACAGCACTGGAAACAGAAAGAGGGGACAGGGATCTGGGGTTGGGTTTCTTGTAAGCCTGTGGGTTGGGTCAGCTAGTGTAGCGTCAGTGCCAGTAGCATGATGGAAGCAGGGGAAGGAGGGAAGGGGGAGGGGAAAGCAATGGGGGAAGGAGACTGTGAATTCAGGAGAGGAATCAGCTCCAGATTTTATTTGGTGGGTTGAAGTTCTTTTCTTCCTTTTGGATTCCAGGTGTCCTAGAACACAGAGACAGCTTAAATTGCTTTATCTTTGATGCATAATTTCTTTTTTTAGAGAGTCTTGAGAGGTCACAAAGGTCAAAGAAAAATATCTAATCCTCCATTTTATTGACCACATGATCAAGAATCCCTAATTATTGCAATGATTTTTTACTTCTGATTGTATTGTCTTCAGTTATTATCAAAGCTCTTGCTCCAATTGTCTTCTTACTACTATTACCTCTGGGGTAGACAGGGGATATCTTCTCATGCTCCAAAAGCAAGTAAGTAGAACTATTACTTTTACATCATAACATACCCAGGTTATTTTCTGTTTCCAGAGACAGGCAGAAAAGGAGGCCAGGGTTAGTACACTGGAGAAAGTCAAAACTCCCAGGTGCTACTATCTTGTTGTGCAACCTTGGGCAAATAACTATTCTTCTGTAGTTATCATTTTCCTCTTCTGAAAATGAAATGGTATTTGCCCTGTTTCCATCCCAGGGGTGTGGTGGGAAGCACAAGAGATAACAGACGTGAAAGCATTTTATAACCAAAAGTATTAACGGAGCTGTAGTTTTTTAATGGAACTCCATCTTAACCTTTGAATGAGTGTCCCTTACATAACTAACTGGGACACAAAGACTCAAGTTCCAAAAAGATATAAACAGACTAGAACACTGGGATTAATCTGATGATTTCTAATTCAATAAAGATGAATTAAAGTCTTAGATACAAAAATAAACTTTATTTTTATATCTATAATCTCTAATAAGTATCTCCAATAAGACTTGGAGAAAAGGGTGGACTCTTATTTATACAGGAATTAATGTGAAAAGAACCTATAATGGTTTTTAGCACACTGCAAGCTCAACACAAGTCAGTGGTGTGATGTGGCAACCAGAAAATTGAATATAATCTTGGACTGTGTTATCGCATTGCTTCCATGAATAAGTCATCGATGGTCCTTCTGCATTCTGTAACTTTTAGACCTTACTTGTTTATTATGGTCAATTCTGGGCACCACAGTTTGAGAATATTGATAAGCTGAAGTCATCCAAAGGACAGCCAGGGTGATTCATTGGATCACAGTTTACTAGAGTCTATATAATCTCCCAAACCCCACTCAAATTGGCAAGGCATCTTCTCAAAGCTCAACTAATTTTTTAGCCTTTAATTTTCTAGCATTAACAACAAGAAGTTAGGGGTAGTCATGCCTTTCTAACACTATAGTTCATGAACACCCCATGGCAGTGCTTCCCATTATGAATATCAGTTGAGGTCAATTAGTCAGCTAGAATTAATTACCTTTTGGAAAAGGACATTTACTAAGGTGATATAGTAATAATGCTTAGTTTAAAAAAACTAAAATATCCTACCAAACACAGCTACACTCTCCCACCATTACACACAAAGTCCACGAGTAGGTAGGCTCAAGTTTACAGGAGGAAAAATATATCAAAGAGGTAACAAACACATCACTTTGTTGCTAGAAGTACTTTTCTCCTCTTTGGGCAAAGGCTATGAAGTTCTCAATAGTGAAGCTTTTCTGCTGGGCTCCTTATAGAATCATTAAGCTTCCTGTCTTCAGTATGTAAAACTTGTGCTTGATTCCAAATACATAAAATGTCACCAGTATTACTAATCCAAGAATGCTGCTAAGAAACTGATTTTAAAAGTTCAAATTTTCCTTTCTTCTTAAGTTCATAAGGACTTGGAACCCAAGACTATGGCTCTTAATCTCCGAAGAATGAGCTTAACTGGAATGACCGTCTCCTTTCTGCACTTGAGTCTCTGGTTTCTGAATTGGCTTGGTTTTTTATACACAACCAAAAGCGAATGACCAACTTGAGTATACTTCCTGAATTCACCTCCTCAAACAATCTGAAAATACTTTTTGTGCATTATCATTCCATTTTATCCTGAGACTTTCAAGGATTCCTAAATTTAAAAAGCATTGTTTCTACCCAGACTTAAAGCCGCGAATCGATTGATTCACTCACTAGACATGTCAAGGCCTTTTTCACACATCTGGTTTGACTCTGTAGGATGGGTTTTCACCTGCCAAAGATATTACATTTTATTCCTTACTTTAACTAGAGATTATTTGATCAATTGGCTCAATTCTTACACACACACACACACACACACACACACACACACACACACACACCCCTTTACACTAAGATCTCAGATCTAGAAATAGGAAAGGCCTTAGAGGCTATTTATTCTATCTCTTGATTGTAAAGATGAGGAAAATGAAGCTTCAAGGGATTAAATGGACTTTCCAAGGTCATACAGGTAGGAAGCAGATCTCTGATTCCAACCCAGATCTTCTGATTCCAGAGAATGTGTTTTGTTATGCTTTTTTTCATTGCAAAATGTTGTGTGTTCCTTCTGAGTATTAGTTGGGAATGATGGCTGCTAAAATTCCCTTCCAAATTTCAAGTTTTGTGATTCTGTGAAAGAGAATCTACATAGCAGAAAAAAACAATAGCCTGTGAATAAGGATATTTGAATTCTAGTAATGCTTTCCTGCTGTAACCCTGAACATGTCCCTTCTCTTCTCCAGAGTTCATTATGGATTTTTTTTTTTTGCTTTTTGGAAGGGAATTGGGGTTAAGTGACTTGCCCAAAGTCACACGGCTAGTTTTTGTGTCAAGTGTCTGAGGTCGGACTTGAACTTACGTCCTCCTGACTTCAGGGTTGGTGCCCTATTCACTGCACCACCTAGCCGCCCCCAGAGTTCATTATGGAATAAGAAAGAGCATTGTTCTTGATGGCAGAAACTGCCCTCCCCCTCCCCCAATTAAATCTCATATCTGGCATTTACTGACTGTGTGTCCATAAGCAAGTCACTTAACCTTTCTGAGTCCCTGTTTTCTCATCTATAAAATGGAAGTAAGAACATTTGTAGTATCTACTTCATGAAGATTTTGTAAGAACCAAATGAAATGATGTGTGCAAAGCACTTTGGGAACCTTTAAAGCACTTTATAAATGGGAAGGAGGAGGAGTATGTGGATGTGTGACCTGTGTCTATAGAAAGCCTCTGGACCTGTGATTTAATCTGCATGGGACTCTATGGTAGAAAGAAAGAAAGAAAGAAAGAAAGAAAGAAAGAAAGAAAGAAAGAAAGAAAGAAAGAAAGAAAGAAAGAAAGAAAGAAAGAAAGAAAGAAAGAAAGAAAGAAAGAAAGAAAGAAAGAAAGAAAGAGAGAGAGAAAGAAAGAGAAAGAGAAAGAGAGAGAGAGAAAGAAAGAAAGAGAAAGAGAAAGAGAGAAACTTACTCCACAAATGCAGGTCACCAACTCATTTGAGACTTAAAGAGTATTATAGGTTCCTCAGGCAAATAATGTGCACATGGTCACACAGACATTAAGTGGCAACAATGGATAGAGTGCCAGGTTTGGAGTCAGGAAGACTTGAGTTCAAATTCAACCTCAGGCACTTACTTGTCACACTTGTGTGACCCTAGATAAGTCATTATCCTAGTTACCCCAGATTCCTCATCTATAAAATTATCTGGAAAAGGAAATGGAAAATCACTCCAGTATCTTTACCAAGAAAACGCCAAATATGGTGACAAAAAGTTGGACAAATTGAAATTGAACAACAATTATTAAAGGCATTTGGTGACAGCATATTCAGATTAGTTTGTGAGACATGTATGATTCATAGACCAAATTTGTCAACAGACTCCTACTTTTTTATACAAAATCTATTGTTCTGTCTAATCTTTTCAGTGTTCCACTTTGGGAATCATATTTAACAGTCTGACTATAAAAGGCAGCTGTTCAGGAAGTGTTCCTTTTGCTTTGGCAATGTAATAATCCTGAGAATACACCTAATACCAACAAGGAAAAATAGCTCTGGTCCTCTAGAGACAGAATTAGTTGGATTCCAATTATACAGAAGCTGCTCTGAATATGTTGATGGGAAATTCCCTTTAGAATTTAAAAGCAAAATTAAAATGGGAAGTTAAAGCAAAATTCTTTTGCTTCAACACCAACCACCAAGTGGTTAGTGACTATACAGTCCTGTTGAAGCCCCATCCTTACTTCTTACCTTGCCTTTTGCCATTTACCTGGACTATCTAATAACCTGCTACTCACCACCACTCTCTTCATAGCTCAGATGCTTTTGGTGGATTTTCAGTTTAAACTCCTTTGAGGCAGCTGGATGGTATAGTACATAGGAAGCTAAGCCTGAATTCAAGAACAACAGAGTTAACATCTGGCCTCAGTCACATCCTAGGTGTGTGACCCTGAGCAAGTCATTTAACCTCTTTCTTCCTCAATTTCCCCAACTATGAATGGGGAAAATATTAGCATCTACCTTCCAGGATTGTTATGAGGCTCACACGAGATTATATTTGTAAAATGCTTAGCAAAGTACCTGGCATGTGACAAATGGTTAATAAATGCTTACTTCCTTCTCTTTCTTGATATTAAAGACCTACCATAATCTAGCACCACTCCCACTTTCTGCTCTTATCTCCCACTGTTCCCCTTCATAACTTCTATATTCTAGCCAAATTAGACATCTCACTCTTCCCCTTTCTTCTTTTGACTTTTACCACTCCCATGCCTTTGCTTGTACAACAAGCTTTAATTCTTTCCCCTTCCCCTGGTAATCTCTGTATACTGAAAGTTCTTCTTTCTCTAACGGTGAAACCTAGATACCTTCTCTTCCGTGAAGGCTTCCTTGGCCATAACATTCCAGAGCTAGAAGTGACTTGTCCTTCCTCAAATTTCTCACTGGGCTTTGTTTAGAGCTCTCCTTCTTAATTACCACACCTCTTTTGTGTCACAGTTTTTATAAATACCTGGTATCTCCGTTCTTCTTATATTTTATATCCCCTTAAGGCCAGGCCTGTGCTATTTTTATCTTTGTTCAAGAAGAAGCACAGGACCACAGCACATAATAAGTGATTTGTAGAACTGAATTGAATAGAATTAAACAGAAATAAACATGAGTCAGTCAGCTTTCAACTAAATTCAGCAAGCATTTGTTAAAGGGCTTTCTATGTGCAAAGCAATGTGCTTCTGCTGGACATACAAAAAAAATTAATGCCTGTCCTCAATGAGCTTACACTCTACTGGGGTGGGAAGGGAGATAAAATATGCACACACATAAGTAAAAGTTCTATGATTTGAGAAAGAAGAGAATACTCAACACTATAGGGATCAGGTAAAATTTCATGTAGGAAATGTCACTTGAACAGGATCTTGAAGGAAGTTAAGGATGGTAAGAGGAAAACAAAGGTGGAGATGGGGAAAGGGAGGAGAGTGCATTCCAGGCATAGGGAACAAAACCATTCAGAGCTACTGATGCTGAGTTCAGATAATAGAAAGTAGGTCATTTTGGCTAGATATATGAAGGGAAATGATATGAGATAAGCCTTCAAATAGGCTGTATTACTCTGCTATAAGGTTTCAGAAACCTCAAGCTGCTTGATAACAGTCACAAGGAAGAGAGGCATCAGGTTTCTGGGATGGAACCATGTAACCTTGTAAACAAACTTTCACTCTATAGCTTCAGCAGCAAAGAAGGGACCACCCCTAATCAGAATGAACAGGGCTATGAAATGTCCCTAAAGTATCAGTGCAGTTTTAAGCTTTTAATAAGAGAAAATTATATTAACACTTTGAGGACACCCTATATGTAATCTAGCCCTGAGACCTGATGATTGGACTGGTAATATGATTGTTCCCTTCCAGCCTCACTGAGGAGTGATTGAAGAGTGGTATGTGGGTATGAATGGAGAAGCAGAGCTCCTGCAGGGTCTGCCCCAAAGAGTTTTGTTCCTGCAGAATGCTGTAGTTAGCCTAGTCAAGCCTTTGCAGGTTAGAATATTTTCCGCAAGAGATGAGTGTCCCAGGCACTGGTCCAGGGATGACAGGATTAATTTTCTATGATCTTAGACAGTGAATATCTTTGATAGCACTTTAGTTGGTCTATTTCTATCTGTGAGGGGCAGGTGTCCTAAATCTCAACTACAGAGGGACCAGGATGTAAATTGAGAACTTAAGAAAGAATTAATGCCAGCTCTTCATTGACACTTCAGGCAAACCATGACTCCTCTCATTGTTCATTTCTTCAACACCATCCAACTGTTATCAGGTACTGCTGCCTCTAAAGCTAAGATGCCACAAAGTATGAATCCATTCCCCTCTGTTTGTGTTAATTTTGGTCCAACAATTAACACCAAGAAAACAGAGATTCTCCACCAGCCAGCACTACAGCACCTATATGTGAGACCATAGTTAACAGCAAATGGAGAAATTTTGACTGCTGTGGATAAGTTCACTTACCTTGGCAGTATACTTTGCAGAGCCGTACACATAGATGATGAGACTGACACCTTCATTGCCAGAGGATAGCTCAGTGTTTGGGAGGTTCTGAAGGAAAGTGTAGGAGAACAGAAATTTTAGACTGTCTACCAAAGAGATCATCTACAGAGTTGTTGTGCTGAACTCATTGTTGTATGCCTATGAAACCTGGACAGTCTACCAACATCATGCCAGGAAACTGAGTCACTTCTATTTGAATTGTCTGGAAAAGATTCTGAAGATTACCTGGCAATACAAGATATAAGACACTGAGTTTCTTTCTTAAGCTAAATTGCTGAGCATTCAAGCTCTACTTCAGAGAGCAGAGCTCCAATGGGTTGACCACATTGCTCAAATATCAAAAGTACACTTGCTATTTTACAGAAAACTCATGCAAAGCAGGAGCTTCCATGGAGGTCAGAAGAAGTGATACAAGGACACTTTCATGGTCTCTCTGGAGAATTTGAGAATCAGTTGTGAGACATAGGAGACACTGGCACAGGACCTCCCAGAATGATGTATGTGCACTGAAGAATTCTCTGTGTTCTATGTGTGAAGCAGAATTGTAATAGTTCCAAAGAAATGTCAGATGCACACATTTAGAGATAACTTCTCTCTAAATGTTCACATATTTATGCCCAACCTGTGGTAGACCCTTCGAAGCTCATATTGCTCTGATTAGTCATAGTCAGACACACTGTAGCTTGGTCCCAAAAGAGTAAAGTCATTCTGGTCCTCTTCAAGATGGATAACAGCCACCCAACCTGTTAGCTACCTCTCATGGAAATAGTCTAACTGAATGACAGAGTACTATAAAGTGCTCAAAACTAAGGTGTGATTTTTAAAAATTATGGTTAATATTGTCATTGCTTAGAGCAGTGGTTCTCAACCTGTGGATAGCGACCCCTTTGGGGATTGAACGACCCTTTCACAGGAGTCGCCTAAGACCATCAGAAAACACATATTTCCAGTGATCTTAGGAACTGAGACACCGCTCCTCTATCCATCTCCAGGAAGGTCCACCCACATGCAGATATGCCTATATACGAGCATTAAAGGGTTATGGCATTAGGAAAGTTGAGAACCACTGGTGAGAGTAGTGGCATAGCAGAGAGTCAGTCTAGAAACCAGGAAGATCTGTATTCAAGTCCTGCATCTGACACATACTGGTCATGTGACCCTACATAAGTCATTTAATCTCTCAGTGCTCTAGGTAACTTTTTCAGAATACAAGTTACAGGGATGGTGCTAACTTGAATAAGTAAAGGGAAGTTTCCTTATCCAATAGTTCTTAAGATCAATGAAATTACAAGTCCAGTCCCTATCCTTATTATCACTAACACTGATGACTAATGGACAATCAATCAACAAGCATTTCTTAAGTACCCACTATAAGGTAATTTGGCCTTTAAAGGCCATCCTGACCTATCACTTCCTACCAACCCAATCTTCTTACACCTTGTTCCCCATTCACTTAAGAGCCAGTGAGTCTGGCCTTCTAGCTATTCCTCTCAAAAACACTACATCTCCCAACTCTACACATTTATATTTGCTGTCTTCAGTGTCTGAAATTCTCTTCTTCTTCATCTTTGTCTCATGGCTTCCCTGGATTCCTTCAAGCACCAACAAAAACCCCACCTACTACAAAAAGCCTTTCTCAATCTGTCTTAAGTTAGTGCCTCCCTTTCGTTGCTTATCTCCAATTTGGCCTGTATATATTTTGTTTGCACATTGTTATTGGCACATCATCTTCCCCTTTAGATTGTGAGTTCCTTGGGGGAAGGGGCCCCATTATTTGTATCCAGAATGCTCAGTACAATACCTGGCACACAGATGTTAAAGAAATGCTTCATGACTTCACTACCATGTGTCAGGCACAGAGTGCAGGGGATACAAGCAGGTAATTAGGAATCAAGTTATATAAGGAACAACTGAGAAGTAAGAAAGCATTTTTAAAAAAATCTAACCATTATTATTATGTGAATCTGTAAAACAGAAGATCCATTTCACCTTATCACTCAAGATTTTAAGGCTCCTCCTTTCATATTGAATATTTGATGTTCCAGATTCTGAGCTGCCTTGACCTCTGACATTATATGATGCAAGGTCCATTCCAGGTCTAAAAGTATATGCCTCCACATTCCCATTTTGGCCCTTTGTTTCACTGCCTTTTGCAAAATGTAACTTTGTAGAAACAGATTTTTTTCCCCTGACAGAGATCTGTTGTCCTTATCCTACCTTTGTACTAAGTGTGTTCCAAAGGCTTTTGCCAATTCTTGTAATTCTTCTGCTGAGATTTCATTGCCATGGTAATTGATTGCATTGTGATAAACCTGAGGTATTAAGAAAAGGCTCAATAAACAAGCCATCACTTCTGCAGAGCTCTGGGAATGTCTGTTATGCTTTGGGACCCCAGATTCTGCGCAAAGAACAAACCATGTGACTGCAGCAAAAAGAAGCAGATGACTTTGAGAAGGGAGATCCAGGGCCGCAGCCTCTGCTTTCATCCAGGCTGGACTGAAGATCCTGGAGAGTAATCAGAGAAGTGAGGAAGGTGAGCCCCAACCACCTTCTCTTCTCTCTCTCCCCTCACTTCAAGACCTCCTTAGTTTCTTCACCTATTAAATAAGAGGTTTGGACTTCATGCCCTCTAAGATTCCCCTCCAATAATAAATCTATGATCCTATACATCTAAAATACATCTGAAAACAAAGCTGACCCCGACCCATCAAACATAAAAACCACTAGACACTTCTGGATATGTCATGTGTGGACAAATGATAGCACTAGAAAGTTTTTCTGGGACTTAGGATATCCCAGACAAGAAAATGAAAACCATGTAGACCTAAGTGATGTTTTCTTCATTGTTGCTGTAGCCAAAGCAAAAATTTTTTTAAAAAGATAAACACATTTGGAAACCCAAGACCTGGCTAAGAAAATGGCACCTGAAAGCAGAGTTCTGAATTCTAGACTCCAGTTAAAGATACAGGCACAGTGGGAACTTGACTAAGAATGTTCATCCAATGATGGCCAGTGAAAATATGGTTGTATGGAAACCGGCAAAAATGATTAAGATTAAGAGGAATTCCATTGCTAACCTTTCTAGTCTTATTTCTCACTACTCCTCTTCACATTCACTTCACATTCATTTTAAAACCTTTTATGCAAAATTCCATCTCCTCACTCCATGCCTATGAACAGGTAGTCCACCATATCTAGAATATTCTTCCTCCTCATTTCTACTTCATAGAATCCTCCAGTTTCCTTCAAAGTATATTTCAATCTTCAATTCAATTAATGGACATTTATTAAGTGTTGTACTAGTCTATGTAGATCATGCTATGTGCTAGGAATTCAAAGACCAAAAGGATTCAAATGGCCTCAACATATACAAAAGGTAATTTGTTTCTCTTGTTACTGTTGTTTGGGGTGGGGGTGGAGGCGGCTGGGAAATCTGGGAAAGGCTTCATGAAGAAGGTGCCACGTGAATTATGTCCTGAAGGAAATGAAGGATTTCATACAGTGGTCATGAAAAGAGGATGAATTCTAGGTAAATGAGACACCCAATGTGAAAGGCACAGAGAAAGAAGGTAATTTATTTGTATGCAAGTGGATCAAAATGTCTGGATCATAGAGCAAGAGGAAGGAAGTGTCATGTAAGAAGATTGGAAAGTAGGAAGTATCCAGGTTGTGAAGAACTTTAAATGTCAAAAAGGACTTTATATTTCACACTACTACGTTTTCTTGAATAGAGGAGTGACATGATTAGAGAGTTTAGGAAACCCGTTTTGGCAGCTAGGTGGTGGAAGAGTGGATTGGAGTGTGGAGAGATGAGTCAGGAAGATCCTATTGAGGGATAATGCAGTAGTCCAGGTGAAGGGTAATGAGGGTCATACTAGGACAGAGACTAGCTAGAGGCAGTATAGGTAAACAGAAAGAGAAATATGTAAAAGACATTGTGGAAATAAAATGACAGAATTTAGCAACTAATTGCCTATGTGGGTGAATGAGAATGAAAATAGGAGCATGGACCCAGAAGACTGGAAGACTGGTAATGTCCTCAACAGTAATAAGAAAGTTTGAAAGAGGGGTGTGTTGGTGGGGGGAGGATAATGAATTTTATTTTGGAATGTTGAGTCTGAGATACCTATAGGATGTGTAGTTTGAAAGGTCTATTGGGCAGTTGATGATGTGAGTTCATGAAAGAGTGAAGCTAGATATATAACTTTTGAAATCATCTGCATAAAGACAGTAACCAAACTCATGGAAAGTAATGAGTCCACCAAAAGAGAAAATGTAGAGAGAAAAAAGAGAAGAAGATTTCAGAGAGAGCCTTGGAGGACACCCATAATTAGTGGGCATGACATGAATGATGAAACAGAAAAGGAGTCTAAAAGAAGTAGTCAGACAAGAAAAAGTGAGACAAGAAAAAAAGCAGGAGAGTTCAGTGTCCTGAAAAGCCACAGAAAAGAAGGTAGTCAACAAAGTCAAATGTAGTCAAGAGGTCAAGAACCATACAGATTTGGCAATTTGGAGATCATTGGTGACTTTGGAGAAAGCAATTTAAGTTGAATGATGACGCTGGAATTCAACTTTAGGGGATAAGAAAATGAAAAGGGTTGAAAAGGAAACTGAGTATAGCTTTTTCAAGGAGTCTTGATAAAAAAAGATGGAGAGATAAGATCGTTTGATGAGATAATAAAATCTAGTTGACTTTTTTAATGTTGGGGAGACTTGGGTATGTTTGAAGGCAATAGAAAGAAACAACAGGTAAGGAGCAATTAAAAATTAGGTGGGAGAGAATGATAGTGAGGCAATCTGTTGGAGAACATGAAGGGAGGTGGACTCAAGATTACATATAAGGGCTATCCTGGGTAATGAAAAGGCCTACCTCTTTATCAGAGTCTGAAGCAAAGAAGAAAAAGGAGAGGGATGTGTTAAGGAGAGGGTGAAATGAAAAGATGGATTTTTAAGTGAAGAGGATGGGAGGAGAGGGAATTCTTAGAAAAATTGCCTTAATTTTTTTTTTTAATATGAGGGAGGGACATCAGCTGAGAGGGCTGAGAGAAGGGATACAAGCAATTTCTTGTCATTTTTCTCTTCTTCTTAAAATGACTTTGTGTTATTTTGGATATGCTTTGTACTGAACTTATGTTTCACACGCATGTGCGGGCACACGCACACACACTCATGCACATGCGCATGCTCTCGCACACACAAATAGAATTGAGGACAGTGATTATTTCATTTTTGTTCTACCCATAGTAAGTTTGTATTGCACCAAGTAGGTGCTGAATTTAAAGGTGTATTGAGTTGCATTTAATTGAATGGAATGCAAAGGAATGGAATTTAATGGAAGTGATAAAGAGATAAAGAAAGCTATCCACATATAATTACCAAAGATATGTCACAAAAATATCAGTTATGAGATATTAAAAGCAATATTCATGCAGATGAACCATATCTCTTAGCAGACAATATTTAAAGGAGGAAGAAATAATTTTTGTCTTCATATTTTTGCACATGTATAGAAAGTACAGTAATAAAAGATGCCCTGTTCACTTTATTTTTTCTGTTTTTATTTTATTTATTTTGTATACCTATTCACTTTAATGTGAGGAATAATCACATTTGAGATTTCAAAGGGATCTCAGTGGGTATCTACTCCAACCCACACCTAAAGTATACCAATGCTGTCAATAAATCCTTCACCAATAAAGGGATGAGAGTGACACTGCATATATCCCCTTATCAGATCTTGTCTGGAGTATTACATTCAATTCTGGACATTGAAGTTTAAGAGACACATTGATAAGCTAGAAAGCATCTAGAGAAAGGCAAATAGAATAAGGAAAAGCCTAGAATCTCTGCCATATGAGAAATTAAGGAACTGAGCATACTGAGTCTTTATTAAGGTTAAATTTAATTAGCAAGCATTTATCGAGCTCTTTACGTATTCCAGGCACTCTCCTAGATACTGGTGATAAGAAAGAAAGAAAGAAAGAAAGAAAGAAAGAAAGAAAGAAAGAAAGAAAGAAAGAAAGAAAGAAAGAAAGAAAGA
>CM053595.1:27488656-27527775 GCA_028646575.1 Pseudocheirus occidentalis | reverse complement strand
GGAAAGGAAAGGAAAGGAAAGGAAAGGAAAGGAAAGGAAAGGAAAGGAAAGGAAAGGGAGGGAAGGGAAGGGAAGGGAAGGGAAGGGAAGGGAAGGGAAGGGAAAGGAAGAGAAGGGAAGAAAAGAAAAGAAAAGAAAAGAAAAGAAAAGAAAAGAAAAGAAAAGAAAAGAAAAGAAAAGAAAAGAAAAGAAAAGAAAAGAAAAGAAAAGAAAAGAAAAGAAAATCTCTAATCTCAAGAGTTATTCATTATAACACATCTGACAAGAGGTCATCAAGTCTCTGCTTGAAGACTCCAAAGGAGAGTGAAACTACAGTCTCTTTGGACCTCTCTAATTGGTAGGAATTTTTTTCCTATTCTAAATTTGCAACTTCCATCCATTGTCCCTAGTTTTATTCTTTGGGAATAAACACAAACCTAATCCTTCTGCATTACAACAACTTAAATAGAGCTTTCAGGTCCCTACTGAGTTTCCTCTTCTCCAGGCTATATATGCCCAGCTCCTTCACCACTTCTCATATAACATAGATTCTAGGCTCTTCCTATTCTGTTTGCCCTTCTCTAGATACTTCCTAGCTTATCAATGTCTTTCTTAAACTATGATGTCCAGAATTAAATATAATATTCTGGATAAAGTCTGATGAAGGCATAGAGTGTCACTCTCACCCTCTTATTGCTGGAAGCTATGCCTTACCTTAATGCAGCCTAAGATTAAATTAGAATTGTTTTGGCTGCCACTTCAAACTGCTGACTCATGTTGAGCTTGCAAGCTATTAAAACCCCAAAATACTTTCCAGACAAACCACTGTCTAATCATCCTCTCTTTCTTGTACTTGTGAAGTTAATTTTTTAATTCAATTTTAAGACTTGATGTTTATTCCTACTAAATGTAATCATATTTGATTAGCCCGATGTTTTAGTCTGTTAATTTCTTCTTGGATCCAGACTCTGCTGTCCACTGTGTTAACTATCTCTCTTAGTTTTGTATCATTTGTAGATTTGATGAGCATGTCATCTAAACCTTTGTCCAAGTCATCAATTTAATATGTTAGCACAAAGAAGCACAGATTTGGGAGATACTTCACTGAAGACCTCTTTCCAAGCTGTCATTGAGCCATTAACATGTTACCCTTTGAGTCCAATCTTAAAACCAATTTGAAATTCATTTAGTGTTATCACCTGACAGCTGGGTGGTATATAAAGGATGAACATGGAGTTAGAAATATTCAAATTCAAATCCTGCCTCAGATACTTACTAGCTAGGGCTGTCAGTGTCTACTTCTCTCACACAAGAATAATAATAATTCCTAATTTATAAGATTGTCATGAAGATAAAATTATACATATATATATAAAGTGTTTTTTAAAACCTAAAATGCTTCTGTCCAACTTTCCAGTTCTCCTCTAGGAGCTGTCCCCCAGTATTAGAGTGTAAGTTCTTAAAGACAGTGATTGTCTTGCTTGTTGTATTTACAAATCCAGGGCTTAGCTCACATAAATGCTTCAATACAAGATTTATCTAACTTTCTTCCTTTTCGTCTTTCTTTCTTTTTCTCTTCTATCTAGTCGTTTATATCCAACTTCTGAACCAGGGTCGAGCCTCCCCACTCTACCTCAGATCCTTTTTTTCCCCATATCGAAGCCTCATTTCTATTTCCTTTAGGGACATTTCATTGTTTCTCCCAAACTGGAACATAGCAAAGTGATCCCTGAGTCCACTTCCCCTTCTCCATAAGGAATGAGATCAGGAGGTAAATTTAATATCGCAGTTAACTCGAGGACTCATAAATCGTGGGATGTGAGTCATAAGTGTAATGCAGCTATGGAAAGATATACTTTGTTTTAAAAAAACTGATTAAATAAAAGGAATGGCACAGCAGTATTTTATATAAAGAGGTTATGCTTATATGAGAAAAAAGTTGATGAAGAACAATGCAATAAGAATTAATGGTGGGAGAAAATAAAAGCAATACTGAGATAGAAATATACTACAGACCACTCAGCCAGAAAGAGAAAAGAGGTAATGAGATTGGGAAATAGAACATAAACTTAGCATGGAGGCAATATATAGCAATGATGGGAGTCTATATCTATCCTGATATCTGATGGCCCCCTCCCTATTAAAAGTAGAGCATCTGATAAATTTGTGAACCATCTTTATAATAATGGCAAACTTCAGAAGATGTTAAAATTAATGAGGGCAGTTGCTATTTTGGATGTACTACTGATGCATAAACAGAAATTGACTGCTAAAGAAGAAATTGTAGGAAATTTAGGAAGAAACAACTGCTCCATCTTAGAATATAGGAAGAGATGTGTTTGTTCTGCTTGACCCTAGAAGGAAGAATGAAGGTCAAATTACAAAAGTTTCAGAGATTTCAACTCAACATAAAAAGAAACATTTCCTCATAAGAATTGTCCAAAAGTAGAACTGGCTTCCCCAAGAGGTAGGGAGTTCTATATCACTGAAAGTACTTAAAGAGTATATCAGTGACCTGCTAAAATGAGCATAGAGTTTTTCATACATATAGTCCAAACTCCATATTTTTAAAAAAGAGAATACTGAGGTCAATAGTTCAAGTGTTCTATCCTCTACTGCACTAGGGGAGAGGTACATGACTTTTTTCTTCCTGTCAAAATATCTTCCTGTCAAAATAACCTTTCTAGAAGTAAAATTGGAGACTCAAAAAAAAGAAAGTTCTCTTGATTTAGAGGAGAGCCTGAAACATCAAAAAACATGCCTAAATCCAAAGAGTAAAATTACTGATTTGTAAAGAAAGTCCAATAATGCCATTTCTGTAACCCTATTGGTTGTCCTAGTCTCTGCAGCATGATTCAGCATAATAGGTCATTTATTGGGAGTCAAACAACCCAGAATAAGAATGTTACCTTGATCTATGGCTCTCTCCTCTTCTTTTCACATTCTTTCCCCTGACCTTGTAGAGTCTTAACGTGGGAAACTTTGGTCAGGATTCCAATTAAATTGAATGAATCAGGAAACCTTGATTGTGGTCCTATTCCTACCATTTACTGATTATGTGGATGTGATCTTGGGCAAATCACATTCCCTCTCTGCTTCTCAGGCTCCTCAGCTATTAAATGAGAGTGCTGGTCTACATATCATCTCTAAAACTGTCTCTCCAGCATTTTAGATTCTAACATTCTGGGTTCTTAAGCTCTCATCCAGCTGTGATAGTCTATGTTCTGTCTAACCCTGACTTTCTCATTACGAATTGTTTTTACTGATATGGGGAAAGGAGGAATGAAAAAAAAGCAGTAAGACATGACTTGGAAAGTAGTCTGTGGCTGCAGGCATTTTCAAAAGTCATTAGTATGCTGGGATATAAACAAAGCCAACCCAAATTAATGAGCCCAAACAGCTAAGATTGGCCAGGAAATCCAAAGATAAGAGGTAATTGAAAGAGCCATAGTGAATAGGGTGAATGGCTTTCTGCATACAATGACTGGAACTCTGAGGTCCTTATGTTCCTAATAGCATCAACCTAATCAGTAAATTGACTATTCTGGTGTATATAGCTGATTAGCCCACCATATGGGCAGAGCTTTTGCCTATTAATTTAGTTCTTATAATTTGGCTGGGAATCACATTTTCTGTATTCTAGATAATTCCTATTGTCAATTCATTGTATGACCCTGTACAAGTCACTCTTCCTCTCCAGGGAATAGTGTTCTCCTGTATACAATGAGCAATCAACACATCCAAAAGCAAGACAGATATCTCATCAGGTTAACAATCAGGTCACTGATTTTGTTTTTTAAGATAAAGCATTTCACAAAGGCCATCTGCTAAGGTGTAGAAAGCGGCAATCCGAATTTTTGATGAGAGTACTCGAGTCAATTAAATCATGGATCCTTGGAGCGTAAAAGACAGATTCAAATAAATACAAACTGATAAAACAGAGTTTAATTAACCACCAAGTACATATTTTAAACGGGTCACATATTCAGGAATACATAGCATATGCAATGAACTCCTTTCCCTGAACATTCAACACCATGTTCACGAATAGCTGTAAATGTCATTTCCTTTTTGTTCTTCAAGAAATAACCACTTATAATTAAGTTGCTGATTTCCTCTTTAAACTTCACCTCATGTTGAGGGTGTTTTGCATTTGTCTGTTTGTCTTAGTCATTACTATGATTACAGTAATATCCCTCTTCCTGTCTAATAATAGGTTTCTTACTTTGCTTTCCACCTTTATATTGTATTTATATTCATAAATATTAGTGAAGTCTGTGGGCCAATTAAGCTTTGGCTCCAAGTATAACAAATGTAGGCACAATGGGAAAGGATTCTCTCACAAAGTCTGGATTGGGCCTCTAGCCAAGGAAATACTAGAAACATTAATATCTTGCTTGCTTGTTTTGCTCTGGTCAAGATCCCCTGCAAGTATTTCAGCTAACAGGACATCAATTATAGGACAGACTTGGCTTAACTGAAAAAAAAATGCAAAATGAGCTCCAAATTGTGCCTTTCTTCCAGAGAGCATCAAATAAACCTCCCATACAGTAAGCCTCACTTTCACTTGAAACCAATAAAGACCCAATGTACAAGTAAAGGATTATCCATGTATATGCTTAGCTGCTATTCTAATCCTTATTCCCCTTCAGAGCTACAAAGATAGTGAAGTGTATAGGTCTCTCTCATATTCCAAATGCCTCAAGTTTCTCCCCTCTCCAATCCATTTCCTTTCTTACCTCCCATTATTGAAACTCTGAAGACAGACCCTCTTTCATTTAAGGTACCCATTTTTTTTTCTTTCCATAGAACGAAGTGTGGGCCTTTCTCCAGATATAAGTGCTATCCCTGTCTATCCTTGTTGTTTTTCTTTTTAAAAAGACAACGGCTGAAGGATTACTCAGTAATGAACTGTAACATTCCTGAAGTATCAACCTGGTGATTCTCACTGCTACTATTGCAACTTTTAACCGGTAAACTTTATTCAGCAGCAGACCAAATGCCTCATCATATCAATAGGTAGGTAAGAACCTAGGACAAAGATAATCCATATTTTAGTTAATGTATAGTAAAGAGAGAAAGGGTTAATCTGAATCTTTTAGCTCATGCTCACACATACATATCTCCCACATTCTCCTTGCAGTTAAAAATTTGCAGTCCCTTTGAAGTATACTTTTACTCCTGAGTGCTATGGGTGGCATCACTGCTTATCAGTCTCAGTCTGGTATCGAGGTAAAAGAGCCAAATAAAGGCTAGAGAGTGTGTTCACTAGTGTAAACCACCATCATAGCCATAACTGCTTGATTGGTAAAGTAGGTACTTCCTCACTTCCCTACTAAAGGAACGCATTTCAAGGCCTCTTACCCCACCCCACCCCTAAACCTTTTGCCCTAGAACCTGCTGCTAGTGTTCCTTCAATGAGTGAGGCCGTGTTGCTGCTTTCCATTAGGATGGAGATAAAACTGCCATGGTTTGATGAATGAGTATGGTTACCTTGTATCTACTTGGGAACTGCATTTGTATATCTCTTCCTTGTCCTGAACTTAGAGTTCCTCTGTTCTGATTCACTGCAATAGCACAATAGTTTTTCACTACTATCACGTATCCAAATAGACAAGGGCATCCACGGATACCAAGGTGGCCCAGAATCTAATCCCCACTAGAGTCCCTCACTGGCTACAAAAACATGAGACTCCTATCTAAAACCCACTAATCAATTGAATTTGAAGATATATTTGCCCAAAAATCTATTGTCCCAAACTTTACTAAACTGATTGGAGATGGCACCAGCTGTGGCCTATGTTTCTACAACAACACAAAGATTATTTTTTGCTGAACATTCAGACTGGTGGGACTTCTGGTGTTCTCCCTTTTCTCACTGGTTCTAAGACAATGGTAATGAAAACCCAGCTCTTCTCACCTATGGAAATTGGAAAACTTATTCCATAACTATATGGTAGTTACAGATATTCTCTCTTGTCAGAATACAAAGTTACAGCTTTCACTTACCATTAAGTCCCTAGGGACTGGATGTGGAAATCATTAACTCTCTCAGTTGCACCCATAGGTTAGAATCTCCTTTATGCTACCTCTGTCTACCTTGATACTGTCCTCAGCAACACTGCCAACAGTCTTTTGATCATTTTGGTTCAATTATAGGACAGAACAAATAGCTCATAAGTCACTGAATAATTTTGTTTTTAAAAGAGCTTTACTTTGTCCTAATACAGCAAGTATATGCAACACCAACATAGAGGTTTGGGAGAAATGGCTTCTCTTCCCTCTTGATAGAAAAAAATATATATTAATGATTAGGTCACTGGGGAAAAAGTATGGTGATTTGCATGGTCGCAAGCACTCACCAAGTCTAAAAGGTCCAAACTGAGTGGGACTCTTTTTTGCCTTAAATGATCAGGAAGTTGCACAAGGGAAGTAGAGGCCAATCAGGACCTGAGGATTGTTTTGTTTCCTTGCCATTTGGTCCCTCTGCCTCAAATCTCTCCCCTCTCCAATCCATCCTCCAATCATCTGTCAAATTGGTCTTCCTAAAGCACAGATCTGATGTTGGCATGCCACTAGTCAGTAGACTCCAATGGCTCCATACCACCTCCAGGATCAAATACAAAATCTTCCACTGGACATTCAAAGCACTTCACAACCTGGCCTCCTGCTACTTTTCCCATCTTCTTACACCTTACTCCTCCCCACACATCCTCTTTAACTTGCTATTTCTCACACAAGAAACACAGTCTCCTGACCCTGCACATTTTTACAAGCTATTGTCCATGCCTAGAATACTCATCCTCTTCTCTGCCTCCTGGCTTCCTTCAAATCCTAGCTGAAATCCTTCCTTCTCTTAGAAAACCGTCCTAATTCTCTCTTTTTTTTTTTGGAGGGCAGTTGGGGTTAAGTGACTTGCCCAAGGTCACACGGCTAGTTTTTGTGTTAAGTGTCTGAGGCCGGATTTGAACTCAGGTACTCCTGACTCCAGGGCCGGTGCTCTATTCACTGCACCACCTAGCTGCCCCTTTTTTTTTTCTAATTCTCTCTTAATGTGAATGCCTTCCCTCTTCTCCAATGAGATTCATTCCACTGTCTTCTATAAAACTAAGTCTTTTTCTCAGTCATCTATTGCTACTGAGTCTAAAGCTACTCTACTCTGATGTATCACAACAATATGGCATCTCTCTATTAACACGGAGTGGTAAACGAGCCCAAATTGGGTTCTGTATTTTGTTTCTTTTCTCCATGAAATAGATCTGATAGAAAATTAGTTGGATGTTGCAGTTAGCCCAGGAAGAATTGGAAAGTTGTAAGACTGAAATTCTAAAAACACAAAGGTAAACAGCTTTGAGGAGGAGAAAAATGGAGGCTAGCTAAAGACTCCCCCCCCATCTTTCTCCTACTCATTTAATAATATTTAATTATCTTCCTCTAATAACCCTTCCTTCATTCTAGTATCAGATGAAGAGGTAATCCCTAGACAAAAGCCTCTGGCCTGTATCATTGATCCCCATTTCTACTTCCTCCTCCAAAAATTTTCCCCCATTATCATCCACACACTCATAATCTTCAGTATTTCCCTCCCTTCTAGTCTCTTCCATGCAATCTATAAATATATCTATGTCTCCTTCATCCTCAAAAAAACCCTCACTTGATCCTACCATTTCTGCTAGTTATCTTTCTATATCTTTCCATGGCTAAACTAATGTATATGTATATGTATATGTATGTGTATGGGTATGGGTATGGGTATGGGTATGGGTATGGGTATGTGTATGGGTATGGGTATGGGTATGGGTATGGGTATGGGTATGGGTATTGTGTGTGTATTGTGTGTGTGCGTTGTATGTGTACATGTGCATGTGCACATGCACATGTAGGTTTGTGTGTGTGAATGTATGTGTGTGAATGTGCACCTGTGTGTGCATATGCACATCTATACATGCGTGGCTACATGCATGTGTGTGCACATCTGTGTGCGTGTATGCATTATGCATACGCATGCACATATGTGTGTACATATACATATGCTTGCAGCATGAATTCATCACTTCTCTGTCAGGAAGTGGGAAGCGTGGATCCTCTGGAATAATGACTGGTCATTTTATCAATCAAAGTTTGGTTTACTTGACCTCCTGGCTCAGATTATTGCAAAGACCTGGTTTGGGAATTTGTAGGGGATCAGTGCTCAGGAAGCTGGTGTAAACATGAGCTTTGCTATTATGCAGGACAGCAAGCAGGGAAAGAAACACACACTCACACACACACACATGCTAGGTCGGGATGAACAGGTTCCTCCCCACATGTGGAAGAAACTGACCATGAGGGGGATAGAGACATGTTGGGGGGAAAACATGCTCATAACTGGGATTCAGATGGTGAAATTATATTACCTAAGAATGGGATTGGTTGAGAATGGATAATTAGTATCAGATGTTGGAAAGGACATTGCTTCTCAGACTCAGATGTGGTAGGCAAATTCTCAGGGTCACTTATTGGTACCAGACTTGAATGAGGCTTGTGTGGGAGTAGCTTGTTTATTGGGATCACAAACTGGAGGAGGATCTAGGTTAGCTATTTCAGGTAGCAGAAGAGAATGATTCAAGACCCCTGCAGTTAGTCAAAAGTTCCATTCGATCAAAAGCTGCGAACTTTATTTGCTTAACACAAGATCACAACAGTGGGAAAGTACAACACATCTGCCTTTGAATACAACTTTTATAAGCATCAGGATCACCCAGTCTAAGAGACTCCACCTGGGTGTCCTGTCATTATAAATATAACATCCAACACCATTAAGTTAACAATTATCACAGAGTTCTTATGTCTCTGAAATTTTTCCTGATTCTGATCACTTTCACTCTATCAGTTTATACAAGCATTCCCAGGTTTTTCCAAAACTGTCTACTTCATCTTTTCTTATAGAATAATAGATTGACATTAGGTAGATTTATAAGCCATAATTTGTTCAGTCTTTCCCCAGTTGAGAGATACCCCCTTAGTATCTGGTTGCTTGCTACTGCAAAAAGCTACTACAAATATTTTTTGTACAAATCCTTTTCCTCTTTATCTTCTTTGAAGTATAGACTGGTAATGATATAAGAACATGCAAAGTGTATTGTCTTTGTAGGGCATAGTGGCAAACTGCCTTTCTAAATGACTGCATGGATTTGCAGCATCAGCAACAGTGCACTGTTCTGTTTTCCTACAACCCTTCCAACATTTTTTTCATTAGTCAAGTAACATTTATTAAAAGTTAACTTGTGATAGGCACTATGATAAAAACTGGTGATACAGAGAAGGGCCAAAAAATGCGTTCTTATTCTCAAAGCACTCACATTCTACTAGGGGAGACAACATACAAACTGAAAATAAATAAGCTATTATAGGGGTTATCTATAGTATGTCTATTTGGGGAAGTCATGTCAGAGGAAAACACTAAAATGAAGGAGGACCAAGAAAGGCTTCTTGTAAGGAAGAAGGAACTGTAGGCAAGATCTGAAGGACATCATGGAAGCTAGGAGGCTGATATAGGGAAGGTAAGCATTCCAGGCATAGGGAAAACCAGGGAAAATAGTAGGAACAGCAGTATTTGACAATTGGTTGGATATGGATGGGGGGAGGAGAATGAAAAAGAATGAGGAGTTGAGACCAATGCCTTAGCTGTGAGCCTGCATGACCTGGAGGATGATGAAGCCCTTGACAGTAATAGGAAAGTTTGGAAGAGGAGAGGGTGTGTAGAGAAAAATAATGAGTTCAGTTTTAGACTTGGCTGAGTTTAATATCTCTAAGGGACAATCATTTCTGGATATCTAACAGGCATTTGGAAACGTAGTCTCTTTGCTAATATTTTATTTTAAAATTTCCATCAATATTCATGAGATATATTAGTCTTTAGTTTTCTTTCCCTATTTTGACACTCCCTGGCCCAGGTAGCAAAACCATATCTGAATCATCAAAGGAATTTGATCAAATCTCTTATTTTCCTCTTTTTAAAATCAGCTGTATAATATCAGAATTAATTATTTTTGAACATCTGATAGAATCTAAATGTAAAACCATCTGGTTCAGGGATTTTTTTTCTCCTTGGTAGTTCATGTAATGCATGTTCAATTTCTTTCTTTGTTTGAGATGGGATTGTTCAAATATTCTATTTCTAGTTTTGTTAATCTAGGCATTTTATACTTTTTGTAAATGTTTTTCCTTTTTGCTTCATTTGTTGTCTGTATTAACACATAGCTGGGCAAAATAATTTATCATAGTATATTTTATTTCTTCATTACTTGTTACATTTTTTTCATTTTAAAAATTGGTAACTTGATTTTCCTCCTTTAAAAAAATCAAATAATCTAATGATGTATCCTTTATTGGCTTATTTTTTTAAAGACCCAAGTTTATTTATTAATTTGATGTGGGTTTTTTTTGCTTTCAATTTTATTTATCTCCTTTTGATTTTTTGGTTATTATTTGGGAGGAGTTAATTTGTTGGTTTCTGGTGTTATTTTAGTTACAGGGTCAGTTTTGTCAATCTGTTATTTTCTCTATTGCTAAAAATATTTTAGAGATATTAATTACTCCCAATGGACTGCAGTGACTGCATCTCAAAACTTTTGGCATGCTGTGTAATTATTGTCATTATGTTTAATGAAATTATCCATTGTTTCTATGACTTGTTTTTTGACCCACCAATTCTTTAGAATTAAATAACTTAGTTTCCATTTAATTTGAACCCTTTCTTCAACAGTCCTTTAATGAACCTTTTTATTGGATTGAGGCCAGTAAATGGCATGTTTAATATTTCTTCTTTTCTGCAGGTTCATGAAGTTTTGTGTTATGATATGTAGTTGGTTTTTGTAAAGGTGCTATATACAGCTAAGAAATTTTATGTACATATGTGTGTATGTATATATGTTATTAATTATATACACACATACATACATATATACATGGTGTATATCTACATGTTATATTCTCCTTTCTATTCTCATTCTCATTCAATAATTGCCAGAGATACATTATAGCAACCTTTTCTAAAAATTCTCTTCAGGGACTGAACTTCTTTCTATATTAAATCTTGCTTAGACTTATCAAGTTCTGGCAATTGTACTTTAAGGTCCTCTCCTATATAATTTTATAATCTATTTATTTCCAAATCTTTTAGATATTTCTCTAAGTATTTAGATGCTACACCATTTGGGGCATATATTTTAAATACTAAAATTAATTCATTTCCTATTGTCTTTCAGGAAAATGTATTTTCCCTATTTCTTTTATTCAAGTCTATATTTACTTTTTCTTTATCTGAGATCATGATTGTTATCCCTGACTTTTTAAAAATTCAACTAAACCACAGTAGATTTTGCCTCTTACTTTAATTGACTGAGTCTATGTGTATCAATAACATATTGATGGATTCTTACCATTTTTATCTTCACATCTCTCATATATATCCTCTTCTCTCTATTAATAAACATACAACTTTAGTTCAGGCTCTCATCACATCTTGTATAAAGCTGGATACTAGTCTCTCTGCCTAAAATCTCTCTCTTTTTCTGCCTCTGATTTTTCTATGTCAAAAGTTAAATTTTTCTTAAAAATTATGTAGCTGCCCTTAACATATTCAAATGACCAAGCTTATGAAGAGTACACACACATACACACACACACGCGCACGCGCATGCACGCACACACGTCTTTATTTTTAAAAAAAGAAGACAAAAGAAGTGTTAAGAATCTGAAAACTATAGGCTAGAAAGCTCAACCTGTTCCTGGCACACAAATTATAAAATATTATTCTCCTTTTGAAATTATCATTTAAATTATCATTTTAACAATTTTTATAGTTCATTCTCTCTTTCCCTCCCATCCTTCCTCTACCCATTGAGAAGGCAAACAATGTGATTTCAACTATATACGGGAAATCATGTAAATCATACTTCCATATTAGCCACATCACAAAAAAGCAAGAAAAAAAGGAAGTGAAAAAATATACTTCAATTTGTGCTCAGAGTTTATCAGTTCTTTCTCTGGAGGTGGATAGCATTTTTTGGATATGAGTTGTTTAGAATTATCTTGGATCATTGTATTAATCAGAGCAGTTAAGTCTGTTGTAGTTGATCATCATTACAATAGTACAGTTACTGTGTACAATGATCTCCTTGGTCTGCTCACTTCACTTTTCATTAGTTCATATATGTCTGCCCATACTGTTCTATAACTATCCTCATTGTCATTTCTTATAGTATAATAGTACTCCATCAAAATAATATGCCATGAATTGTTCAGTCATTCCCCAACTGATGAGCATCTCCTGAATTTAGAAGTCTTTGCTGGTACAAAATGAGCTGTTAAAAATATTTTTGTAGATATAGGTAATTTTCCTTTTTGTTTTATGTTTTTTTTTATTTTTTTTAGTAATTTTGTAGCCTTTGGGGCATAGCTTCAAATTGTTCACCAGAATGGTTGGACCAGTTCACAACTCCACCAACTGTTCATTAATGTACACATTTTCCTTTATCCCTTCCAGCATTTGTCACTTTTAATAGATGTGAGGTATTAACCTCAGAATTATTTTAATGTGCAATTCTCTAATCATTAGTAATTTAGAGCATTTTTCATACAACTATAGATAGCTTCGATTTCTCCTGAAAACTTTCTGTTAATATATTTTGACCATTTGACAATTGGGGGATGGGTCTTATTTTTACAAATTTAACTCAGCCCTCTACATATTTGAGAAATGTGCAGTACAACAGTTTATAATACTTCATTATCTATGGTGCCTATTAGCAAAATATAGCTTCCCTGATTATCTCATATTATTGGATATATTTTTCCTCTTCTTATGTCTAAGATCATGATTGCTACCCCTGCCTTTTATTACTTCAATTGAAGCATAACAAATTCTCCTCTGCCCCTTATTTTCTGTTTCAAGTGTGTTTCATTTAAACAATATATAGCTGGATTCTAGTTTCTAGTCCATCCTGCTATTTATTTACTTCAATTCATGGGTGATTTTATCACATTCTCATTTATAGTTATCATTATTAGCTCTGCCTTTCATCTCCACCCTGTTCCTCCTTCTCCTCCCCTTCCTCCTCTTCTTCCTTCTCCTCTTCTCCTTCTCCTCCTTTTATCTCTCTCTCTCTCTCTCTGTCTCTCTCTCTCTCTTTTTCTCTTTCTCTCTCTCTCTCACTCACTCTCACTCTCCCACTCTCCGCCCACTCTTATCCCTCCTCAAAAGTGTGCTTTGCCTCTGATTACTGCCTTCCTTAATTCACCTTTCCTTTTATCATCCTTCTTTCTCTTATTGCCTTTCCCTCCTATTTACCTGTTGTGTAAGGTAGATTTCTATACCCAGCTCCCTCTGAATTAGTTCCCTCTGAACTAAATACAATGAGAGTGTGATTCAAGCATTGTCCCACAAACACACATACACACTCTGCCATTTCCCCCTCCACAGTAAAATCTTTTCCTTGCATGTTTAGGTAAGAAAATTTTCCCATTTCTACCTCTCCCTTCAAGATCATCCCAATATAATCAACTCATACTCACGGTTTCAGTCTATGTAGATTCCTTCAAACTGCCTTAATAATGATAAAATTTGAGGAAAAAGGGGCGGAGCCAAGATGGCAGTGTAGAAGCAGCAAGGTTCTACTGCTCCCACACAACCACCCTAAACACCCATAAAATATGACCCCAGACAAAGTCTAGGACTCTCAGACTCACAAAAATACAGAAAACACATCTCTTGCTGAAGGCAGCTCAGCAGCAGGGGCTCATCGCAGCAGGCTGGGAGCCAAGCCCAGCCCAGCCTGAAAGGGAAACACAGCCAGGCCAGGACCCAGGATGGTCAGGAGGAGCTGAGCCACAGCCAGTCTACAAGACAGAAGATCTACTGCACCTCCAGCAACTCCACATCTATCAAGGCATGAAAAACAGGGATTGGAGAAGGGCAGCTCAGCAGGAGGAGCTCATCAAGCAGGCCTGCAGGCCAGGAGCTGAGACCAGCCCAGCCCAAAACAGAAACACGGCCAGGCCAGGCCAGGCTCCCACTGATTGTGGATTCATGATATTTGAATTGTTTCTTTCTAGTTGCTTGCAATACTTTCTCCTTGACCTGGAAGCTCTGGAGTTTGATAATAATATTCCTGGGAGCTTTCATTTTGGAATTCTTTTAGGAGATGATAGGTGGATTCTTTTCATTTCTATTTTACCCTCAATCTAAGATATCAAGGCAATTTTTATAATCTTTATAATTTCTTGAAATATGATGTGTAGGCTGTTTTTAATCATGGTTTTCAGGTAGTCCAATAATTCTTCAATTATCCCTCCACAATTTATTTTCTTGGTCAGTTGTCTGATAAGATATTTCACACTTTCTTTTTTCATCCTTTTGACTTTACTTTGTTGTTTCTTGATGTCTTATAGTCATTAGCTTTCACTTGTCCAATTCTAATTTATGAGGAACTGTTTCCCTCAGTGAGCTTTTGTACTCTTTTCCATTTGACCTATTTTACTTTTTAGGGAGTTGTTTTCTTCAGTGAATTTTCCTGCCTTTCTTACTATTAGGTCAATTCTGTTTTTGGGTTTTTTTTGCTTTTTTTTTTTTGGAGGGCAGTTGGGGTTAAGTGACTTGCCCAAGGTCACACGGCTAGTTTTTTTTTTTTTGGTTAAGTGTCTGAGGCCAGATTTGAACTCAGGTACTCCTGACTCCAGGGCTGGTGCTTTATTCACTGCACCACCTAGCCACCCCCTCAATTCTGTTTTTAAGGTGTTATTTTCCTCAGTATTTTTGTGCCTCTTTTACCAAGCTGTTTATTCTCTTTGCATAATTTTCTTCCATACCTCTCATTTTGTTTCCTCCTTTTTCCTTTACCACTCTTATCTCCTTTAACTCTTCCAAAATTTTTTCTGGGCTTTTGTCCAACTAAAATGTTTTTTTTTTCTTGGAGGCTTTGACTATATATGCTTTTACAGTCTGTGTTTAAGTTTGTGTCTTGATCATTACTAACACCACAGCTAGATTTTGTGGTCAAATTCTTTTCTTGCTGTTTAATCAATTTTTCTTCCTATTTCTTTATTTTGAACTTTATGCTAAAGTTAGACTCTACTCACCTGCCCCGAGCTTCAGGTTTTTTCATGCTGCTCTTTTCAGAGATACGTTTGGGAGTCTGCAAATTCTTAATGCTTCCAACATGGTATGATCTGGGGGAAGGTATGGGCACTGCACTTCTTCTCTGTACTCTGGTCTTTACCCAAGAAGAGTCCCTGCTTCTGTGCACCTGTGAGTGGAACTGTAACCAGGTCCCCTTCTTTACTACAGCTACAAGTTCTAGTGTTCCTCTCCGCTTAAAACTGCAACCAAGGATCCTTCTCCCTTGTGACTGTCCACAAGCACTCCCCTCCACCCTGGAACTGTGACCTATAACTATATGTGTGCAAAACAGTTGCCAATCCACCTGTACCTCGTGCCAACAAAGGACCCTTCCCCAACCCCCCTACCCCATCATCTCTTTCTGACTCGTTCTTCAACACTCCTTACTATCTCTGGGCTGAGAGTGCACAAAGCTTTTGCTGCTGTTGTAACTGACTCCAAGGTCCAGAGCTGGTATTACTCCACATGTACTCTGGGCTGACCTTACCCCAGTGAAACAGGACTTTCCTGCCAATCTCCTGATTTGTCTTAGATGGAAAAAAGTTCTCAATCTGATTTTTTTTGTTGGCTCTTCTGCTCCAAAATTCAATTTAAGACATTATTTTAAAGTTGTTTAGAAGCGAATTGGGAGAGTTCAGCTGGATTGCTGCCTCTCCTCTGCCATGTTGCCTCTAGAACTTGAAATTCAAGAGATTGTGCCCATTTAGAATGGGAAGTAGTAGTGTCCAGAAACCAGTAATGCTTCATTATCTAGAATACTCATACCACTAATATATTTAGGCACAAGAGAGATAAGTACAACTCCAGAGTGAGAAACAAGGAAAGCTGGATTTAAGCTATTTTCATAAAAGTGATTTGGAGCTTCTAAAGTCTCCTGTGGCCACTTCCTGCTTCATTAACATCTTTTTAGTAATGCTGATTAAATTTATTTTTTTTCTTTTTAAAAAATGTTTTGCTTGTTTTAATCAGTCAAGATCTGCCTTCTCACCCTCCCATCTCAATGCCTACCCCCAGTTGAGAATATGAGAAAAACAAAACCCACAAAAAACATGTATAAGCAATCAAATTTCCACAAATGTAATTCAGATAAAATTTCTACATTGTCCATTTCAAAAAAGAAAATTGTCTCCTTCTGTGCTCTAAATTCTTCATTTCTATATCAGGAGACAAGCAGCACCTTCATCATTAATTCTCTAGAATTAATTTGGTCATAGCATCAATAAGCCTTCAACACAATAGTATTCCACCACATTTATATATTATAATTTGTTTATCCATTCCGGAATTTATAGACACCCAACAAATTATATGGGGCAAGTTATATAGAATGTCACATTACATAAATATATATATATATATGTATATGTGTATGTATATATGTATGTGTTTATATGTATGTGTATATTTTACATATATTATATATAAACCCCCTAATTCACCTCAAAAAGATATATATATAGATATATAGATATATAGATATATATTTTGTATGCCCTTGGGGTTTGTTTAGGACCAATCCCTCCATTAAACTCCTCTCCCTCTAGTTGCCCCTCCTTCTTCTCCCATTTCTCCCCTATTTCACTGTTGAGTCAAATGTATTTTTATGCCTAACTAGGTATCATGTATATAGATGTGTTGTTCCTTTTTTTGACCAGTTCAGATAAGAATGAAGGTCAAGTGTCAGCTGGTCCTCCTCACTAACCCCCTCATCCTTGTTTGTATAAATGTCTACTTGTGCACCTGATTATGTGAGATAATTTTCCTGGATTTTCTTTTCCCTCTCCCTCCCTCTAATGTATTCCTTTTCTCCTCTCACCTTAATCTCCCTACCCCTACCACCACAACCTTAGATTAATCTTGCCAGAAAACAAATAAATACCACTTTTCAGCCATCTCGTCACCATGACCCCATGTGTACATCTTCTCTTTCCAGTTCCATTTATGTGCAATATAACACTATTAGAGTGTTAATTTTTTGATGGAAGGTACTTTTTTTGCTTGCTTGTATTTTTATTCCTAGCACTTAAGCAGAAAGTCTGGCACATAGTAAGTAATGAATGTTTTATCTGTCTATCTACCTACTTCTCTACCTAGGTATCTATCTATCTATCTATCTATCTATCTATCTACCTTCCTACCCACTAGCTTCTGGTCCTATACAACAGGTATTTAATGATAGGATGCTTCTGCACTTTGTATCTTACAAAATATCCTGACTTTGAAAGAGCCTGACTTCTGGAGGACAAGATAGCCAATGTACCCAAATTGAGTGCTACCAATCGCAATGAAAAGGTTGAGCTCCTCAAGGGGAGGTAACTGGACTTCCTCAAGGTGGGAGGTTCATCCCAAAGTAAGTGGCCTGATGGTGGATAAGAGTATTATATCCTCAAAGACCAAGAGAGATGATAATTGACAGTGGTCACTTAATATATGAAAGCAGCTATGCCTTGTTCCCTAAAGCAGGCAAAGTGCTCAGAGATATTGTGCCATCACTTGTTAGAAACCAGGTCAGTTATAGCTGGCTCATGTAGTTGCCAGGAAATAATAGGCCAGTAATAAATGTTCTATAGACCTCATAAGGTTGTTAGGGACCACAGTGCAAACAAATAAATTCAGAAGTCTGTCCTTGAGGTCACTCATGGCCAGTATCACCACCCAATCAAAAATTACACTGGAAATATCCAAACCATGCACTTGGAGGACCTAGACCAAGGTGGTCACATCAGGGACTTGGAAGTAATTTTTAGCTGTCTTAATGTTCAATCTGTGCTCTTTCTTTATTCCTAACTGAAGTACAAAATACATACCTGTGGTCCTTTCTGACAGTGATATCTATTAATGGACCTACTCACCACAGAACCAGCAGGAGGAAGCTCAAGAGCTCAGGCTTTTGTGTGGCTAAAATCCTAATGAGGGAGTAGATGAAAACAAAGGAGGAAAAGGAAATAGAAATAAGGGGTTGAAACTTACACATTTTTCCAGGAACCCCTCATGTATCATATTCCAAGCATCAGGAATCCACTAACTCCCTAACAGGGACCAAACTTTATCCATGGAGACTGACTGTCCAGGATAGTTAATGAAGCTGTTGGGATTAATTAGACTTTGATAATTAATTTATAGACCTGTTATTTTAAAGGATCTGAAAGCTCCCCAATGAGATCCAGGATCTTCTTAGTCATTTTTTAGGGATAATTTCAGGCTGCACATTTCTTGTAATCCCTGAACTTTATTTTTCAAGCTCCACAGAGACAGAGCTTGCTTTCAGAAAAGCCAAAAGCAGCCACCAGACTAAGTCATCATCCTTGGTTCCCTTAGTCATCTCTCAGCAAACATGTATTCTACCAGAAAACCTCATCCTTCATATACCATAACTGTAAGGGTGAAAAATTATATGCATAGCAAGCTTTTTGCTTCCAGTGCTAATGTCAACCCACTTAGACACTTGGAGCTCTTCAGAGCCCTCCTTAGTGTCCCCTTTTTTCTTTAATTCCCCACATATTTCTAGGGGCCCCTGGCATTGAGCATAGCCTGTCTATAGTCTATCCTAGCACTCCCTTATTTCTCCATCCAAAAGCAAAAAGGTACTTTCTCTGGTCCTCTTGCTTGTTTATGACTCAAGACTACATGCCCTGCAGCACTCAAGCACTATCTGGGTGAGCAAAACGTTTCCGACATATGGAAGGACCAACACTTAATGATTAAATCTGGAGGTTTTAGGTATGAGACTCTTGCCAAAACAATAGTTCAAGTACAAGGGGTCTCCAATTTATGGCTCAGTTGTAGGATTGATGGATTTTTCCCTCTTCAAGATGGTGACACTCTCCTAGTGGAAGACAGAGCTCAAGTCAAACCTACTCATATAACTTATAGAGATGTTATAGATTGTGGGTCCTGCCCTTGTATTATACTTACAAAGGGCAACTAACTAGAATAAAAGATGTACTACTGGGCTTGGAATCAATACAGATCCAAGTTCAAATCCTAATTTGGACATTTACTAGTTGTATGACCCAGGACAAGCCACTTAAGTTTTCTCAGCCTGAATTTATTTATCTGCACCATGGTCCCTAACAACCTTAGGAGGTCTGTACAGAGGGGTACAGCATCATGGGAATAAAAAAGTTCCTACCTCCAAGGATTATTATGAGGGGAAGATCAATGTATATAACATGGCGGAGGGGGGGGAACATTTATTTTTATTTGTTTATTTTAACTTTCATTTTCTTTAAATTTTGAGTTGCAAATTCTCTCTATATAACACTAATGTGATATTTACAATGCCCACAGCAGCTATGAATATGCTGGTGTAGTTGTGAATCACAAAATGTATTAGGCTCTCCACATGGAGGACAGAACCAAAGCATTTATTCAAATACCAGAAAACCAAATCCCAAAACCAGAAAGCCAAATTCTTCATAGTAACCACAAAGTTGGTACACATAAACAATGCAGCAAACACACACATTCTCAAGCCTTCCCAAACCTTCCCTCCTTCAGGCCTTCAAAACAAAATAGACTCCCTTAAGCAAGAATGCCTCTCTCACACTCACGCTAGCTGTTCAACCTCCATGCTGCTTGCTACCACCAGTTCTGGCTATTTATTCTTCTTTCTCAAAGAAATTTATCTTTTCCCCATTCCCCTAAGTCACTTAACTGTGACATCTTATCCAACACCTCTGAAGGAGCGTGCCCCATTTCCTCACTTAGTAGAGTCAGAATTAGGTGCTTATAAGCAGGAGGGAAAATCTTCACTATGGCATTTCTATGAGGAACTGCTAAGGGGATATCATGACATGCATTTGCATCTCCAACCATGATAGCAGTTTTCATTACCTCCTCCTTTAGCTTTTTCATACAGTCTCTACGTGAGTACTAGGGTCTGTTTCCACCAGGTAACATATAATCAGTAGGATATTGTCTATTGCATCCCTCTGCAGGTAAAGCTAACATACTAGTTATGTTATTACCTCCTTGCATATATAATCCCTAAAAGCTTGGTGTACAAAAGGATTCTGACTAATGCCTATTATTTTTAAGCAATCCATGCTATCTAGTGATACTCCTCCAGATCCTTCATCGCTGATTCTTACCATCCAAGATGCTAAAGACTCTCCTGTTCTTTGAGTGAATCATCTTAATATATCAGTAGTCTCTTGTTAAGTGAAATCCTCAATTATCTCCCAAACTCTGTTTGGCCCTGTCAGTTCATAAATGTAAAGCTAAATGTGAGGGGCAGCTAGGTGGTGCAGTAAATAGAGCACCAGCCCTGGAGTCAGGAGTACCTGAGTTCAAATCTGGCCTCAGATACTTAACACAAAAAACTAGCCATGTGACCTTGGGCAAGTCACTTAACCCCAACTGCCCTCCAAAAAGGAAAAAAAAAAGCTAAATGTGAGCAGGCTTCCAGAGGACTCCTGCTGTGAACAGCTTTAAGGTTCTGATTATATAGTATAGCGAACTCTCTATTTATTCAGCAGTGAATTAAAGCAAAATATTCACAGAAACAGAAGTACAGCATTCACAATATTATAACATAACAAGTTATCACTAAAGTGGCCACATAAGTTTCACCAAAGTGGCCACATAGTTTTAATCAAAATATATCATTTGGTAAGTCCTTAACTCAATCATCCTTAAGAACAAAGCCTCCTTAAGGGACACAAAGCACAAAGGTCAAAGTTCCCCACCCCTAGGTCACATTGTCTTAATCTCTCAGTCAAAAAGTCTTTTTTCTTGTTTGGAGGTTACTTTCCAATCATCCTTAACTCAAACATCCTTAAGAAGTACAAGGTATGAAGTACATAATTCTCTGACCCCTAGGTCATAGTAAGTCATGATCTTCTCAGTCAACACAAAGTATCTGAGGAGAGGTATTTTCATTTTGACTCAAGACTGGCTCTCAGATTCCACGGCTCCTCTTCCATGGTCCTGGATCTTGCCTAAATCTACCCTACTGTCACCTGTATTCAAAGGCAGGCAGCTCTCAGTTCCTCATCCAGCTCCTCATCCAGTTCTTCATCCAGTTCCCATTCCATATTGAAGCTCACAGTGTCCAGTCCACCTCAATTCCTTTGCAGTTTCTGTTTCTGGAAAGACAAAGCTTAACAGAGACACAAGTACATTCATACACATTGCTGGCACCATCATCAATTTGCTACCTGCCTGTGAAATCAGCACAGACCCACCAATAAGGTCTGAGAACTCAACATACATCATCAGTATGGTCCCAGAACCTCTGAAACCATCATCCAGGGTTTCTGTAAACAGACAACAAGAAAATCCTCTTTCAGGGCTTCCAGTAAGGTCCCAAGGCTTCTGTACAAAGTATCACAAACAAAAATCAACACAAATACAACAGACAAACAGAGTGTCTGGCCATCACAAAGTTCCTTTTCTCAATTCTGCCACCACAAGTTTTCTCTTCTCAGTTCTACTCTTTCCCATCTTGGGCTACTCCTTATGTACGGTCATTAGCTCCTCCCTGTTCCACCCCTTACTGTTGCATCAGCAACAGGGGTTCACAAGTTCTGAGGTTTACAAGTTCTGGGATTCACAAGTTTTGTTTCTTAGTAAGGATTTGATATAATCATGAGCAAGGCTCAAAGGAAACTTGAACTTAAACAAGGTACTAAATAATTGAATATCTGAAACAAGGTGCTAAGTACTTCTTTGCTTGCCATTACACTCCCTTCCTCCTCTCACTCCCCAACACATTGAGAAGGCAAGCAATATATCAATTATATATGTGAAGTCATGCAAAACTTATTTCCATATTAGCCATATTGCCAAAAAAAAGGACATAAAGTGAAAAAATATGCAGAGTTCATCTCTTTGGAAATAGATAACATTTTTCATTATGAATCCTTTGGAATTGTTTTGAAGCATTATATTGAACACAATAGCTGTCTTTCACATTTGATCATCATAATAATATTGCTAGTACTATACACATTGTTTTCCTGGTTCTGCTCACTTCACTTTGTTTCAGTTCACACAAGCCCTCTTACATTTTTGCAAAGCCATTCTACTTGCTGTTTCCAATAGTATTCCATCACAATTATACCACAGTTCATTCAACTATTTCCCAACTAATGGGAATCACCTCAATTTTCAATTTTTGCCACCACAAAAAGAGTTGTTAAGGCTGTAATATTTGTAAAGTGCTTTTGTAAATAGTAAAGTGTTCTACAAATACCAGGCACAATTCTACAAACAGAATGAGGAGTTACCAGAACTTCCACATCCACAAATTTGTTGTTCTTGTCAGTGTCGTTGTTGAATTGTTTAGTCATATCTGACTCTTGGTTACCCCATGGATCATAGCACACCAGGGCCTTCTATTCTATATCATCTCTCAAAGTTTGTCCAAGTTCATTTCCATTTTTTCCATGACACTACACATCCATCTCAGTTTTTGCTGTCCCATTTTCCTTTTACCTTTCATCTTTCTCAACATCAGGATCTTTTTACAGAGTCATTTCCCAGAGACCTACATACTTTTTTCATTTTTATGGAAAATAAGAAACAAGGATTTTGGAAGAAAACACATAACTTAAATGCCCTTCAAGAACCAGGTAAATTATTTCTGTTACCAACATCTGCTTTTCTTTCACTGTGGAGAAAGGCAAGTTTCCACAAAGCTATCTCAGACAAATATTTAAGACTAACTTCATAGGTCTAGTCCCAAGGGTCAAAGAAGCCATTCCTGACCACCTTTCCAAACCACACAATCTACATACAAACTGTTATCCTCATCCTCCTCATCCCTCTCCTCCAGAATCTTGGACTCTGCCCTGAAGTTGTTTGATTTTGGTAGGTAAAATGTTTTTTCTGATCCAGAACAAAGTATCCATGCAACTTCTCAAACACCATTTCTTAATGCATATACTCCACCTAAATCCCCATTTAATGCCCTTTTATATTTTTTCTTTCCCCGTTAGAAAGTTAAAAAAAACTTTCTTATCTTCATATCCCCATTACTAAAACAGTGCCTGGCATATTGTAAGCTTTTAATAAATATTCTGTCTTTCTGTCTCTCTTTCTGTCTTCCTTATTTTTTCTCTGCTTGTTCCTAACATTTAACCATTGATACTCTGGTGGTAATCAGAATAATTGTAATAATCATAATAATAACAATAGCTAGCATTTATATTGCCTTAAAGTTTGCAAAATACTTTACAAATATTGTGTCATTTTATCCTTGTAGCTGTCCTTAGAGACAGGTTCTGCTATTATTCCCATTTTATAGAATATTTATGTAGCAAACAGTACTCCCACACCACTGAAGACTGAAAGCAAAATCCAATGTAGACTTTATATAGATTCCAGTTAGATCTATAAAAGTACATGAGTCACTACAGAGATGAATTACAGACTGTCTAATCTTAAATGAATACTGCCTTTAGAAGTGTGAATATTGCCATCCATCCCCTCAGGTATTTTCAGATAAAAGGCACACTCAGCCCTGTAGACTTTCTTCTTGTCCCAATCCAGCCTCCACAGTGCCAGTATAAGCACCAGAATCCATGCAAGGTCAGAGTATGAGTCTCATCAGTGATGTGATTTAAAACTGGATTTTTCTACTTATAAAGTAGAAAATATTATTTCTTATATCAGTGATGTCTCTTGCTCTTCAAGTGGTCATGGAAATTTATAGACACTAAATAGTCAAGGTGAGCTTATGGAAAGTCTTTTCTGAGTAGCAATTAGAGTACATAAGGCTGACTCATGGACTATTGTTTCCATATTCACAATTGGTTTCAAATGTAGGTGCTTCCTGTCTGGGGTAAAGCCAGTAATGAATTTGTTGCCTTCCATTAATAGATGGTCAGTGACATTGGAAAGTGTCAGTTTTCTCAGGATGGGAAATCTGTTCTGCTCATGTTGTCACAATAGGCATTAAGGAATAAAAACAAGAACAAGAACAAGAGTGATGATGGTAACTATACGTGTGATATATACTTAGCCTCACTTTTGCCGATAGGAAGGCATATATCAGATCACAGATCTAGAAATGAATGGGACCTCTGGGGTCATCTTGTCTAATCCTTCCATTCTACAAATAAGGAAATGAAGGTCCAAGGGAAGTAAGTGACTTTTCCAAGGTTTACTGATAGTCAAAATCAAAGGCAGGCTTTGAACAAACCCTGTCCCTTGACTCCAGAACTCAGTCAGCGTACTTTTCTTTATACTATGGTACGCTAACCCATCAAACCATGAAGTGGCTTACATCAGTCTAAATAAACCTCTGACTGACTAAAAGGATGGCAGCACATGACAAATGGACCTCGGAAGAAATGTGACATATATAATCTTGAGGCTAGAAAAGATTTTGTGTTAAATAACACGGAAATATGAGCTGGAAAGGGTCAGGAAGTGGAAGTGTTTTTTATAGACTTAAATAATCACATTCAGATTCTGCATTTTACCACATAGGAAATTCAGACCTAGAGAAAGAAAATGACTTGCCCCAAGTTAGCAAGTTAGAGACACAGTCGTAGTCCAAGGATGGATCTCCAGACTTTTTCAAGAATTTGTCACATAGCAGCCGCTTCAAAATTACTTACTAGTGAAATGAATAAATGGAAAGACTTAATGGCAGTAGATTGGAAGAGTAAGAATAGCTTAATAATTCAACCCCATTAGAAAGAATGGGAAAGAAACAAACTTCCCTTCTTCATTAGAGAGAAACCAAAGCTGTTACCATGGTTGCCAATATATTCCAAATGATGATGGATTCTGAGTAATTGACCCAAATTGTTTTCTGCTTTCCAAACAGATGTTTATCAGAATGTTCAAGTTAAGTCTACAATGGCAGTCACGTAACATGAAATTCCAAACCCTATCTCAGGACTTCAGCATGACCCCAACGTGGCATAGAGGTGGGGGTGGGATGTCTTGTTTAGGCACAGGTTGAACTGGTTCAGAATTTGCTTTCAACTCAGAACTAGTGTGATTTTATGTGAGCATCTCCTCTAGGGGAAAAAAATCAAAGCACTGAGAGAGAGTTGCAGGGGCAGATTTGGGGTTGATGTTGGAAAAAGATTTCTTAGTAATTACAGCTGTCTAAAAGTGGATTGGGCTGCTTTTAAGAATAAGAGGCCCACTTCCACTGGAGGTCTTCAAACAGAGCCTAGATGTCCATTTGCTGCTGTTTTGTAGCAGGTATTGCTGATCAGGTCAACAACCCCTTACACTCAGAAGAGGAAGAGGAGGAGGAGGAGGAGGAGGAGGAGGAGGAGGAGAGAGGGGGGGAGGGAGGGACAGAAAGAGAGGGAGGGAAGGAAGGAAGGAAGGAAGGAAGGAGGGAGGGAGGATGGAGGGAGGGAGGGAGAAAGGGAGAAAGAGGGAGAGAGAGAGAGAGCTTGATTGACTGGTAATGATTGGAGGTCCTGACTCCAAAAGAATTCCAGCAATGCATTTCCAGAACTGTATGAATTTTGGCACCTGGGTCAAATCAGTGGATAATGCAGAGGAAAGCTAATCAATAGCTATGTAACCTTAGCCAAGTCACTTTAACCCCTCTGAGTCTTAGTTTCCTCATCTGGGAAAGAGAGAGGGGTTGGACCAAATGACCTTTAAGATCCCTATCAGCCCTAGATCTATATGATCTTCTGAACATGGAGTATAAAGTATTCTCTTCTTGCATCATCAGCTAGCGAAATAATCCTGTCAATATATTTCTATGAGCTCACATAGAATAATCAGAGAATCCTGAATTTAAAAACATACTTCAGAGATCACTTGTCCCAATTCTTCACCTAAAACAAGTAACTACTTCACAAGATTTCAATAATTCAATGCAGCAAGCATTAATAAGTGGCATATACATACAAGGCACTTTGCAAAGTACTAGAGATACAATGATGAAAATAAAACTGTCCCTGCTTTCAAAGAGTAAATTACATTCTAAAACAAAAAGCAAGGAGGTGAGGGGAATTATATTACACAGATAAGTAAATATTAAAAGTATAGATAGTAAATAAAAAACAATTTCAGGGTGGAGAGAACACTAACTGGAAGAAGGATCAGAAAAGGTTTCATGTATAAAGTGATACCTGAGATAAGCTTGAAAGAAAATCAAGATTCTAAGGAAGTGAGAGGGGAATGCATTCCAGGTATGGTGGGTTGCCTTTTTTGAAGTTGTAGAGTCAGGAAGCGGACTATCCTGTACAGATAAAGGTAAATAAACCATTTCAGCTGGAAAGTAGAGTGGAGTAATAAGATAAAATTATAAGCAGGCTGCAATGAAAGAATTTTGATTCCATGTTAAGGAGTTTGTCATTTTTTTTCCTTAGAGGTAATAGAAAGCCACTGAAGTTTCTTCAGCACGGAAATTACACGGGCTTTAGAAAGATTATTTTGACAGACATGTGGAGGGAGAATTAAAGAAATAACTAACTACAGGGAAATCATCTGGAAGACATCATGAAAGAGGTGGTGATGGCCTGGATTAGGATACTGGCCTCCTGAGGGACAATAAGAGAGCACATATGAAAGATGCTTTGGATGTAGAATCAACAAAATTTGGCAAATGAATGGCTATGGTAAGGGGTAGTGAGGGAGATTGAAAAGTAAGTAATGACTCCAAGTCTATTAAGCTTGGTAACAGGAAGAATTGGGACAGCTTTAACAGAAATCGGAAAGTTGGGAGGGGAATTTTTATGAGCAAAGATAATGTTTCATTTTGAAAATGTTGATTTTGAGATGATGATATAAGTTTTGAACTCAGGGAAAAGAGGAAGCCTGAATATATCCTAAATTTGGAAGTCATCAGCATAGAGATGATAATTGAATCCATGTGGGTTAATGAGATCTCACAAAGAAAAAAAAAGAAGTGTGCTCAGGCCAGAGTTCCTGAATTAGATTCATTTAAGAAGTAGGATGTGAATGAGGATCCCTGATAAGAGCTTATCTAGCCATAGGATAACCTATTTTGAGTTAGCTCTAATTTCTTGCAAATTTTTTACATAGAGATGAAATTCGTTTCCCTCTAACTTCAGCTCATGGGGTCTGGCTCTGCCCTCTGAGACCAAAAAGAACAAGACTAAACAATCTTCAATTCATCAGATATTTGAAGACATCCCCCACCACTAGCTTTTAATTCTTATTTAATTAATTCAATAAATATTATTAATTCTATTTCTCACCTGCATCAGCACAATAGCTATGGAGGCTGAGAAGTCTGAGCAAAGTCAGAACTAGGTGAGGGACAGCACCAAACACCTGGAAGCTGTCTGTGTTACACTGTCGTACTACCATTAATGTTGTACTGGTGGCATCCAATAGGAGGTTTGAGGAAAAAAAGGGAACTTTGAAAGTGAGAAACTAGCCCAAAATGTGAAACCTTGAAGCCATTTCAGTTGCTACCAAAAGTCAGCACAAAACCAAGTGAGTCCTGAGTCAACTACTTCCCTTAGCAAAATCCCCTGTGTATAATTGTGTTTGCCTTCTCCCAGGAATATTCTATACACTTGACTAGAGATCATTCTTTTATAATTAGACAAATCTGTGAAGATTAGGCCCTTCTGAAGTTACAGGCACACTAACACACTCCTTGTGGAACTGTGACTTGATCCAACTATTCTGGAAAGCAATTTGGAACTGGGTTTTTTAAAGTGACTAAAATGTCCATGCCTTTAACCTTAAGATCACACTTCTAAGAAGAGAACCCAAAGAAGTCAAGGATAGAATATGATTACAGTATAAACGAAAATATGTATAGGATCACTTTTTAATATTAGCAAAAAAAATGGAAACAAAATAAATGTCCATCTTGGGGGTGATTGCTAAAACATTAGAGAATATGAGTGTGATGGGATATTACTGTCCTATATGAAATTATGAATATGAATAATATAAGGAAGTATAAGAAGACTTAAATAAACTGATGCAAAGTGAAGTAAAGAGAACCAGAAATAATGTACAATAAAATAATTGCACGATAATTACAACAATGTGAAAAGAAAAAAATAACAAATCAAAACTGAATATTGTAACCAAGTTTAGCCCAAAAGAAGATAAATGGGAATACATATACCTCCCTTCTTTGCAGAGATGGGTAAAATCATGGGTGTGGAACGCTAATTATTGTTAAATTTGATTAATGTTGATTTGGTGTGCTGAGCTGCTTTTTTTTCTCTTTCTCTTTTTATAAGGAACGGCTCTCTTAGGAGGGGAGAGAAGGTGTGTTTAAAAATCAAGGTAACACAAAGGCAAAATATAATAATTTTTAAAAGAATATTTTAAAACTTAAGGTTTTCCTGAGAGGTTCTAGGACTATATATTGATTTACTTTATTATTATAGCTCTCATTCATGGACTGCCTAAACGTTTATGAAGTTTTTTTTCATAATAATTCCATAAAGTATTATAAGTCCTATATCAAAGAAGGGAAAGTCATGATCAAAGAGGTTAAATGAACTCAACACAACTGTACATACGGTAAATGGGCAAGTTAGGGCTCAAACCCAAGTCTTTTGACTCCAGAGTCATCACTCTTTTGAGTATTGTGTTTCACATCTGTCTGAGGCTATAGCCCCTCAATCTCAGAGGCAGTTTGAGTCCCAAGTATAAAACTAATGGTTGCTTTCTCTAGTAGTACATAAAATTGTAGCTTCAGAATCATGAGATTTAGACACATGCCTAGAGGAAGATCAGCAACAAGCCAATTCTAATAATTGTCAGTCTCTCACATTATCCAAGAACAATAAACAGTGTGGCTTCCTCTGTATAGCAAAGTTGCCTGAGACTCTCTGGCTAAGGGGTCATGTCTCAATACCCTTTTGCCTTTCAGCTTATGGTTCCCAGTCTGAGCAGCATTACAATGGACTAATCTATCTCTGCTAAGCTCAATAGTTGCCTTATCGGTTTGGGGATTTGTACTCTTTGGAGAACTTAAATGTCATTTTATTTACTGGATTTAATAAATGTAGAAAAGCTGCAGAATTGAGGTCAATAAGTACCTCTTTCTTTCATCCATCCCAGCTCTTAGGAGTTCTCACAAAGAATAGCACATAAGTCATAGAATGTCAGAGTTGGAAGAAATTGAAAAAACTAAACATATAAAGTTAAAGCTAGACAGTCGGAGATGGTTTAATCCAACACCTTCATTTCATAAATACATAAACTCCTAGAAAGAAAAAGTGACTTGTCTAAGATCACAAAAAATCATATTAACTAATATTTTAGAAATTAGTGATTTTCATAGTAAGGTCCTCCTCAGCTACCTCACCTCAACATCTATGCCGAAAGACATAAGCTAGACAAATTTTGAAGACAGACTCAGCAACCAAAAGATATTATTCCTGCTCTCTGAAGTACAGTCAGGCTAAGTTCCATGAGTCTTGTCACTGGAAAACATTAGGATTTTTTTTTTGCCACAGCACACCATAAAGAACTCCTTCTAAGGCTGAAAGAGGTTGGAATGTCCATCTGTGAAGGAAATTTTAAAATATGCCTTTCAAATTTCTGACTACCCCAGAATTAATTGTGAATATTACTTGGGAAAATAAAGCTAATTAGCAAATTAAAAACTTGTACCTTACATGAATTTATTTTGTTTGATTTATAACATTAAGTGATGTGATGACTAGCATGTACGCATGTTTTGTCACTTTTTTAAGTTGATTTTTAATTTTATTCTGGTCTTATCAGACACCAAGAAGAATGGGTGTTTGCACACACATAGTAGAACAGAAGAAGAAGATCATAGATGAAGCTGCAGATGTCTCAGGTACAGCTTACTATTCTTTTTAAGTATATAAATAAGATCAAACTGTAGCTTTCAAAGCTGTCCTGCTCATCATAAGTGTCAATGAAATATGAAAATACTTCCTTCTTGTCACTGTAAAGTCATGTAATAACCAGTCCCTTTGATTCCATTTCCTCACTAAGGATGATATTAGGGAAAAGTTCCTACCAATCGCAGATGTCCAAAAATTGTATTGGTTGCCTTGGTAGGGGGCAGATTCCCCCTCCTTGGAGATCTTCCAAACACAGACTGGACTACTTCTTGGTGGACATATTAAAGTGAGTAATCCTTCAATATCAATGGCCATTGAGATCCCTTTCAGTTCTTAAATTCTGTTATTCTGTGTGATTCTGCCATGTAGAAATAGTGCCAAGCATCACTGTGGAAAAATGGATACCAAAAGAAAGGGACATATTAATACACTATGTAACACACATAAAGACACAACCAAGATGAGTATATTTCTCTTTTAGAACAGAAAATATGGTAAAATGATACCTTTCCAATACCCCAGTGATTTATGTGGATTTCAGTCTTACTCTGCAAACAATCCAAACCACTCCACAGCACCAGTATTGGTAATCTCCTATTACCTTCTTTAAACATGGCAAGATCAAATCCATTCATGCTTCAGTTTACATCTATCTGTCTTCTTTATATTTAGCAACCTCAGCATACTGTACTTCCTCCCCACCACCACCACTTTCTAATTATAGGACAATAAGATCATTGGTACTGGAAAGGTTACATCAGCCTACTTCCTTGGGGCTCTATTTTCCATCCTGGCAACTTTCCAAATCAAAATATTCCTCTTGGGTCACTTCTCCATGAAATATGCTAGCTCCTTTTATTAAATGTAGGTTTTTGGGGGGACAGGGCCATGATGGTAGAGTAAAAAATGACTCTAAACAAATTCTAGAGCAGTAGAACCCATAAAAAGACAGAGTGAAACAAATTTATAGCCAAAGACAACCTGGATGGTTGATGGGAAAGTTCTGTTGCACTGGTCTGGAATAGGTGTATAGTTCAATGTAGACCATGCCACTAGGCCCCAGCAAACCTGGAAAAGGCCTCAAGGGATTGAATCACTATCAGCTGAGATGGTTTCCAGACTACTCAACTCACAAATGCCAAAGACAACTTGGAAGGTCAGTGGGAAAGGTCTGTTGGACCTGGGTGAGATAGGAACGTAGACCAACTTAGGTCACAGCACAACCCCAGAGCAGCAGTGGCAGCAGCATAGAAGTTGTGGTGGCTACTTCCAGAGCTCTCAGTCCACATATGGTAATGGGATGGAACAACTGATCAGAAGGAAATAACAGGGATCTCTTTGCTGGCACTGAGGCAAGATTCTCTTTCTTTGCCTATACCTGGACATGGGTTATAGCCCTAGGTGGCAGTCCTGGGGCAAGAAGGATTGGCATAGCAGAGATTGTAACAACAGTAGAGAGGGCACCCTCCTCACAGTTCCAGGGCAGAAAAGAGTGCTTGTGGTTACTCACAGACAAAAGCATAGGCTGGGAGAAGAGTAAATGCTTCTCCTTATATAACGCCACCCTGGAAGAACTGAAAATAATAGGGTCCTAGAAGTATCCCCCAAAACAGCTGCCCAAAAATCCCTGAAGGTTGAGACAATACACTCTCTATACTGGAAGCAGAACCCTACCTTAACAAAAAGTTAAAACATCAAGGAATTTATGGAGAAAATGATCAAACAGTGGGGGAAAAAGTCAGACTAACTAAATTTACTTTGGTAACAAGAAAGATCAAAACATATATTCAGAAGACGACAACAAAATCAAAGCTCCTACTGTTGTGCAGAGAATAAGAGCAAGCCGAGACCTGGGTTCAAGATTAATTTAGGTGTGGATTTATTGATTAAGCACACAACTACCAGAGTGTTCACCACTCAAATTGGTAGTGATCTTTAGGGGTACAGACTTTGATTATAAAGGCTAAAACCCCAAAAACCACAATCAGGGAAGAGAGCTAGCAGAAACCATGACGTACAGAAGCAAAGAACAGCCATTGGTTAGATCTATAATTCAGGGCTAATTTGGGAATATGGCACAAAGGTAGACGGGTACAATCTTCCTGTGACTCAGGTGTCCCTGGGAAGAGCAGGGTGGAGGATCATAGTCAACACTTTCCAGAGCAGAGTGGCAGATCATGGGGTAAGGGGGAACTGGAAAATCCCAGAACAGGCTGAGCTCATGTTCCAGGCAAAGGGTATGGGGACCCTGTTTGTTCAGTGGAACAGGATAGGGTAGTCTCTATATTACACCATAACCCTGAATTGCACTTTGTACACTCAAACTGATTCAAGGAAAATATATAGAATGCTAATTTGGGGAAGGAGTGGGCAGGAAACTTTGCCCTGAGCAATTCCCAGACATGCCTTAAAGCTGTTTCAAGCTATGACAAGATATAGAATAGAGAAAAAGACAGAAATATAAAAGGGGCTTAATCGTGGACCACAAATCAGGTGGTGTGCAGTGACCCAGGATTTGGGTTTCTGTACAACACTACATCCAAAGCCTCCAAGAAAAATATGAATTAGTTTCAGGCCATGGGAGAGCTCAAAAAGGATTTTGAAAATCAAGTAAGAGAAGTAGATGAAAAAATGGGAAGAGAAATGAGAGTATTGCAAGAAAATTGTGAAAAATAAGTCAACAGCTTACTAAAAGAGACCCCAAAAAATACTAAAGAAAATAACACCTTAAAAAATAAACTAACCCAAATGACAAAAGATGTCCAAAAAGCCAATGAGGAGAAAAATGCCTTAAAAAGCAGAATCATCCAAATGGAAAAAGAGGTCCAAAAGCACACTGATGAAAAAAAATCCTTAAAAATTAGACTGGAACAAATGAAAACTAATGACTTTATGAGAAATCACAAAATTATAAAAAAGAAAAAAATAGAAAAAATAGAAGACAATGCAAAATATCTCAATTAAAAAAACTGGAGATGGCCCAGAAATGGGGGAGAGGGGAACAATGGAAAATAAATCCAGGAGAGATAATTTTAAAATTATTGGACTACCTGAAGGCCATGATTTAAAAAATAAGTTTAGACATCATCTTCCAAGAAATTATCAAGGAAAACTGCCCTGATATTCTAGAACCAGAGGGTAAAATAGAAACTGATAGAATCTACTGATTACCTCCTAAAAGAAATAATAAAAGGAAAACTTCTAGTAATATTATAACCAAATTTCAGAGTTTCTAGGTCAAGGAGAAAATATTGCAAGCAGCCAGAAAGAAACACTTCAAGTATTATGGAAACACAATCAGGATAACACAAGATTTAGCAGCTTCTACGTTAAGGGATGGGGGGAGGGGTGTTGGAATATGATATTCCAGAGGTCAAAGGAATTAGGATTGAAACCAAGAATCATCTATTCAGCAAAACTGAATGCAATGGGGGGGGGGGATTGAAAGTCAATGACATAGAGGAATTTAACGAGTTCTTGAGAAGCCAAAACTAAATGGAAAACTGACTTTAAAATCCAAGACTCAAGAGAAGCACAAAAAGGTAAACAGGAAAGAGAAATCTTAAGGGATTTATTAAAATTGAACTGTTTACATTCCTAGATGGAAGGATGATATTTGTATCTCATGAGACCTTTCTCATTATTAGGGTAGTTGGAAGGAATATACATAGACAGAGGGCACAGGATGTTGAATATGAAGTGATGGTATCTAAAAAATAAAATTAAAGGGTAAGAGAGGCATGTACTGGGAAAAGGAGAAAGGGATAAATAGAATGGAGTAAATTCTCTCACATAAGAAAGGCAAGAAAAAGCTTTTGCAGTGGAAGGGAAGAAGGAAGAGGTGAGAGGGAGTGAGTGAACCTTACTCTCATGGGATTTGGCTAAAGGAGGAAATAACATAAACTCTCAACTGGGTTTGTAAATCTATCTTACCCTATGAGAAAGTAGGGGGAAGGGCCGAGGAGTAATAGAATGGAGGGCATATTGGGGGAGGTGGTAATCAGAAGCACTCTTTTGAGAACAGAATAAACAGAGGGTAGGACTGTTGTGTTTGTCCTTCCTTTTCAAAGAGGACTGTGACAATGAGGAATTGATGACATGACTTGCAGTTGACTTTCTCCTCACTTTCTCCTCCAGAGCCATCTGGGTCCAGTGACCAGATAGTCATCAGGACTAGAAACGGCCCAGGCCCTTTTAGGCTAAGATTTCTTCAGGTTCTCACCCATTTGAATGAGGTAACATCCATTCAGTGAATAGGCCCCTTTAAGAAATCTGTCAAGGGACAGATTTAATACATTTATACATTTTAATACATTTTTTAAAATCCAACTGGGAGGGGAAGACCATCAGGGATTCTGGTAAAAAAAAAAAGGGGGGGGGGATATTATTTACATTTACTCTGAGCCTTGAGGGTCCAAAATATCATCATTTTAAGTGGTGCTGAACCTATTGTTGTTGAATCCGTGAGCTACAGAGTGAAATGGGTTTAAGGCTTGGTCTTTAAGAAAAAGATCTAGCCAGACAACTGCAAGTTAACTAGGTAGCTTTCAGCCATCAAAATTTATCTTTCTGTGGAGGGCAGAGGCAGAGACAGAGGCAGAGGCACTGGGTCAAACAGGGAAAGGGAGGTGGGAAATATGGTATTTCACATGACTATTACAGAAGTGGTTTGCATGACTACATATGTAGAGTCTATATAAAATTGCTTCCTTTCTCAATGAGGGAGAGTGGGGAGTGATAAAGGGAGAGACTTAGGGACTCAAAGTTTTAAAAAATGAATGTTAAAAATTGTTTTTTAAATGTAACTGGGGAAAAAATGCACAAACAAGGTGGTATAGAAATCGAGCTTACCCTACCGGAAAATAAAAGGGGATAAGAGAAGGGGTGGGGGAGGAGAGAAGAAAGGGCAGATTGGGGAAAGGGGTAATCAGAATGCATGCTGTCATGGATGGGGGGAGGAGAGAGATTAGGAGAAAATTTGGAACTCAAAATCTTATGGAAGTGACTGTTGAAAACTAAAATAAATAAATTTAAATGTGAAAAAAATGCAGATTTCTTGAAGTTAAAGGATATGCCTTTGCTTTTGTATTTGTATTCTCAGTGTTTACCAAGGTGGTTAGCACATGAAAAATATTTTGTCAATGTTCATTCATCATTCATTCATTCATTCAAAAATCCCCGCTAACACACCCCCTGTGTGTTATGGCAACAATGATACAACAAACACAGCCCAAGTGTGGTGACTCCATAGGCATTCCTAGAGAATATTCCTGTGTAATTTACTTCCCTAGATAAGAATTAAAGGATTAATCACAGGAAGTGCCAACATACCCTCTGGGTATACCTATCAATAACTCCACTATTTTTGATTGCTTCATTCCTTCAGCTAGAGGCAAGTCTAACTTCAGCACCTTGTTAGTTCTAGTCCAATGTTGAGATGAATTGAGGCACTCACAAGTCATTGAACACAGTTTTTAAAAAATTATTTACTTTACTCTAACAGCAAGTATACACAACAAGCATAGAGAGGTGCTTAGCTTCTATAGTCTTGCATATCCCCTCTCATCTCTATATAGATACATCTCATCAGCAGGTCAGGGTATGGTTGACTAGAATGGTCCTTAGACATCAACCAAGTCTTAGGGGCCCTGACTCCACAAGAGTGCTACTTATGTCCTTATGTGACCACAAAGCTGAATTAGGGGAGGAAGGATCCAACTAAGTCTCTTAGGGAAAACTAATGCCCATTGGAAAGCCAGGTGGCATACAGTTATCCTCTATGGCCTGGAGTCAGGAAGACTTATCTTTCATGAGTTCAAATCTGACCTCAGATACTTCCTAACTGTATGACTCTGGGCAAGACACTTACCCCCAGTTTCCTCAGATCAGTTTCCTCATCTATAAAATGCACTGGAGTAGGAAATGGCAAACCACTCCAGCATCTTTGCAAAGAAAACACCAAATGGTATCACAAAGAGTAAGATATGACCAAGCAGCAACAAGATCCCCATTGGAGGGAAATGGGGGGGGCAGAGAGAAATCCCCTGCACTATCATAGCCATGTACCTACTCATACCCATAGTGCTAAAACCGCTAGCCTGTGCAGAATACTTTGCCTCACTCAGATGGCAATACTAGGAAAAGTAGGAAAAAGATGCAGAAAGCAAGTTTTAGACTTTAAACCAAGAAAAATTTTCTAGCAATGAGTGCTGTGCAAAAATTAAATGTATCATTTTGGGAAGGACTAAGTTCCCCTTCTTGAGGTCTTCAGGTGAAATATGGATAATAGCATGTCAGGGATACTATTACAGACAGGATTCTCACTCAGTGGCAAATAAGACTCAATGACTTCTGACATCTCTTACAATTCCAAAATTCTGTGATGGGAGGAGGGGGAAATCATCATCAAGTCTGCTCTATGTGATACTCCTTCAAGTTCTCCCAAGTCCTTTGTCAATCATTAAATTTCACCTTAACAAATTCCCAAGTCTGTAAAAGTACTCTAATCTCTGCCAAGTGGAATTCTGAATTGGAAATTTCCAATTTAAGGCCAATCACTGTCTGCTCTATGGGATGCTGCTTGAGGACCTAAGGAGGAGGTATTTATTTCTTACACAGCAATCATGTATGACTAAGTTCAATGCATGGTACTTATTCATATTTAAATATATTTTATTTATTATATATTTATCTATTGCATACATAACATAATGTATATTATCTATTGTATATACAATGTGTATTATGTGTTGTGTATATAATATATATTACATATTGCATGTATAGTGCATATTCTATATTATTTCCAAATAATAAGTCTGGTAAATCAATAGTTTAAAATTTTAGCTCCCTAATGGATTTCCTGGTGTTCTGATCTCAGCAGAGCTTGTGCCACAGACAAGCAAATTTGCAACAATCATGTTTATTCTAACTCTTGAGGTTCTTTTGCTGCTGCTAAAAATGCAATCATGATGCTAACTTTTCTAGCATGTAATACCATCTACCATTTTCCTCACATTGCTTCAGTGAGGGAGGTGGTGAAAGCATCATTATCTTCCATTTTATAGGCCCAAAGAAGTTACTTGTGATCACCCAGGTCATAAAATCCTAAATTTTAGTGAAAGGAACCTTAGAAAGAATCTAGTTCAATTTTTTTATTTCTTAGATGAAGATTAGAGTGGTTAAGTGACTGACCCAGGGTCATAAAAAAAAATACTCTTCCATCCTTCAGGTATTATCTACATGGATTCATTCTCTTTGTGTTTTTTTGCTCTGGACTTGTTATTTAATTTGTGTTGGGAATTCCCAGACAGGAAACCCCCTCTCCTGTTCCACATAAGCAACTGTTTTTCAACAGGATTTGAGAGAGATGCCTCAGGCACTAAAATATTAAGTTATTTAGTGTCACCTCGCTAGTATATAACAGAAGCAGGATTTGAGGATTGCCTGTATAATGAGGCAGGCTCTCCATCTTTGTTATTCCTTTTAGTACATGAATATAACATTATATACAATATTTTGTTAATACTAATCTAAATAATCATATCTTACATAATTAATATAATATTTTATTCTATGGATGTATAATTTCAGTGAATCAGTCTGTCAATACATTTTTAGCAACCACTTATTATGCACCAAGTACTGTGCTAAATGCTGGGGATACAAAAAGAGACAAAAGGCAGTTCCTGCCCTCAGGAAACTCACAGTCTGATGGACAATAAGTATTGAAGTTGATATTTAAGAGATCAAGGTCTCCTGACCCCAAGTTCTCTTTTAAACATGATGCAGCTGTTTCTCCCAAGTCTATCTGATGTCTTTAATGAGGGCAATTTGAAACAAGGATTATTTTTTCTGATCCAATTCTGGCCATCATTCTACCAGACTAGGAGATGCCAGAGTGTTTCTTCTTTAGGAATAGGATATTAATGTCTTATTTTCTTTCCTTTTGCCATCCCTTTAGGCATTTTTCCAATAATGTCAATGCCCCTGATAGGTTGGGGACTTCAACTGTGTGAAAGTGTATTCCAAGAGCAATGCTCTTTCCTATTTCAATATGAATACCCATTTTTCATTCCCCACTCTTCACCTTCCATTCCTTTTAAGTGAGTCTTTCTAGATACTATGTTAAGACTTGCTCCATTCCCACAGAGATTCATGGAATTTAAGAGCTTAAAAGAAATGAGGACAAAGAACCTCGCCTGTCAGAGCTGGGTGGCAGCTTAGGACATCAGACGTAGAACACCAGAACTGGGAAGAACCTAGAATATAGAGATGAGACCTGAAGGGACCTTAAACATATGCCGTTAGAACCCAGAAGCCATTGTGTTAGGAATAGTAAGATCTTCAAATATAGACCACAAAATGTTGGCGATGGGACAGATGGTAGAGATAACTAAGTACAAACCTTTCATTGTACTTGTGAGGAAACGGAGGTAAATTACACTGGAGAAGTAAAGTGATTTTCTCAAGGCCTTAGAAAGCATTAGTGGTAAAGCCAGAACTAGCCCCTCCAATTGACCCTCAATCATAAGCTGTGCTATGTAATTCTCTCTTGATGTGTCATTCAGAATAATTCGCCAAAAGATGAGGTATGTAGGAACAATCAGAGCTGTAGATCTAAAGCTTAATTATGGGGGGCCCAGGAAGAGAAAGGGTAGAGGGGATGTTTGGGGAATGAGTTTGCAAAGGTTGGGGAGACACATTAATATCTCCCAGGCCTGTGGCTGGAATTTTGAACAAAAGTGGTGAACATAATGAAATCTGGGGTATTGGCTTAGCATGCCATTGTACCCTTGGGTTAGCCTGTGAAAATGAGGGAAGAGCTAATTGCATTTTTATCACATTCAGGATAATGGGCTTCTGCCCAGAGCAGCTGTTGCTCTTATTAGGAAGTGACAGGGGGCTGAGGAAGGAGGAGGACATGGGGGAGGAGGACAAACAGGAAGTCCTTTCCTCAATTCCTGAGAGTCTGAACCTACTTGAGTTCAATAATGGTGTTTACAGGTAATGCTTTCCCAACTTGGCTTTAAACCCAAGTTGTGCTGTTATTGACCCTAGCTTTCTTTCTATCCCTCTCAGCCTCAGGCTGTGGGGTGAGGGAAGTGGTGAGGGGGATGAGTTGGGGGGGGGATATGTGTATGTGTGTGTGTGTGTGTGTGTGTGTGTGTGTGTGAGAGAGAGAGAGAGAGAGAGAGAGAGAGAGAGAGAGAGAGAGAGAGAGAGAGAGAGAG
>CM053595.1:27462380-27488156 GCA_028646575.1 Pseudocheirus occidentalis | reverse complement strand
TATAATCACACCTACACAGCCTGTATTGAATTGGTTGTCCTTCCAATGGGGGTGGGTGACAAGGAAGGAATCAAAAGAATCTAGAATTTAAAGCTCTGCAATACCTGTAACTAGGAATTAAGATATACAGAGGCTGGGGTAGGGAGACCCTCCCTATCCTACCAGAAAGTTAGAGAGCAGACCAGGGGAGGGGCTCTACAGTGGGACTGCTGTTTTGGGGTTAGGGTAGGGGAAAAATGGGGAGAAAATTTGCAATTCAAAAATCTCATGAAAATGAATGATGTAAACAAGAAAACAAATAAAATTCATTACAAAAAAAAGCTGAAATGATGTATTAAAGGATGCATAGGTACCAAGTATAAAAGGTGGAATCTAAATTCAGATCTTACAGGCACCAGAGCCAGTGATATTTCCACTGAACCTTTCTGAGTTCTTTCATGCCTTTCTGAGTTCTAGCTTTCTGTGAAATTTGGGTGTACAATGGATAGTACACTGGCCTTGGGGTCAGGAGGCTCTGAGTTCAAATCCAGTCTCAGATACTTTCTAGCTGTGTGATCCTGGGCAAGTCACTTAACTCTGATTGCCTCCAAAAAATAAATAAAAAATAAAAATTGGGAGAAGAATACTTGCTCTACCCCCTATACAGCTAAGCTGAGGAAAGCACTTTAGAGATGAGCATTTTCTCTGGCTATCCCCTATGTCTGAAACATTCTCCCTCCTCTATTCCACCTACTGATCTGACTTCTTTTAAATGCCAACTAAAATCCCACCTTCTACAAGAAGCCTTCCCTAATCCCTCTTAATTATAGTGCCTTCCTTTAAATTATTTTCTGTTGATCCTGTATATAGCTTGTTTTGAATTGATTTGTTTGCACATTGTCTTCCCTGTTAGACTGTAAGCTACTTAAGGGCAGGGACTGTCTTTTGTCTTTTTCTAACCCCACCACTCAGCACAGTGCCAAGAACATAATAGCAGCTTAATAAATGTTGATTGATTGATTGATTCAACTTTAAAGCACAAAGGGAAAAGGAAATGTTTTTATTTTTTTGTTTTATTGATTTGTTTTTATTTTTCTTAAATAGTATTTCAATGAAAGCATTACATAAAGACTCCTTGACAATTATCCCATAAGGTGTATTCCTTCAGCACCTCTCATCCTAAGGCAAACACCCTGAGAAGGCTTGAGATACAGCATAAATGTGCCTGGTTAAATGATAACTGGTGCCCAGTTACTGGGTGACACTGTTGGCTCTCACTGTTAGCCATACATAGCTACCACACAGTTCAGACCACTGGCCACTAGGGATCACCCTTGTGCTGCAGAAAACAAAACAGATGTCAAGTCAGCTGTTTAACCAGCAATTTCAATCTTTTTTATTTTTTTGCCTGATTCTAGGAGAAGACCCTCGACAAATTTATCTCACAGAATCACTCAAGTTCCTTTTGTTTTTAATTTGCTTGAAAATATTAATACCATTTAAAACCCAAGCTCCTAATTGGAGGAGAATGTCAAACTCAAAAAATCCCTACAACATCCCAAGATCTCATAAAGAGATGTCCTTCCTCCCAGGACTTCCCACTGCCTGCCCTGCTACCTTCTCCAAGGAAGAGAGGAAAAAGATTATTTAATCTTGTTTTTTAAGAAAAAAAGTAATTTCTAAAATAACAGTGCTGATGAAAACTCTCACTTTTATAGTATTTTAAGGAAATAACTCTTTTGCAGTATTATTATCCTCATTTTATAATTATAGATGTTAAAGCCAGGCAGATTATAATTAAGAGAGTCTGTATTTGACCACACACTAAAAGAAAAAAGTCATTGCCAACCAGTAGGCAAGGCTGTTCCATCTCATACATAAGTTAGTTAAGTACATGCTTTGAAGACGGCTTCACTTCAGTCAGTTAGATAATAGTAAGTCAGTGCTTATTAAGCACCTAATATGTGCCAGGCCCATGCTGAGCATGAGGGATACAAGAAAGACAAAAACACAGCCCATGATTTCAAGACACTCATGATCTAATATCGGAGAAAACATGCAAACTATGTACGTACAAGATATATACAGTCTAACTGAGAGGTAATCTTAGAAGGAAGGCACTAACTGGGGGAGAGGGGAGATACTACCACCTGTATTCATTGTGTTTCAATTTTCACTGTTAAAGTCAAAAGATCTTGAATTTAGAGGTGGAAAGGTTCTCAGAGGCCATCTAGTTAAACTTTGAAATTGTACAGATGAAGAAAATGAGTCTCAGGGACATTGTGACTTTTCTAGGGTCAAACAGGAGGCAGAATTTGAATCCAAGTTACTAACTCCAAACTCAGTGATCTGTGCATTATTATACCATGCTTCTTTGGATCCTTAAGGCTTTTGGTCTTCCCGAGACTGTTATTAAAATATAAATCACTATGAATCAGTTTACACCTCACTTAATGAAAATAACACTGACCACCAGGATATTTGGGGATCTTATGAATTAACAAGATAACCACCAAGCCTGGAAATATCCATTTCTCAAGACCCTCGTGCTTAGCAAAGGAACAAAAAAGAAGAAGGGAGGCAGGAATTTGAAGTCAAGTCTCATGCTTGCCTAGGCTAGCACATGTGTCCCATTGACATGCTCTTCTGCTTCAATGTGCCATTTGCCAAGTTGGCAGAGGGTGGGGGGGATAGTGGAAAGAAATTCCTCCCCCCAGCACACCTCTCAGTTACCAATATCTTTGGCAGAGATAGTCAGTCAACAAACATTCATTAGTCACTGTGGATGAATCAGGAATTCCTATGTCATCTTTCCACACTCTGCTACACACACACACACACACACACACACACACACACACACAAACAAGATATTAAACTGGTGTCAGAAAGATTTTTATGCCAATTTTATGTGTATTGATTTAAACATTTTCATGTATATAAGCAATAGCATTAGAAGATGAACCAAAAATCATTGTTAATCATTGCCAGAAGGACATTACTAGAGAATGAATGGTCTAGCTATGTAGTCTTTGGTCATAAGTACATTAGTAGAATATGTTGATCAGATAGCTAATTGCCACTTTGGAAGGCAAACTGGGTTCAGCTCTAAGGGGATGAGTGAAGGACAAGATCAAGCAATAAGGAAAAGAGAAGAGAAGGTGAGAAAAGCAGTCTCAGAATTAGAAGGAACCTCAGACAGTACTTCCTCTGAGTCCAAACGACATCTGAACAAACATCTATTCTACAATATTCCCAAGTGGTTGTTAAGCCTCTTATTGGACCTCTACCTCTCAAGACAAGCCTCTTCTTAAACATATTACCCCTCAAAATAGTCATTCCACTTTCACACAGCTCTAATTGCTAGGAAGCTCTTGACTTCTCATTCATTCTCTTTGCATTGCCTCTAAATCTGTCTCTATAATGTAAACACATTTCTCCTAGTTCCAATCTCTGTGACCAACCAGAACAAGTGTATTCTTCCAGGTTCCATTCATTCCTATACTGAAAAATAGCTAGGATGCCCTATCTAAGCCTTCTCACTCATCAGATAAGCATCTCCAGATACCTAAAGCTGGTTATCAGATGCCATGAGAGCTAGTCTTTGCCTCTCCAATCCAGTCATTCCTATGATTGCCTTCTAGACATGCTATTTACATTGCACTTGTAAATTAACCAAACAGTAGTACAGGTAGCCACTTTCATGTCAAAAGTCTCTTACATTTGATGGCCTCACAATTGCTGGGGAGGTTTTCACTCCACGAGAAAACCCCAAACTCCCTCAAATAGAGAATCAGTAACCTTTTATCCCCCAGCTTACCTTTCTATAAGGGAGGTATAACCTGCAGAGTTATGTGGATTCACCCAGTCAGAAGAGATCTCAGGTGCCCATCCTACTGGGAAACCCTGTCTGCTTCTCAAACAGGATGAATTTTGGTAAGTCCTAATCACATGACATTGGCATAAGAGAGTTCCTTCTTATCAGAAGCAGACAATCATGCACAAAGTATTTTTACTCTTAGCATAGACTCAATAAACAGTAAATAACAAGAAAATCATGCATAAAAAGTATCTTCCAAGAGCCGTATGCCCAACCCCTCTCCACCCCAGTCTTGTCCCAAATCTAGAGATTTTAGTAAATGTAGTTTGAGTTTCTTTATTCAGTAGGTCCATAAGCATTTATTAAATACCTTCTATGTGCCAGGCATTGTTCTAAGTGCTGAGGATACAAAAAGAGGCCAAAGATAGTCCCTACCCTCAAGAAGTTCACCCTCTAATGGGGAAAACAACGAATGAACAAGGCTGTGCAAATAAGCTACGTGCAGGAAGGTGTTTTTTTTATTGTTTCAGATTTTCTTGGTAAAGATACTAGAGCGTTTGCCATTTTCTTTTCCAGCTCATTTTACAAATGAGGAAACTGAGGCAAACAGGGTGAAGTGACTTGCCCAGGGTCTTGCAGCTGGTGTCTGAGGCCAGATTTGAACTCACAAAGATGTCTTCCAAACTCCAGGCCCTGGCACTCTATCCACCTTGCCACCTCACTGTCCTGTATACAGGATAAATAGGAAATAATTAAGAGAGGGAAGGCGCTCAAATTAAGCGAAAGGGGGAAAAGGCTTCCTGTAGGAGATGGGATTTTAGTGGGGATTTGAAGGAAGCCAGGGAAGAAAAGATGTGAAGATGAAGACAGAGAGTATTGCAGGGATGGGGGACAGCCAGAAAAAAAAAATGCACAGAGCCACAAACGTCTCGTTCATGGAACAGCAAGAAGGCCAATGTCACTAGATTAGAGAGTATATGGTGGGAAATGAGGTGTAAGTTTGCAAAGATTGGGGGAAGGGGCCATGTAATGAAGACTTTTGAACACCAAACAGAGGGTTTTGTTTTTGACTCTGAAGGCAACAGGGAGCCACTGGAGTTTATTGAGCAAAGAGGGATGGAGGGAAGGAAGGGATATAATGTGATTGGACCTGTGCTTTAAGGAAATTACTTTGACAGCTGAATAGAGAAAGCAGTGGGTGTAGACTTGCAGCAAGAAGACCAAACAGCAGCCTGTTGCAAAAGTCCAAGAGTGAGGTGATGAGGCCTGCACCAGAGGGGTGGTAGTGTGAGAGGAGAGAACAGGCTGTATTCAAAAGATGTCACAAAGGTGGAATTAAGAGGCCTTCAGACTGGATTGGATATGGGAAGGGATGAGAGACAGTAAGGAATTGAGACTTAGGTTGTCAGTCTGGGGGGGCAGGGAGGCAGGGAGAATGGTGGAGCCCTCTAACAGGGAACTGTAGAAGGAGGAAGGGTTTCGGGGTTTAAGATCATGAGTTCAGCTTTGGACATAGTAAGGATAAGATGTCTGCTAGGCATCCAGTTGGAGATGTCTGAAAGGCAGTTGGAGATGGGAGACTGGAGGTCTACAGGGGAGTTAGGGCAAGACAGGTAGATCTGAGAATCATCAGCAAAGAGATGACAATTAAACCCATGGGAGCTGATGGGATCAGCAAGTGAAGTAGTATAGAGGAAAAAGAGAGTCCAGTCCTGAAGGACAGGTTAGACCTAGATGAGGATCCAGCAAAGGAGACTGAGGAATGGTCTGAAAGGTAAAAGGAGAACCAAGAAAGAGTGAAAAGAAGGCGGTCATCAGAGCCAAAGGCTTCAGAGAGGTCGTGCAGAATGAGGATTGAGAAAAGGCTATTGGATTTGGCAGTTAAGATGTCGCTGGTAACTTTGGAGAGAGCTGGTTAGGTGGAATGATGAGGTCAGAAGCCAGACTTTTTAAGAGAGTGAGAGGAGAGACAGTTGGAGATGGCTTTCTAAAGGATTTGAGCCACAAAGGACAGATGAGACATAAGATGATAAAGAAAAGGGAAGGAAAAAGGGAGGATTTTCTGAGGAGGGGGTAGACATAGGCATCTTTGTAGGCAGGAAGGTGTCAATAGACAGGGAGAGATTGAAGATAAGTGAGAGCAGAAATGACAGAAGGGCCAATGTGTTCGAGGAGACGAGATAGAATGAGATCACTTGTGCAGGTGTGCGAGTCATCTCTATGCATTAGACTGGGGGTAACGGAGGAGACAGTGGCAGAAGGGTTCTGCATGATGAGATGAGGAAGAGGAAAGAAGACAGAGCTCATGGTGAACGGCTTCGATTTTTCCTGTGAAATATGAAGCAATATTCTCAGCTGAAAGTTGTAGGGAGGGGGAGCCAGAGGAGATTTGAAGAAGGATAAAAAGGACTGGAAGAGCCACTATGTAAAGTGGTATGGTGAGTTGATAAAATTCCCTACAACTGTCCCCCTATGAGTAGGCAAAATAGTAAATACTCATTGCTCAACCCATATTTCCAACAGGACAATTCTTTTAGATGAAGACAAAATCGGGGATTGGGATCTTAGCTCAAGCCAGGTCATCAAACTCTGGAACCCAGTGCCAACTGGAGCACATCTGTGCTTTCCCCTGTCTCAGCTGTCTAGTCACTGGCAGGAAACTCTGGCTATTTCTGCCCATTGCAGAACAGTCCATAGCGGACTCAGCAGTCAGTCCCAGCAAGAAATAATGCAGCCAATAATTGGGCTGGCATTCCTTTCTCTCCAGAGAAACATTTCTTGCTCTTATATATTTCCTTTCTTGCTCTCTTACCAGGCCAAAGCCCCTTTGCTGCATGGGGGAGAAGGAAATAGGAGGGAGAGATGGAGATGGAAGAGTGGTCCTGCTGCTCCCTAAGTATGCTATCCTGATTGACCAGCCTAGCCACCCTATCCAAAAAGAAAATGAGATGAGCGTAGCATGCCTTGTTCTTGCTAAAAAGCCTGTTGGTGATCACTATTTCCTTTCCTAAGTTCTTACAAATCATCCCTTAATAAAAGGTTCTAGAATTTTTCCAGAAACAAAGGTCAAGATCACAGGTCTATAATTTGCAAGACTCCACCTTTCTACCTGTTCTGAAACTGAGGACATTTTGGCCTTTTCCAGTCCAGAGGCACATCTCACATTATCCAGGATCATTCAAACATCACGGACAATTTCTTAGCAATCACAACAACCACAGCCTTCAGGTTCAAGTGTGGTTCTTCTGGGCCTGATAACTTGCTGCTAATTACTACCTGGAGTTCTCTTCATTTTCTTGAGTTTCTACTCCCTGCTAACCACTTTTATTCTAACCTTTCCAATCCAAAAGTCATTCTTAAAGGAGAAAGCAAGGTTGCAACATATCCTGGGCAAAGGGAAAAGTTCTTGAAGGGGGCAACCACTAAAGAAAGAGAGCTTGGGGCAAATATACTTTCACAACCACCACCACCCTACACTTCAGCTAGAAATCTGTGCCTAGGGCAGTGACCAGAGGAGGAGTAGATCTCTAGCTCTGAATTCAACTAGCTACTGATTCTTGTTCTGGGGAGGAGATGATACATGCAGGTACAGACCTGTTTATGCCCTTCCTAAGGTCCCTTCTAGCCCTTGACATTCCCTGTTTTACAATCCCTTCTAGGCCTAAAGTTGGGATTCTAAGAAATTAGCTTTGGACCTCAAACAGATGTTAGAGATCATCTAACCCAACCCTGTTATTTCACAGGTGAGGAAACTGGGGCACAGAGAGTGAACTGACTTGGTTACATGGGTAATAAATGACAAGCTAGAAACAGTAGCTCTACAGCTACTTCATTCCTTGTTCTATACTCAAAACTCCCTTCCAACTAGAACACTGAGTCTATGAGATCTGCATGCAAGATCCGATAAAAGGTGAATGATGAGGAGTTAGATGCATTAAATTATTTGAAATCAAAGGACAAAACCAGATCACTTTCCATTATCCTGTCAAACATCCCTAGTCATTGAAGTCATGATAACCTTGTTTTGTGTTAGATAGCTTTCCTTTGACCAAGAGATGGCTCTCTCATTCCTAGGAAAAAGAAATTCTAGAGAAGGAATCAGAGGCATTTGCATTTCCTCCAAACTCACTTGCAGGTCTCTCTGCAGCCAAGAAACAGCCCTACCCATCTCCTGGATAGGGTTCTGGACCTTCCTACTCATAAGACCTTTCTTTGGGCACTCTCTTAGATGTGGATAGCTGCTTATTTTTCCAGGAAGAGAATTTGGCAAATTTGAATAAACACTAAAAACTAGGGTTTGGGTTTGGGTTTTTTTTTAAGACTCTTCAGAACATTTTTGCCCAAGAGGCCTCCCCACAGGACATCCATCCAGTCAGAAGAGTCCTCCAGCCCATCTCAGGTAACATTCCACTACTACCATTCTAGGAGGAACAAGAGAGGAAGAACCACACTTCCTAATCTGGCCTGAGACAGTGGTGTAGTGAGTGCGGGTCATGGATTTGGAAAAACCTAAGTTCTAATTAAACAGATTTGACCTTTTCTTAATATATTTCCTTAAGGCATGCTACTACCCCTTTCTCATCTTTATAGTTCCCTAATCCATAAAGTGAAATGCTACCACTATTATCTACCATACACAGTCGATGTTAGAATCAGAAATGATAAAGAATGGGAAGTATCTTAGAAGCCAGAGAGCACTTGGAAAAGTATAATTAAATTAAGCATTCTGCCACAGAAGGGAGTTCTCTGCCTGTTCTCCTACCAAGAAACGATATTCAGAGACAACAAGTGGCTGGATGATGGGGGAAAGTATTTATTAAAATGCTTCAATATCAGAGACAGAAATAGAAAAGTAGAAATAGCCCCTGATCTGTAGGCACTCATATCCTAACAGAGGGAGACAACATACATAGGAGATCTCGGTGTCAAGCTAGATGGAAAAGTACCTTGGTCCCTGGGGTGCATCTGAAGAGTAGATGGCAATGCAATTTTCCTATATCACCTCCACCAGCAAAGTCACATCCATCTCTGATGTTGAATCTCTTGACAGAGACAAGGACCTCAGTGGCAGGAATCATCCTTTTATTAACAATAACAGAACTCACATTTCTATATGACTTCACAGTCTACAAATATATTCCTCACAACAGCCTGAGGCAGAGCAAGGATGATGCAGTAGAAAAGCATTCAACTTAGCTTCAGGTTATGGCTCTTCCAATTAAGTGTCACTATGGACAAGTCTCTCTAGCTCTGTGAGGGATTTGAACAAGTCTAATCTCTCTTCCACATGAAAATCTTTCAAGTACTGAAGACTGAGCTCATGTCCCTTTCAAGTGTTCTCTCTTCAAACGAAATATTTCTAATTCTTTCTATCAGTCCTCATATCCCATGCTTCATAGATACTCAAAAAGGTCCCCTCTAGTGTCAAAAGGCTGTCATGATTATTAGCCCTATTTTACAGAAAAGGCAATTGATGCCTAACATTCATGGAAGTGATTAGCCCAGGATCACAGAGGTAGTAAATGACAGAATGGATCAAGTGCTTTTTGCAACACCAGCCAGAGGAAGGGGCCAGACTAGCCTGCCTGAAGTCCATGGCTGGGAGCTGAGACAGTGCCAGGGGACGACGAGATTTGCAGAACTCTGCAAAGGAAACAGAGCCACTTACCGAGAAAGTGCCAGGGCTCAAGCCTTCAATCCATTTGCCAAAGCACATGCTGTTCCCATCCCAAGGCCAGTAAAGCAATAATGAATAAGCAGGGAAGGAAAATTAATCAGCTTCCAGAGCGTTTTAATAAAATGTTATTAGAAATCAATGCAAGCTGGAGCACAGCTCAGCAGCACCAGCACCTGTTTCTGCTTTAGCACGATGAAGAAAGCAAGCCAGGCAACGAAGGGCAAATTGTTTCCCAGGTGGTACAGACCTGAACCCAGGAGCTCAAGAGCAGAGAAAGAAATCACAGAATCTCAGAATGGAGGAGGCTCTTAGAGACCACCTAGTCCAACCCAAAACTGAGCAAGGATCCCTCTACAACAAACCAAGAATGTGGTCATCCACACTCTCCTTCCCTAAAGGTCTCCAGGGAGGGAGAACCCACAACCTACTAAGGCACCCCATTCCTCTCTGGGGCAGCTCTGTATAATGGGGAGGGGCATTACAAGTCCTGCCCAATGAAGTCTCATTGGCTGGGGTGGGGGGAGGGGGGAGGAGGGGGAGGGTATCCCTGCTATGGCAGGACTTCCTCCACTTCTTTACGTTTCATTGTGAATGGGGGGGAGTTGTTTTGTTTGTTTTGGTTATGTTGAGCTAAAATCTGCCTCTTTCAACTTGTTTCTATCTATTTCTTTCAATTTGGCCCCCCGCATCAAGCCAAGCTAGTCTAATCTCTGTACCACATGAAAGTCTTTCAAATATTGAAGACCGAGATCATGTTCCTTTTAAAGCTATTCTCCTCAAGCAAAATATTTCTAATTCCTTCTATCAGTCCTCCTGGCCCATACTTCAATTGTCATGGCTTTTCCAAAAATGCAGTGCTCAGAACTCATCACAAAATTCCATATGGGGCCTGAGCAGAGCAGCACACAGTAAGAGTGATGCCCACCCTATTCTGCCCACTAGGTCACTCAATGTTGGGCATCAACTCTTTAGGATTCCATGTTCAATGCTGACTTATTTTAAGGTTGTACTCCCCAAATCATCAAATCTTTTTTCACTGGAACCATTATCTAATCACGTTTCCTCCAACCTGTAGTCACAATGTTGATCGATCACATATGTCCCCTTCTTTTCTCTGAAATTGCTACCACTCTGGTACAGGCCCTTATCATCTCATGCTTGGACTATTGTAACAAATAGCCTTCTGATGGGTCTGTCTGCCACAATTCTTTCCCCGCTGCAGTCCATCCTCCATTCAGCTGTCAAAGTGAGAACTTCTCTGCTTTTTGCTTTTTTGGAGGGAAGAGAGCAGGGCAACTGGGGTCAAATGACTTGCCCAAGGTCACACAGTTAGTAAGTGTTAAGTGTCCAAGGCTGGACTTAAACTCAGGTCCTCTTGACTACAAGGCCAGTGCTCTATTCACTGTGCCACCTTGCCACCCTGAAAGTGAAATCTTCTTAAAGCATAGATGTAATCATGCCACCATTCCCTATGCCCACACCCCACTCAGTAAGCCACAGTAGCTCCCTATCACCTACAGAATCAAATACAAAATCCTCTATTTGGCAATCAAAACCCTTTATAACATGTTTCCCCACATACCCCATTCCAGTTTTACACCTCAGACCCTTCTATGTACTCTTCAGTCCAATGGCACTGTCTTTTTTGCTGTTCCTCAAATAAGAACAGCATCTCCAGTATCTCCAGACACCCAGTATTGTCACTGGCTGTCCCTCAAGCCTGCAATTCTCTCCTTCATCTCTGCCTTTTGGTTTCTCTGGTTTCCTCCAAGACGCAGATAATACCAAACTACCTACAGGAAGTCTTTCCTGATCCCTCTTAATTTCAGCATCTTTCCCTTGTTGAATATTTCCAATCTGTCCTGTGTATATCTTTGTCTGTATGTGATTCTTCAGCCACTGTCTCCCCCATTAGAATATGAGCTCTTCGAGAATAGGAACTTTCTTTTGCCTTTCTTTGTCTCCCAGCACCCAACACAGCACCTGGTACACAGGGGGAATTTTAAAACATTTATTGACTGATGGACTGACTATGTAGCCTAAACCACTTTAGCTCTCTGAGTTTTGTATTCCCATAAGGACCAAGGTAGACCTAGCTAGCGGGAGGGTTGCATTTCCAGAATCCCTAATCTTGCCTTCAATTTATTTTCTTAATAACAACTGATATTTATATAACTCTTTAAGATTTACAAAACCTTCTGTGCTGATATGGAATATATTATAATGGTTCTTAGAGGTAAAGCATAAAAAGACTATTCTCTTCATTAAACAAAAGAGAAAAAGGAGGCTCAGAGAGGGAAAAGAAAGAAAGCATCTTATGCAAGATACCCCAACTAGTAAATATTAGAGTCCAGACTAGACCTTAGGTCTTCAGACTCCAGTGCTCTTTTCCCCTATGTCACATTGACAATTTAGCACGTCACATATGGTGGCAATATAGTTGCGTGGGGTTAGGGGCACAGCACGTGCCTAAGGAACAACAGCACCACTAATGGACCAATAGAAATAGATCTTTGGATTCTAGCCTCTACATCATAATGCTTGTCAGATTGGCTGATGACATGAAGCTGAGAGGGAAAGAAAACCCATTATGATAGGAGTCAGTATCCAAAAAAAATTTCAAAAGGTTACTTTTGAAATTTTTAAGGAGGCTAATTACAATGAAATATAATGGGGTAGATGCAAATACAATGAAATTTAACAAGAATAAATAAATGTAAAGTACTACAAGACGGTTCAAAAAATCAACCTCACAAGTGTAGGATCAGGAGATGTAACTGGACAATATGTTCTAATGAAAAGTCATCTGGGGACTTTAGGGGACTCCAAGTTCAATACACATTAACAGCATGACCGAGGCAACCAAAAGAAACTAATCTGTAGGATAGGAGGGCACATTAGGTGAAACACAGTATTCATTGACAGTGTTTCATTATAATTAAGGTCAAAGATTCAGTTGCTAGATGGGCCACTATTGAAATGCTGGTGCTCTAACTATTGAGATAAATATCAAAAGTAATGCTAATAAAGCACTTTGGAACCTTACTGCGTATCCTATAATTCCTAGGAGCTTCACAAGGATCCCATTAGGTAGGCAATATAAATATGAATATACCCATTTTATAGAAGAAGAAAAAAACTAAGGTCTAGGGAGGGGAGACAATGTGAAACCAGGTCTTCTAACTCTGTTTACTACAAGACTGACTCTCCACTAAGGCAGGAGATTTGTTCACCAGTGGGGGATTGGATTTGGAAGGCCCCAGTGGATTTTCAGGATTCTGAGAATTATTGAGTAATGAGGAACCTAGTAGTCATACCAGACAGAGGTAAGGCAGGTATGTTGATTATATTTAGGTTTCATTTAAAGCTTAAGACATCAACTATAATGAAACTAATCATCTTCTTGGCTATAAGAAAAATATCACCAAGGCAACTTTGAGATTAAATTTGTTAGAAAGAGCAACGTAAGGGTTTTCCTCCTCCTTTGGTTTTTTTATTTTCTCTTTTATTAATATTCTATATTTCATAGTTATAAAAAATACCTTCCACTGAACAGAGAAAATAAATTGGAGACGTCAGCACTTTTGCTTCACAGCTGGGTCCCAAGTTGGTGTTTTTTTCTCCTTAAAACCATAATTCCATAAAATTTAAGGTTATTAAGTTGGAGGTGAATAATTCATGAGGCAATTATGAAACATTTATGATGAAATATTATGAGCTTCTGAAGGGAAGGAAACATTTAGGGTCACCCAGTTGGGAAACCTTGGGCACCATTCTGTGATTTCCCTTGAGGGAATGGAATTAGCTTGTAATCTCTTCTCTGCTCTCCCATCTCACCATTTTGGCCAGAGAGGAACAGGCTACGTTTGCCTCCCTCCCCTTCCTCCTACATCATCAGTATGGAATCTATGGATCGACACAATGATACTTTTCTTATAGGAGTACAGGCCCTTTTCCAGGGTGAGAACCTGACCCATGAAGCTCCAACATGTTAGGACTAGGAATTCTGTTACCTATATTCTGTAGTTGTAGTAATAATAAGTCAGTCCTCATAACACTCATTGTAATGTGGTAACAATAATGACTCACATTATTATAACACTTTAAGGCTCACAAAGTGCTTTCTTCAACAATAACACTGTATGATATAAAGTACAAATCACAAAATCCTCATAGGCTACTAGGTGGTGTGATTAAAAGAGCAGCTAATTAGGAAATGGGGTCAGGACTCAGGAAGTCAGGAGTTAAAATCCTGCCATGGATTACTAGTTGTCACTTAACCTCTGTCTGCCTCAATTTCCTCAACTGTAAAATGGGAATGATAATAGCACCTACTTCACAGGACTATTGTAATGATATCATGAAACAGTATGTGTAAAGCATGTTGTAAACCCTAACGTGCTATGTGAATGTTAGCTAGCAATTACTATTTCCAAAAGAAGAATTGGTCCCTTTAAGACAAAGTCTCCTTTTCAAAGTCACACAGCTAGTAACAGACTCTGTATTAGAGCTGAAGTCATCTGAGCCCCAGTAGAAATAGCAGATTAAAGCTTCCTTTCACAATCTAGGGTCAGGACTAGCCCTGGTGCTATAGGCTAACTCACTATGTACAATCCCATTTCAAGGACTGTAATCTGATCTACCTAACTGCCTTATAGAGGCATGCTACTGCATTTTCAGAAAAAAAAAACAGATCTATCATTTTCTGCACCATTTGAGCAATATTGCAGCAAGGCCAGTGCTGCCTTGATAGCATACACCAGTGACTCTAATGCCCAGGTCCTGCTATTTCTTTGATTTCATTCTTTATCACTACCTGCAGTTTTCCATGAAAATCCACTCTCTGTATCTTAACTGTTAAGTTCAGACTTCCCTGTTCCCTGAAAGTAAATATCCCCAACTCTAAGAAATCACAGTTATGTCACCTAGGAACCATACACAGAGCAAAGATATTCAGATTCATCAGAGACACAGCAGAGAACAAATAAATCATTAACGCAGCAAATTTTACCTCCCCATTAGCAATGCTCAAAGAATTTTGGAAGGTATTGGAGCCACTTTGATCCACAAAGCCTCTGCAAACCTTCCTCTATAAATACCATTTTATTATGGATGCTCTGAAACAATGCTCTGTTGCCAGGACTTTGCATGTGTTCTGTTAGCTATTGTCTAGTCCCATGTAAATGACATGTTGTCACTGATACTCTGTTAATTGCACCCAACAATTTTATTCAGTAAACATTATAACATGGCATAGCTCAAAGATCACTAGATTTGAGGGACATGGGGTCATAGATCTGAGCTGGAAAGGACCTTGGAGGCCAGTGAGGATGACTCCTTCACTTTACAAATGAAGAAACTGAAACACAGAATAAGTTATTTGCCCAGGGCCACACAGCTTTTAAGTGCCTTTGGCACTTAAATCTTCCCAGATCTTCCCAGTTCCTAAGCAAGTGCTCTGGGTACTTGTGCTACAGTGGTACAGTGGTTAAAGTCACTGGGGTTGGAAATAGGAAGACTCATCTTCTTGAGTTCAAATCTGACCCCAGACACTAGTGTCTGAGACTCAGATCCTGGTCACTCAACCCTATTTGCTTTAATTTCCTCATTTGTAAACAAGAGAAGGAAATGGCAAACTGCTCCAGGATCTTTGCCAAGAAAAACCCAAATGGGTTACCATAGAGTTGGACATGATGGAACATCAGCAAAAAAGAGTTCTATCCAGTCTCTAAAAGCTATCTATACCTTCTGCCCTCTCGGAGACAAAACAATAACAAAACAACAAGTAGATTTGATTCCAAGCTCTACCACTTACAAGGGTGCCCATGAACAAATCACTTAAGGTCGATAGGCTTTAGTTTTCTCCAGTATAAAATGAGGGGGTTGGTCTAGATCAGCGTTTCTTAATGGTTTTTGTGTTACAGATCCCTTTGATAGTCTGAAGAAGCCTATGGAATCCTTTTCAGAACGATGTTGTTGCTGTTTTAATTCATCATTAAATAAATACCAAATTTCAGGTAGAGGTTAGTGAAAATAAAGACGTGATATTTTTCCCCATTCAAGCTCATGGATTCCCTGAAATCTCTTCATGGTCCATGGACCCCAAGTTAAGAACTCCTGGAGTCTAGAGGATCTCCAAGATCCTGTCCCACCCTAAATATTATGTATGATCCTAAACCCACTACTATAAAAACCAATAGTTGTCACCAACGCTCTGTAAACAATACTCCACTACATATAATCCATGCAAAATACCCTGTCCATATCACTAAATAGCCTAAAACCCAGCACAGATCAAGTTTCTCCTCAAGGAAGGAAGGAAGGAAAGAAGGAAGGAAGGAAGGAAGGAAGGAAGGAAGGAAGGAAGGAAGGAAGGAAGGAAGGAAGGAAGGAAGGAAGGAAGGAAGGAAGGGAGGAAGGAAGGAAGGGAGGAAGGAAGGAAGGAAGGAAGGAAAATATTCTTTCTTCTCAGAATGTCAACATCAACCTGGAGAGAGGTTTCCCCTAAAGAACCCTAGGGCTCTGTCCTTGGTTCTATCCTAATCAGCATAGATTTGGGTGATGAACAGAAATCATGTTGTTGAATGTATGTGACACAAAATCACAAAGGATATCTAATCCAATGTATGGCAGATGAAATCCAAAAAGGTCTCAAAAGCAAGAACAATGGGTCAGAAATTAGGTTGAATTTAATAAGGATAAATGCAAAGTTCTATATTTTGGTTCAGAAAATAAACTTTACAACTACAAGATAAGGGAGCTGTGGTCAACCATCAGATCTTAAGAAAAATACCTGGATGTTTTAGTGGCTCATAATCTCAACATAAGTTTGAATGAGCAATGTGAAACCATAGGTAATATTCTTCTAGGCTACATTAAAAGAGGCCCAGTTATTATGCTCTGCTCTTGTCCAATTATATGAGAAATATTGTGTACAGTTCTGGATACCACAATTTTAGGAATGAAATTGACACACTGGACCATGTACAGAAAAGTTTGGTGATAGCACTGGAGAATCATGCATGTGAGGATCACTTGAAGAACTAGGAATCTCGAGAAGAAAAGCCAGAGAGAGTCAGAAAAGCTGTCTTCAAGTATTTGCAGGGCTATGTGGAAGATAGGCTAGACTTGTCTATTTGGGAAACACAAACAGGAGGGTTGAGCTGCAAGGTAGATGTAAAGGCCTAGTATTTCTGAAGGTAAAGAAACGAGATGAATAGCAAGATACAAGGTTCCTTAGGGTGTACAAGCACATTACATAGCAATGCCTGGGGGTCTAAAGGATATAGTGACAATGAAGATGGTAAAGCCCAGCAGGCCAGGGGATGTAGTGGCAGGGAAGATAAGGCATGGTTGGTCTACCATCTTGAAAGAAAGATTGCAGTTGTTGACTCCCTACCTAGAAAGTTCTGGGAGGAAGAAAGGAGTAGAGGTAGGAGGGGAGGTGCAAGGTGGTAGAGTTGACTGGCACACCACCATTGGAAAGTAAGGAATGGGTCTATGGGTCAGAGTAGGGTTGGACTTTTGGCTTCTCCTCCACCAGGATAGTTATAAGAAGTTAATATCCAGTCAAGAGAGGAGACAGGGAAGAAAACAGGATCACAAGAGGAGTTGGAAGGGTGAGGGAAAGTCTCCCTACAGCATGTACTCCTTCTGGGTCCTGTATTGTCCAGACAGAGTCAAGGTCAGTGTATCAAAAAGCTTCATGACAATACATGATAAACACCTCCTTCAAGAAAAACAAGTGGATTAGACGAAGTAAACAAAGAAAAGATCCATTCTAGAGGCAGTCAACAGATTAACAAGCTAGTTTACAAATTATCAGAAGAAAAGGGAAGATACTAAAACTGAGAGAAAACTATCAGACTTCATTAATAGTAAAAATAAAATGACCAAAAGAATATCAAGTACAGGCCTATATGCCTACTTTTCCCATCAATGTAAACATTGCTATGAGAGACATTACATGTGAATCAAGGACATTCTTGAGGAGGGAATTAGTAGGAATAGCCAGGCTCTTGCAATCAATATTCTACAATAGACCACATTTTTACCACCATGGAATTGAATGTCAGATGAAGAGAACAAAAGATCCCACTGTGATTATTGTTTCTTGATTACATAAAAAGTATTTAATTCAGAAGAAGAAATGCCTTAAAGCAGTGGTTCTCAGCCTTCCTAATGCCAGGACCCTTTAATACTCGTATGCGGGCATATCTGCATGTGGGCGGACCCACCTGGAGACAGATAGAAGAGCAGTGTCTCGATTCCTAAGACCATCAGAAATACGTGTTTTCTGATGGTCTAAGGAGACCCTTGTGACCCCTGTGAAAGGGTTGTTTGACCCCCAAAGGGGTCACAACCCACAAGTTGAGAACCATTGCATTAAAGGCTCCCTTATGACAAGGGTCATCTCCATCCATGAAATCCATACATCACAATTAATCAAGATTCTTTGTAAGGCATAACAAAGATGACCTTTTTCAATGACTCACCATAAATAATCATGTAAGGCACAAAACAAGGCAATGCATACTTCACAAAAAATGCTCACCACTATGACGGAGAAGATCCAGTATAAAGTACAAGTTAAGGAGAAATTCCCTTTAAATGACGAGATCCTCCAGGTCCTCTTATTCATAAATGGCATTAAGCCAGTTACATAAAACCCTGGAATACTGCAAAGCTTTCTGAGATACAAAACTACTGAAAAAGAATTTGGTATAACCATCTGCTCAGAATAAATCAAGCAGATTTCTATTGTCCAGATTATGATGAACAGATAAAAAGACAACCTAGAGAATTTGTATGTGTATACGTATACACATAAGTATACATATATATATATACGCATATGCACATGTATACATTCACACATGTATATATAAATATATGCTTGTGTATATATTCACATATATATGTATGCATATTTATGTGTACTTATAAATATGATAAACAACACAAATGAGTAACAAATTGGAGCCACAACTGAATAGGAGGAGGAAAGTGGACAGAGTTAATTTTGGACAATTGCAAATCTCTTTTAACGACCCCAAACTTCTCCCAGAGTTCAAGGACCATATGTTTTTTAATGCCAATATACTACCACAATTGTTGTATGGCTATAAAACATGGAATAAAACAGTCTCTGAAGAATTAAAATTTAATATTATGCAGAAAGAAAATGGAGAAACTCATAGTGGGTGTGAGCAGGCAGTAATTTACAATATAATATAACATAATGTAACATAACATTACAATACAATACAATATAATATAATATAATGTACTGTAATGTAACGTAATGTAATGTAATATAATATAATAAAACTGGGCAGCGACATATAATATAGCCAATGAGAATTTCAAAGAACTGAAGTAGATGATGTCATCAGGGAAATGGAAGATGGGCTGGTCATGTGGCAAGAGTGAGAGATGGCATATGGATAGCCAAGCACTTCACTGGCATTCTTGTGCTGTCAGGAGAATGAGGAAAGTTCATTAAATGAACTTTCTTTTATTAACTTATATAAGGTTATTTATGTAATTTATATAAAGTTACAATATTAGCATCATTCAGATTAGGTAGGCATGGGTGAGAGATGGTCTGTGATGTTTGAAGGAACAATTTAATCAGTGAAAAAACAAATACCTTTGGATATTTGAGGAAGATCTAAGAATATTTCTAGGCATCAGAACAGAAGACAATATATATAGAAGTGGAAGAGGAGAAAAAAGGAAGACCAATCATCAATGGTGAAACTTCTCAAAAAAAGCCATAGACAAAGTTTCTCCATTGTCTTTCTGCATGCTAATAATTTTCAGTATTTCAGAGACTTTGTGTTCCATGTTTTGCAGCCATATAATAATTCTGGTAGAATATTGGCATTAAAAAGATGGTCCTTGAATTCTGGGAGCACAAGAGACAGATGCTAACCAAGGTATTAAACTGGAGTAGGTCTTGGGTTTACTGGGCAGTGCAGTTTCCATGGCAATGTGGAGTACCAAATAGAATAGTGCATCAGGAGTCAGGAAGATCTGCATTAAAGTCCTAACTATGATATTTATTAACTATGTAACCCTGGACTGATCACTTGTTCTCTGTGTGCCTTAGGCCCTTTCCTAGGACTTACCTACTAAGTCCCAGATAGAAGTCCCACATAGTTTGCAGTCTGTGTTAGCAGCGGGAGTTCCCAACCTCTGAAAAAAAAATCACGTCCTGTATTTGTGTATGGTTTCTGTGATTTCTAGACCTCTTTCCCAGATCTGAGTAGCGTGGCTGATATATTAGAATTCTTCTCACAATACGATGGGGGACACCAGGTGGATTCCAAGCAGGTGAGCTTGTCTCTGAGAGCTTTGGCATTAAGCTCATGTTAAACAAAGCTGCCTACAGTGTGAAGCATGGGGGTTTGATTAACCAGCAGGCATCTCTGTACAAAGATTAAGCTGACTCTATCGTGAAAATGTGAGATTCTTCATTTAAACCCAAGTAATTTATAAGAATTCCCTGGAGAGCGTTAGGATCCCCTAGCCCACCAGGATGCCTGAGGCTCTACAACTTCTCAGCCACTCCTGGGAGCATGCCTGAATTCTCTAAAATGTATTTGGCTCCTTTGGGATTGGAGGCTGGTGCAAAGGAAAACACACAAATGTACACACATACATACACATGTAATCACTTGTATGTGTGTAAGTATATCAACATACCCATTTATTATTATTATATAAATATATTGATTTATTATATAATATGTTTATATGCATATAATTCTATCTATGCAAATGCATACACATATGCAACATATTTTCATATATGTGTGTGTGTTGTCTATGTATTATATGTATATGTATATCTTGGCCTTATGTGAGAGCCATTGAAACCAATCATTTGCCTACAATTTTCAGTTATTTCAACACAATGCATTTGAAGTCTGGCATTTATTTGGAAGGATAAACACAACACTTTAGTATTTCAATTTGCAAAGAAAATCTTGTTCAAAGCTCATGCCTGGTCTGGGACCCACAGCTCTCACAGCAGGTCAACACAGCTGCAGGCAGCCCTCTGAGATGAACCAGGAACTACCAATCAAGGTTTGAGGGTGAAGGATGCGAACCCTAAAACAGATTTTCTTTTTCCCTCCATAGGTTTCTTGGGACCAACCTCTGCCTCTCACCTTCCCATCCATATGAGCCCGTATGTGTTTGAGAAGTTTCATGGACTGAGCCATGACCCCTGTCCCATACTTGAGTCCTCACTATAGCCGAAAACATGCATTGGCACAGTATTCCATGTGTCCTGCCACTGAGCCCTAAGGACCATCAGACTTAACCATCTGCTCTGCTCTTGTACTCTCCAGACCCTGCAATATTTCCATCTGACCTACCAAATACACCTTAAGAACAGCTGTGATTCTCTATTCACCCTGAAACTGAGCTCCTGTAAAATACGTTGCTTCCTTTAATTAGAATGTGAGTTTCTTAGGAATAGGAATACAATACTTGGTAGGAACTTAAATGCTTTTTTCACTCACTCATTCATTCCTTCCAGAGGTGTCTGCATTTTTCTCAGTTTCATCACTTTTAAAACTGGGATTAACTATACTGGTGGAAAAATAAAATAGCTAATGAGTTTTAAGGTTTGAGAAGGAAATAAGCACTTATGTAGAACCAGCCATGTGTTAGGGCTTGTCAAATATTCGCTCTTTTGATGCTCCCAATCCTAGGAGTCAGGTGCTGCTTTTATCCCCATTTACAGTTAAGAAAAATAAGGTAAACAAAAGTTAAGTGACTTGCCCAGGGTCACCCAGTTAGTAAATGTCTGAAGCCGGATTTTAACTCCGGTCTTCCCGATTTCTCACGGGGGAATGAGGTGGCTCCATAGATAAAGTGGATGTGCTGATCACCTCAGACCCATCATCAGGACAGTAACACCTTTGAGGGGGGAGCAGGGAGAAGGAGGGATACCTACCAAAGGACATAAGTCCAAGTTCTTTTGATCCCTTATACCAGTGGTAGGGATCCTGCAGCCTCGAGGCCATGCGTGTTCTTCTAGGTCCTTAGGTACGAACTTGTGATTGAGTCCAAGTCTTACAGAACAGATCCTTTTAACAAGGGGATTTGTTCTTTGAAGTTTGGATTAAGTCAAATGGCTGCGCTTGAGGACCTAGAGGACCATATTCAGCCTTGAGGCTACAATTTCCCCACCCTTGGCTTTGAGCAAGTCATTTCCCCTCTTTGGGACTTTCATCCCCAACTATAAGATGAGGGAGTTAAGATTGGATGATCCCAAAGTTCTCTTATAGTTCTGACACCCTATGATCTATGCACTAAGATCCTGCCCAGCTGTAATATGTTATGATTCTATGAGCCTCATCTATACCTTCCTGAATGGGAAGGTGCAAGAGAAGGCCAGTTCTCCCATCTGTCTCTCCCAATCACTGCCTTTGAAAATCTCACTGTAGCTGGTAGCTACCCTACATTTCATAGTGTTGATGTTTAAGTTTACCTGGGAGGTAGATGTGAATCATTATTATCCCCCTTTTACAGATAAGGAAACTGATCCTCAGAATCATTACACAGCATATTCAAGGTCACATGACTAAGGAACAGAAGATTCAAAACCAGGTCCTTTGACTTCAAATCCAATATTCTCAGTCATACTCTCTCCCTCTGGCACGATTATTCACCCCCGGAATATTAATTTCAAACAGGTTCTTTTGCCCAACCATGAAGGGTGATCAGGAGGGAAGATGGAGTCGCTGATGACTGGAATGTAAAGTTATGACCTATTAATCAAGTGTGAGAGGGAGAGAAAACCCCTGAGCTGCTTGTGTGAGAGCATCTGGGTAACATCGTGGCCAGCTGCAAGGCAGAAGACAGGTCCATAATTGGCTGTCAGGGAGGCCTCCTGATATGTCTCTACCAATTGTTCCAATCTCATGATGTCACCAGTGACGCCACCTGCATTCATTAAATTACCCAGAGCCCTTCAGCTGGTGCCTCAGCCAATAATGATGACTCCCAGAGCTAGGCTGTGGGCAGGGAAGGGTTCCAAACCTGCCTGTTATGTAGCATTCATTTGCATTTTAAAATGAGTTAGGCCATGGACCATTGCAAAGCCATGACAGAGGGTTTTTTATAATAATTAGTCTTGTGGGAATGGGCTCGGAAAGGATGACTCTGTCCTAAGATTGCACTAGAACAGAGAACAAGAGGCAGCATCTTGGATGAGGGTTTCTTTTCCTGACCCATGTGAGCCCAGTGGACTGGCAGCAGCTGCTGCCCACTAAATGTAACTCCCCTCCCCACCCAGGCTCCTCCTGCACTCCTTTGCTAATGAATTCAGTGAATTCTAGACCGCCTCTGATTGTTCAGTCTCAATTAGGAATACTCTTCTCTGCCCAGGCTTTCAGTGCTGGCTTCAGGCATTTTCGAGGTCTTCCTTTCATGGGAAATTTCAATCCTTGACGTTCCTGAGTCAAATTTTACAAATACGCCCTTCAGACAAAAGCCCCAGAAATTATCTCCATACTCCTTCCTCAATCCCCAGAACCCTGTGGTTCTATAATCATAGAATTTCAGCAGGGACCTCAGAACATAGAGTTTAGAAAGACCTATATGTGATTCTATAAGATTTGAGCACATATTGGAGCTAGGAAAAAACCTAGAACCTAAACCTCCTCACTACAACCCTGGGAGATAGGTACAAGTATTATATCCATTTTACAGTTGAGAAAAGTGAGGCAGACAGAATTTGAGTGACTTCCCCAGGATCATATAGCGAACAAGTTTCTGAGGCTGGATTTGAACTCAGATCTTCCTGAATCCAGGGCCAGTGCTCTGCACACTACCCCACCAGTGCTCTATCTGTGTATATATATGTATATATAAATATACACATATACACATATGTTTGGGATGAAAAATAACCCTCATCTTTAATTTAGTGAAAAAATAAACACAGAGATCTCTTACAATAAGAACAGTTTATTCTCTTCCTCGGGAGAAGAGGGCAGTCTTCCCCATGACTCATCATGGAGAAGGGACTTGTTACAAAAGATGGTGCAAGAATTTATACCCTAATATAGTCAAGCCCCCTTCCCAACTGTCTCCTCTCTCATTGGCTGAGAGCAAAACTTAACCAAATTCTTCCCCAAATGGGACAGAATAAAAGGTGGGGAGGGTCCCAAAGCAAGGGAGGAAGAGTGAGCCTGGGCTATCCCCAACTCCCACTGGCCAGGATTTTAAAAGTCATGGAGTCCAACTCTCTCCTTTTACTTATAAGGAAACTGAAACACCAAGAAGGTAAATGAGTTCTAGTCCTGGCCCTTCCACTTATGACCTATGTGACCTTGGGTAAGATACATCCTTCCTCAGTTGTGAACTAATCCAACCCTTCTGGAAAGCAATTTGGAACTATACCCAAAGAGCCAGAAAACTGTGCGTGCCCCTTGACCCAGGAATACCATTACTAGATCCATATCCTAAAGAGATTTTTAAAAAGGGAGAGGGGGGAGTTGAAAGGAGCTATTTGTACAAAAAAAGTTTATAACAGCTCTTTTTATAATGGCAAAGAATTAGAAATTGAGGGAATGCCCATCAATTGGGGAAAGTTTGAACAAGCTGTGCTATATGAATGTGATGGAAGACTATTGGGCTATAAGAAATGATGAGCAGGCAGATTTCAGAAAAACCTGGAAAGACTTATATGAACTATTGCAAAGTGAAGTGAGCAGAACCAGGAGAACATTTTGCACAGTAATGGCAATATTGTATGATGATTAATTATGAGTGACTTAGCTATTCTCAGCAATACAATGATATAAGACAATACCAAAGGACTCATAATGAAAACTGTTATCCACTTTCGGAGAAAGAATGGATGGAGTCTGAATGCAGATCAAAATGTGCTATTTTTCACTTTCTGTACTTTTTTCATGTTTTTCTCCCCTTTGGGTATGTCTTCTTTCACAAATGGCTAATATGGTCATGTATTTTGCATGATTGAACACGTAGTGTTTATTGTCTCAGATGGTAGAAGGTGAGGGAGGGAGAGAGAAAATTGGGAACTCAAAAAAATTTTAATGAATATTAAAAATTGTCTTTACATATAAACTCTTTTTACATGCAACTAAGTAAAAATTATTTTAAAAAAAAAGACACACTCTTCCTCCATACCTGAATTTCCTCTTCTGCAAATCAAGGGAATTTCACTAGATGAACCCTAAGGTACCTCCAGGCTCTAGCATCCTACGTAATTTTCTTGCAAGCCACTGAAAATGACCTACTGAATTGCTTCCCCACCTTGCCTCAGGATCATAGAGACCAAACTGATGGAATCTCTTGTGTTTGGGTGGCTGCCCAGAACTTAATGATATTCACCCTAGGCCTAGGGCATGGTGGCTGCTTGAAAGAAGGCTACCCCAGAAAATGCTGAAACTGAGAGAGACCTTGGAGGTCATTTACTCCCATCCTCACCCCACTCCCATGTTAAAGAATGGGAAACAGACCTAGAGAAAGGAAGAAATTGATTCAAGGTCACACAATCGGTTGTTGACACTGTTGAAGCTAGAACTCACTAAGGGTCTTGACTTCCACGACACCTTCCTATTCCTGTCTGGGAAGTCTGAAATCCCCATAATATTTACCTCTCAACAGGTAGTTACAACTTGTTCATTATTCTACCTTCTTTGAAGGCATGAACTCTGTGACCGTAGTATAGTGGCCTCATTATTCCAACAGCAGACTGCGCTCAAGATGAATTTCCCCAAAGGCCCCCAAACTTTGCCATTTTATTACTATGTCACTCCCCATTTTAACTCATATTAATCATAAGGATACATTTTTTTTTACTTTGCTGTGGATTCAAGTAACCCCTTCCAAGCACTAAAGTAAAGATTGGGTTTGGGAGAAGGAAGAAAAAGTACTAATTCAACATGGCGTCTTCTTTGTATCCCAAGTTAATATATCTATGGAAAGATTATTTCGGGTTTTCAGTTTTCTTAGGGACAGAATGTGAAGGGACTGATTTTTCTCCGGTGGTTCTCAATTGCTATTAGAGACAGAGATTGACTCAGAATGGAAATGAGGCTTAGAAGCTAGCCCAGCCAAACTGACCCGAGGCCAGTTCTGACAATGGCACTTCACCAGCTCTAAATATCCCCTTGACTCCCACATTCCCCCCCCCCCCCAAAAATCCCACACCAACTAGAAACTCCCGCTATGGATCTCAGCTCTCCTGAAGGGGAGAAGGGAAAAGATAAGGACTTATAAAGCACCTAAATATTCACCAGATGAT
>CM053595.1:27411248-27461880 GCA_028646575.1 Pseudocheirus occidentalis | reverse complement strand
CCAACCATTAGACACTTCAGGCACAAAGTCACTCACAGAGATGTTTACCACACCAGCTCCCTCTCTGTATTCTAATATTAAACTCTCTTTGTCAGTCACCCCAGTGAAGCTAGGAAAGAGTCAGAATCATTACTCCCTGGGTATATATTGGTTTATATAGGGGTGGGAAACCTGCAGCCTGAAGGCTGATGAGGGAGAAGGGTTTGCAGGGATTTCTAAGAAATCCTTAGAGGGTTTTTTAGTCTGAAAAGTTCTGCAGACCTCAAGCAATCTTGTAAATCAAGATTGTAAAAGTTTATTACACTTTTCAGTGGGCAGGGGGTTGGCTTAGGAGACCTGTGAAAGTGCAAGAGTTAGTGATACAGATTATATAGTAATAAAACCATAAATCTGGTATCAATTATGTTAACTAGGTGTATAAGGGTGGGATTAGGGAGGAGTTAAGGAGTGGTCAATGCTTAAAGGGACATGTACTTTTTATATCAATTGCGCAGACATATTGTTCATAATTCACTGGGAGAAAGCCCATGGGGGAAGGGGGGCGACCTACCAGGAGGTCTGGTTTTTGCCTTGAAATGTCACTAGGTCATTTTGTGGTCAGGGCTGACTGAGAAGTGTCCAGTCTGTTACCCATCAATGTCCTGTTTGACAAGATGGATGTTGGGAAGCTAGACTAAATGGGGATTCAGTATGAGCCTAATTGGTGAGGAGTTATCTTACTGATAATGCCTTGAAGAATTCATAGCTGCAGCTGGCCACTAGAACAAGGGGGCTATACATTTCTCTAAACTAAAGGGTTTGTTGATAAATGTTTTGGGAAGGATTCATAGGTATAGCTTGTTATTGTACCAAGCAGAGATAAAGCAGTTTATGAGTTACAGCTAGGCAGAGTGTTGGTCTAGGGAAGAGGCAGAGTGAATGGTTTTAGGCTAGGGGAAGTGTGATTTTTACAACTTAATTACAAGGGCTGGTATTACAAACATGGGTATCCAAACACAAGTGTGATTTTTACAAATTGAAGTTACAACTGAATGTTACAAACAAAGGCACCCCAGCACCCCATCAAAGGCCACATGTCAAATGAGTCAAATGAGGCCCTTTGACTGAATAATTCGGATTTAGTCAAAGGTTCACATTTGAGGACCTTTGAGTCCACATGCAGCCTCGAGGCCACAGGTTCCCTACCCCTGGTTTAAACCCTTCCATAGAATCATAGGAGCATTGATCTAGATCTGGAAGGGGCATCAGAGATTATCTAATCCAACTTCCTCTTTTGTAGATAAAGGAATTGAGACGCAGAGGGGGTAAAATGATGTATAAGTAATTAGTAGCAGGAACTTTGACTCCAGACCCTTATTCCACTCTTCCCTAGTACTTCTCCCATCCCCTAGTTCTCTCTTAGAGACACCAATCAGCACATATCACCCCAGTAAAATGGTCAAGTGGTCAAAGCAGGCAATTAGCATGGGAAAATTCCCTGTACCTCAAAAGTGGTGGAAGGGAGAAAGAGAAGGAGAGGAGGAAGATAAGGAGAAGGGAAGGAGAGACAGAGAGAGACACAGAGAAAGACAGAGACAGAGAAAGAAAGAGAGAACATAAAGGTAAGGGATAATTGACTTGGTCTGTCCCATACTTTCCACACCCTGAAATTCATTTAAAGCCACTGAAGATTGTTGCTGAATTTAAGGAATCAGGGAAAACAGTGAGAATTGCATCCCTCACCCCAAAAGGTCCATTCCTGTTTTTGCCTCTCTCCTTGGAGGTTCAGCTGAGATGCCTTCCAGCCCCTCTTTCTGAAAGACTGAGAAATATTTTATTGAATTTCCCTTTATCACCTGAAGACAACAATCCCCTAAAATGTAATATCATTTTGATAGGTGTCCTCTTCTTTCCCCAGCATTATTGCCGTCATCCAGGCAGGGAGGCACTGCATCCATTTGAAGTGCCACCCACACACTTAGGCCAGATGCTTCCTCTCACTTCCAAAAAATATCTAAGCCTTAACCAGACCATTTACCAGGCAATAGCATAACTCATATTTCTAGGATGTTTTGCCAATTTAAAGCACTTTATGTCCATTATCTTATTGGATTCTCACAACAAACCTAGCAGGGAGAGAGGAGATGTGCAATTTATTCTTATTTTAGAGATGAAGAAACTTAGGTCCATAAAGGCCAAGTGACTTGTCCGTGGTTATATACTAAGCCAGGGTTAGAGATGAAACCATAGTCTAGGTCTCCTGACTCCTGCACAGCATCCTTTACCACTCTACCCTTGATATGTGCCCTCCCAAGGTTCTACTCAGACACCTACCTCAGTATTCTTCACCTTGTCCTTGGTTCCTGATTTCTTCCCTTGTATTTTGTCTTTTATGTTCTTGACCCTGCTGAGGCTTAGTGGAAGTAACCATGGGGAAATACAGGCATTGGTTGGGAGAAAGTCCCAGAGACCTATATAAGAAAAAAAAATGCTAGGAATGAGTGCCATGTAAAAATGGATTTCTCAGAGCATAATGTCAGTTGATAGGAAATGTGATTTGATTTACAGAAATTAAATTTATATGCAACTATTCAAGATTTAACCAAGGTCTGCGCGCAACTGTTCACACAGTATCTAAAGCTCATATAATGACAAGGGAACCGTCATGACAAGTTATCAAAAGCTAATATATTATTTTCATTTTTGGGAAGGAGCAATAGGAGATTTAGTAATTACCAGGTGAGCCACTAATTAATGTGTAAATTGCTTGATAGCTTTAAGGAAGATTATCAGGAGAAAGCATAAGGCTTTGCTACTCCCACAGAAGCTAAAATTCCAGAGCTGGAAAGCACCTCGCAATAACAACAATCATGTCATTGCTGCTAATAATCAGCATTACTGTTATTAAGAAAGCTACTGCTCCCACATTCCTATAGCATATCAAGGCGGACAAAGGGCTTTCTTCACAATAACTCCATGAAACAGCTCATTTTGTAGAGGAAGAAGAGTGTCAGGAGGTGGAAGAGACATCAGAGAGATCATCTTGACCAATAGTCTCATTTTACAAATAAAGAAACTGAGGCACAGAAAGAGAAATAACTTGTCTGAGTTCACATGAATAAAAAGTGACAGAGCCAGACTCAGCACCCCAACAGACTGATCCATACTTGGGCTATGGGATGGTTCCTGTCTTTTGAACTTCCATGCCAAAGGCCTGTGAAACAATTCCTCTTACTTGGGAGAGAGAAAACCTCCAAACACCTGATAGCCCCTTCCTTCTCTATCAGTTTAAGAACAAGGAAAAGAATACAAATCAAGGAAGTCTAGCCTTGATATCTTGACTTTGGTTGACAGAGGAAAAATCATAAAGTAGGTGAAATGTGTATTGAGATCTTCCCCTGCCTCTTCTTTCAGTACCTTTTTCTGACCCCTCTCCCTCACCCCATTCCATTGATTCCTGTTCATATCCAAGTGTGTTGTCCCTAGACAATGCCTGCATTTAATGGTCCTGTTTCTCTTCCCTTCTTCCCTCAATATCGGCTCTGAGGAGCTATCACAATGAGATAAATGACAGTCTTATTCATACTGCAGTGTATATGACTGATACCAGTTTAACTTTCTGAATCATCCTTCCCAGGGGAAGTATCTGCAGGAGACAAGATCTTAAAACAAAAGAAGGATGCTGGAAAAATGGAGTATCCATGGTAGGTCTCTGGGGAAGAAATTTTGAGCAGAAAGGTATCTCAAATCTCATTTCTCTCATTCTTTCATCTCTTTCTCTTTTGTTTCTCTTTTTTCCTCTGTCTGTCTGTGTCTATGTCTATGTCTGTCTTTCTTTTTCTCTCTCTCAACCCAACCCACTTTGACCAGTGAGTCAATAAACAAATATTTAAATGCCTAAGTGCTGGAAAGGGTGCTAAGCCCTAGAAATACAAAGAAAGATCAAAGGCATCCCTTGCTCTCAAGAAGTTCACAATCTAATGGGGGAGACAATGTGCAAGCAACTGTATATTATATACAGGGGAAAACCGAAATTAAACAAGATGGTTAAACAAGGCACTGAGGTTGGGTCGAGATTTCATGTAGAAGATAGGATTTTATCTGAGACTGAAAGAAGCGAGGGGAGCCAAGAGGAGGAGATAAGTAGTAAGAGCATTGCAAGCAAGAAGGGCAGCCAATGAGAATGTCCTGTGTCAGGGGATGGAGTGTCTTGTTCGACAAACACCAAGGAGGCCAGTGTCACTGAATCACAGAGTTCATGGAGAGATGTAAGGCAGAAGAAGATTGGAAAGGAAGAAGATGGAGGGCAGGTCATAAAGGACTTTGAATGAGAGAGGAATTCATATTTAATCCAGAGGTGGCACGGAGTCTCTGGTATTTATTGAGTGGAGGGAAAGGGTGACATGATTAGACATGTGCTTTAGGAAGACCACTTAGACAGCTGAATGGAGAGTAGGCTGGAGTGAGGAGAGATTTATGACAAAGACCAAGGAGTTGGGAGAATGAGTTGAAGTATGATTGGTGCTGGAAAGGATGGTTACCCATGCTTTATCATCAGGAGGGAGCCAGGTCTCAAATGAGTCAGAAGAGGGGAGGAATAAAAAAGGAAAAGATATAATATGAAAGCAAGTTAGTTAGCTATTAACAGTGGAAAGGATAAATAGCTTTAAAGACAGAGACTTGGGGGAGGAGGAGGTAATAAGAATATAGCAATAACAGAGTGGGAGTGGAAAGTTGGGTTTAAATAATGACAGTTTAGGATTCAGAATCACTGAGATGAGGAAGGTTCGGCCAAGTAAGAATTTATTAAACATTGAGGAATGAGTTCAGGCAAGTTATCAACTTCCCTAGGGATTTGACCTCATAGTAGAGTTCTCCCAGGTCAGTTAGGCAGGACCATGTATCTGAAAAATTGTTATGGAGAAAGGAGTAGAGAGGAACCCAACAACCTCATGCTCAAAGAAATGGACTAGTAGAGGGAATACAATGGAATGGCATTGCTTGGGTATGATGACTGGTGAACAGGTCCTATTGTTCCTCCCCTTCACTGGCTGATGGGAAAGCTGGTCACTTTAACAAAGGGAAGACAGAGATGGGAGGGGTAGGAGTGCTGGCCTTATGGTACCCAGTGGCACACAGCCCAGAGTCAGTCACACAGCCCAAAGTCACACAACAAAGTTGACCAGAGCTCAGCAGATGCCAAGGCATCTGTGACTGCAGTGATGGTGCAGCTGGGGTCTTCACATTCCTGCATGCCAGAGAAGAAGGAAGCCAGGAAGGGAGGAAGAAAGCTAGGGGTGGGGTCTCTTCAGTGGAAAATAAAGTCGTCAAAGACATCACCTCCTTTTCCAGCAAAAGCCAGCAGCCATATAACTACACATAGTCTGGTCTCTAAGATTTGCCAGTCAGCTGCCTGCCTATCTCTGGACACCAGAGGGCACTGAACCTTAAATGGAGCTAAAGTGAGATTTCTAATTTAGATGGTGCCTTTATCCTTGGGGTCTACATCTCTTCCCTCCCACTTCTCAGGACAGAGCCTTTAGAGGAATTCAGGGATTAATAATGGACCATCTATGGAGAATGGTTGTTTCTGAAAGTGTTCTCTGCCCTGGTCAAACCCCACTTGGAATACTCTACCCAATTAGGGGTGCCATGTTTGAAAAAAGAACATTGGCAAATTGAAACCCATCCAACAGGATGATTTATCATGAGTAGTAACTAAATTATGGGTGTGATTTGTAGACCTTAAATCCGTTAGAAAACAAATGTAAGCTATTGTTATTGTAAGAGGAGACTTTGAAACAATTAGAAGCAATTAAACTAAAAATACCTTGTAGTGGGAGTGGCAGATATGATAACTATCTTCAAGCATCTGAAATGCTATCATGTGAAAGCAAAATGAAACTTGTTCAGTTTGACCCCAGAGAGCAGAAGTAGGATTTTCCAATGAGGGAAAGTTGTATGAACCAGATTTGGGCTCCATTTAAAGAAAAAGTAATATATTGTGTTAGAAATTTAGAAATAAAGTCTGGTTTCAAATTCCAGTTCTGCTTCTTACAAGCCACATGATCTTGAGGAAGTCACATGACCTCTTTGAGCCTCAGTTTCCTCACTTGTAAATTTAGAGGTTGGGGATTTATGACTTCAAATGTACATTTCAGTCATAAGTCCGGTGAAAGATACCAGTGCTGAAGAATCATGTACTGCTTTGGGAGAAGTGCTCCAAGCAGAAGCATGATGGGTATATGTCACAGATATCATAGAGTAGATTCCTCTGAATCTCTAACTTAGACTAGATGCCGTTCAGCTTTCTTTCACCTTCTATATTATACTCATCTATAGTTGCCCTCTGCTGTATGAACTCAAGTTTGTAGCTTGTGACTTGTCGATACCTCAGAAACTTTATAGCCATTGGGAACCCGCAGCCTTGGAGAGTTGCCTGGGCTCCAATTTACAGACATGGAAAATGATGAACAGCATCCCACATACCCAGCCAAAGCCAAGGCCAAAGGTTGCCCCCCATCCCCACCAAAAGCAATAGGGCTATTATGTAATAACCATCCTGGCCGTTGAGGCTTCCCAGAGCTAATGGTTCTGAGCCCCTCTGAGTCTCACTGGGTACAGATTGCAGAGTAGTTGAAATGAACACAGCATAGGTAACCTGTGTCAAATCTGGTACTCTAAAGATCTCTACTAACCTCAACTTTGTGTGAGACTGTGTTATTCATAGGACTAGAATCACAGAAACTCATCCAGGGAACTTTACCACTATTCTGTGTATCATAGAGTATAGTTCTCTAGGAGAAGGGAAGTAGGGGTGGGATAGGAAGGCCAAAATTGGTCTGTTTACAGAGGTTAGAAGTAATTAGCAGATTCACAGAGCCAGACAGATTACTAGGGTTTAGCAGCCATTTATGAGAACTAACCCCCAATAACCTGCTTAGAATCTGAAGGTTAGCTTTGCAAGCTGCCACCACCCCACAGAGGGTCAGAGCTATGAGAACTCACAGGAGTAGCATGCTGAGGGAAAGAACCTAATGATGGAACTAGTCCTAGAAAGATGGAGAAAACATGAGAGAGTAACCCTAAATCCAGAGTACTGAATCAAAGAACCGCAAAATCTTGCATCTTAGATCTCGAAGTGACCTCTAATGGAAAGCATTCAATCCAATTTGTACCTGATGTGTGAATCCCCTCTACAATATTACCAACAAATGGTCACCCATCCTTTCCTGGTACATATCCAAGAATAAAGAGCTCTCAACTTACTGAAGCTATCCATCCCCCCTCTCCCACCATGATGTCTCTACATGTGCTGTCTGTACCTAGAAATGGACTCTATGTCTTGGAGCTGGGGGGCAGTGGCGGGGGGGAGGAATGGATGTAGTCCATGGACATTTTTCCAAGAGAGAAATGGCTGATCCGCTAGAAATTCTGACCTATGCTGTAGCAAGGTGAAGTCAGCTCTGTAGCTACCCACCCCACCTTACTCCTTGGCCTCAGAGCTTTTGGAATTGTCCCAAGTAAGTCACGTACTATTGACAAGAGGAATTAATTACAATAACTGAAGTAGTGGGAGTAACTTAGAGTCAGAAAATTTGGCTCTGAGCCCAGGCTCTATCACCTAGTTGCTGCCTAATCTTGGTAAGGGGATAAACCTCTCTGAGCCTCAATTTCTTCATCTGTTCAATGGGGATATAAATCCCGGTCCTGCTTTATTCACAGGGTCATTAAAAGGATCAAGTGAAATACTATTCTCAGCAGGTTATTGCCTATACATAAGAGACTATTATCTTAGAACTCCCTTGGGCTAACTTCCTAAAACTGTCTTTGTCAATCTTCAGGGAAAGTTTCCCTCCCAAAAAAACTGATTCAAGATTCCTGCAGTTTAACAATAATAAGGATCATGCACTCCTCCTTCTCCTCCTCTCCTCGTCCTATTTTATGAGAAATGACTGCCCCAGAGGAGAAGGAGAACGAGTGGAAACGTGACAAGCATTCTCTTCCTATTAATATCTTCTCACATTGCAGTCAGTCCTAAAACTCCCCACAGCTGAGAGAGGAGGGAGAAAGGGAGGAAAGAGGATTAAAAGTGCCCAGAATTCAGGTCATGGATAGTTAATTGGTACTACCCTTGGAGAAGCATTGTGATGGAAGGGAGACACTGGATTTGGAATCAGCTGACCTGGGTTTTAGTCTTAGCTCAGCTTCTGGTTCACCATGTGACCTTCAGCAAGTCACTAAAACTCTGAGCCTCAGTTACCTCATCTGTAAAATGGGGATAATCATTCTGACACTAAGGCCCTTGTAAAGAAAAGTGTTTAACAGTCATAAAACACAATGGAGATTGAAGGCATTGCTTTCTTTGATTAAGCCCTGGATTTAGATTTGCCTAGATGGTCTTGTGGGCATGCTGAAATGACATGAATGTTCATATGTAACCTATTCAGAGTAATTATATATTTTATGTATTTCAGTGCTTCCTAAGTCTCTAAAAGTTCCTCATCTCTATGATAAGCCTGTCTATCTGATCTCAGCCTTTTATATACTTATATTCTAATTAGCATTACATTTATCTTACGTATGGATACATATATAGTTATCTATATATGTATATCTATCTATATATATATATATGTATATATGTATATTTCTTCTAGTAGAACATAAGCTCCTTGGGAACAGGGAAAACTTAGGTCTTTCACTGTGTGAACAGAGTTTTGCACAATATAGCTCCGATAAAGCATCAAAAGATGCACACCCGGAGGAGACATCCCCTAGAGGCCTGACCTCTGACTGACAATTCTTTATTCTTCCCTCAATGGGAACCTAGGAGCCTTCCCACAAGCAAATCTCCCCTAAGTAAACTTCCCTTAGTGGGCTCCACTTGAGATTATTAATGGACCAGGAAGATGTACGACATCTACAGACAGGTCAAGGAGGATAAATATTGAAAAAAAAAGTCCCTGAATCTAGTGATTAGGACCTCACTTGTGACCACAAAGAGGATCATTTCTGTAGAGTAGTGGAGCATAAGCTTGACTAAACGGGTAGGGGTACTAAGGAACTTTGGGAGAAGCTAGGTTGCACACTGCATAGAGTGTTGGGCCTGAAGTCAGGAGGACACATCTTCCTGAGTCCAAATCTGGTCTCAGAACTTATTAGCTATGGGACCCTGAGCAAGTCATTTAACCCTCTTTGCCTCAGTTCCTTCCTCATCTGTAAAATGAGTTTGAGAAGGAAATGGCAAACTACTCCATTATCTTTGCCAAGAAAACCCCAAATAGGATCGCAAACAGTTGGACATGACTGAAATAACTGAATAACAACTATAAATAATGATTCTATCGAGAACATAGCACAGTAGAGTGGGAAGAAGACAGGATTTGAAATCAGAGGACCTAGGTTCAAATCCCGGAATCTACTTCTATTATCCTTCCTCATTTCTACATACTGGCTTCCCTGGTTTCCTTTAAATCCCAACTAAAATCCCACATTTTCCAACAACCCCTCTTTCCTATTCCCATAATTTGAGTGCCTTCTCTCTTTTTAATTATTTCCTAGTTGTCCCGTCTTTATCTTATTTGTAAACGTTTGTTTGTTACATTAGATTGTAAGCTCCTTGAGAGCAGGAATTGTCTTTTACCTTTTTGTATCCCCAGTGCTTAACATAGGGTCTGGGACATAGTAGGTACCTGTAATGAATAATGTAATTTAAGATCTTCCCTGCCCATTAATAGGCCTGAGGGAGGCTTGCTTGTAAAGGCTTTCAATTTTTTTGCTAATTTCTAATTAGGCACTGAGTCACAAAGGCTATGATGCCTTCTGGCTCTGAGAAGTGTATATATACTCTGAGTTGGTATTTTGCTTTGGAACCTCTCTTATGAGAAGGATGGTTTGATTCCCTTCTCAAGATTCTGAGTGGCTATAAGGTCAGAACTCCCCAGCTGTTCAAATGTAAAGGTTCTTTCAATCCAAGGGTTATGTAAAGTGTATAGTTGATTCAGGCAGTCAGATCCCTATCGATGTTTATTTCTCTGTTTGTATTTTCTCTGAAGTTCAGGGTGCTTACTTTTCCCCTGAACTAGTGAATGTAATATTTAAAAATTGTTGAACCCTTAAACAGCTATCTTTCCTAGTAAAGCAGGTCTAAGCACCTGTGCTAGCAGCCATCCTGGGTATGCCAGTGTAGCTGCTGCTACAGATGTTAACACTGTTGACCATAATTCTGCTAGATCCAATTTCTGTAAAAACTGTAAAATCTAGAAGGCCACATGTGGCCTCAACATCACAGGTTCCCCACCCTTGTGCTAGATCTCCCCCCTCTATTTTCAGAGACACCTCTCTAAATGCTCTCTTCAACTCTCTCTTTCACTGACTCTATTTCTTGATGACCACTAATGTGACGTCCCCAGAAGTCTTTTGTTGGCTCTCATCTCCAGAGACCATGCCTAGGAACAACTAAACTGCTTAGCTCAGCACACCCTAGGATTGTGTAGTTTCCTCTTCACAACCACACTACCCCACTTTGACCTCTTGCTCTGATAATCGAATAAAATCAACAAGGCTTTTGATCTTGAGAAAAGACATGTTAATGGACTGCCTTATTGTTCCACTCATCCACTTTGGAATTTTCCTGGCCACAGTTCTCTTCTTTGCCCACCACTCTCCACATGTATTTCTTCCCCGTTAGAATGTAAGGTGCTCTGTGAATCAGCATACCTATTCTGGAATGAAATTTGGCATCATGCAAATAAAGTAGGTGAAATGCCTGTTCTGTTTGACATAGAGATTCTATTGCTGGGTGAATATCCCAAGGAGGTCATTAACAAAAAGTAAGACTCCGAATTCTTTTCTAGTTGCAAAGAGCTAGAAACAAAAAATATCTATTGGGCAATGGCTAAACAAATTGTGGCATGTGAATGCAATAGAGTGTTATTGTACTTTAAGAAACAATGAATACGATGATGTCAAAGCACCCAGGATCTTGAAAAGCAATTGCAGAGTAGGTAGTACCAAACCAAGAGAATAAAGGATCCAAGAATCAGAGTGGAATATGGCTCTAGTATATCATCTTCAGGTGAGGTGATGGAGATGAGAGAGGCTATTAGTATTCAGCAAAGCCTATCCAATGTCAGATGGGATATGAATAACAGGACAATGGATATTTAGTTGGGGAAGGGGAAAGTACATTTTTCCCTTTGACTGTGACTAGTAGTATTGGTCCCAGTGGTTTGACTACCAGTTGATGTGCTGGAAAGAGGAGACGAAGATCCAGAAAGAACTCCCTCCCCATCTCCTCCTTTCAAGATCCTTTTCTTTGTTCAACGCTCTAGAGCAATTAGAAGTCAAAGTTTTTTAACAAGCAGGCAATTTAATTAGATCTCATGCCTTAGGGAAATTATTTTAGCAGCTATGTGAATGATTAATCACAGAGGACTTCCAGCTAAGATGGCTTCCTAAACAGGAGGCAGACTCTACAAGTCCCACAACTCCAGAAAAACTCTAAGAAAGACCCATGGTAGGGACCATAGAGAATAGCTACCTCCTATTACTGTAGCACTTAGACAGACAGTACAGACTTCCTGAGAAAACACTAAATATCAAAAATTCTTGCCATTCTAAAAGTCTCCCAAAAGAAGTAGCAAATAACAACTGTAAGGACTCAAGGTTAAAAAATAATAAATTTCCTACAAAGACTATATGGATACCTAGAAGAAATGAAGAGATTAAAAATGGGGGAAAAAACGTTCTGGAGGAAAGAACTGGAAAGAGAATAAATCACTTAGATGAGAAAGTAGTAAATGTTACCCAATAAATGAAAACCAGTATAGACCAAACAGAAATCAATGATTCCACAAAACAAATAGATAGATAAGCATATGCATATACATTAGAACAAAATCCAAAGATTGACAACATAGAAGAAAATGTAAGGTGTCTGATATCAAAAACATCTGACCTGGAAAACAGGTCAAAGAAATATTTTAAAACTCTGACACTCTCTGGGGGTAAAAAATAGTAAGAAGCCTGGATGCTATATTTCAGGAAATTATAGATCAAAACTGTCTAGATTCACTAGAACCAGAGGGCAAAGTAAAGATAGAAAGAATCCACTAATCACCTCTTGAGAGTAACCCTAAAAGGGAAAGTCCCAAGGATGTCACAGACAAAATCCAAAGCTCCCACATTTAAGAAAAAACATCACAATCATCCACAAAGAAATATTGCAAGTACTAGGTAACTAGAGGCAAGATCACTCAAGATCTTTCAGCATCTACAATAAATAAGAGGAAATGTTAGAATCAAATATTTCAAAAGGCAAAAAAATAGAAGCTTATAAGTAAGAATAACTTATCCTGCAAAGTCAAGTATAATACTGAGAGGGAAAATAGACCTTTAATGGAATATAGGGCTCTCAGTCCTTTCTGATAAAAAGTCTAGAGCTGAGTAAGAACTTTGAAATATAAGCTTAAAAATCCAGTGATACTTGAAAAAGTAAATTTAATTGAGCAATTAGACAACGTGCTAAAATCCTAAAAGAGGGAGAAAAAAGGAAGGATCCTTCAGCATCTTGATTTAAGCTTGCATCTGCTTTCAGGAAATGTGTGTTGATAGCCAAGGTGTTCAAGCAAGCATGGCACCCCATTCTCTGGTATTATCATAACACAGTTTACTGCATGTGTATTATAATCACCCACCCATCGATTCATTCATACCTAACAAATAGAAACTGAAATGGGTGGCCTAAGAAAGTGATGGGTTTCCCCTACTCCTGAACATCAAGTAGAAATTAGTTTAATATCATCAGAGAAACTGTAGAGGGGATTCTGGCACAAATGGGGTTCAGACTACATGCCTTCTGAGTTCTTTTTCTGGTCAAGATACTGGGATTCAATGGTTTTCTCCTCAAAAGTCTACTGATAGGATATTTTTTCCAAAGTAATATAACAAAACCTTTGCTTGAAGGAAGACTACATACTGCCAGACAAATGAAGACCAATGCCTTCAATTTATGACAGGTATATATAAAAGGGAATGCTTGCTTTTTGAGTTTCCAATATTTCTAGCTCCCCCCCAATTCTTTCTTCCCCTTCCCATCCCCCATCCTCACCTTTCTCCCTTCACAATTCCTAAAATATCTTCTGTTTGGAAACATCATTGTGTGTGTGTGTGTGTGTGTGTGTTTCCATTTGCAGAACTAAAAGCTTGCTCAGCTGCAATGAAGAAACTGACCAGAGGGTACAGGAGGAACCCAGGGAGCCCAGAACATGGATGGCAAGCTAGATCTCTGAGTCATTTCGGGAATGATTCAAATGGCCACTGGGATGGAAGCCAGTGATGCCTCGTCTTCCAAAGGGTCACTAAACAAGCCAGTCTTCAGGGCTCAGCAGAGTACAGTTCACTCAGGATTGGTATCTAGTGTAGGCTACTGTCTGCATGATTTGAATTAAAGAACAGGGAATAATAACAGGTCATACTTCTACAGTACTTTTCAGGTCACAAAACTTCTTCACAGTACCAGGAGAGTTGTTAATCGCTCCCAAGAAGCATTATTACTCCTTCCAGGGAAGTATTATGCTTTCCCTTTTCCAGATGAGGAAAGGTGGAGAAAGGATGTCCCAAGTCATGCAGCTAGGAAGTGAATGATTGTGGGGACTCAGACCCAGGCCTTCTCATCCCACATCCTAGCATGCTGTTGCTGTGCAATTACTTATGGCTCTAAAATCCTATGATTCTATGAGCAGCAAATTCTGAAACAGTCCTCCTTTCCTACCCAGAATAAGCAAGCCAAAAAACCCCATAAGGAGGTCTGAGTTATGGGTGATTTACAGCAGAGGAAGCATGGCTGCTGCAGAGTCATTTCAGGAAAGGCACCATGTTCTAAATCTTTAGCTCTGGCCTAGCTGGCCTCTGGGGGAAGGTTTGTTTCCTTGCTGTCCTTAGCATTTCAGTTTAAGGTCAAAGAGGTTCCTGCTGCCTGCTCTGTGCTGCAGATGAGCTATACTTTGGGGCTTGGGGACAAATTCATTTTCCAGTGGCTTCTTTAGACAAAGCACAAGGCTGATCATAGACAAACATAGCATCAGTGAGTGCCCACACAGTGCTAGCCCAAAGGCCCTGGGTACTTGATGGTAGATTAAAGCATCATGGAATAGAGTAAAGGTAGAGACACCAGAGAAAAACTCTCATCATCATTTTTCCTAGGTCAGGCCCTAGAGATGCTCAAGTATTCCTCCTGGAAACTTGTTAAAAATTGTTCCTAATTCTGCCCTCTAGGGTGACACAGAATAAGTCCTCTTTCTTTTCCCCATAAAATCCTTGAAGGCTATGATTTCACAAATTTTTCTCTTTTCCAGGCTAAACACTCCAGGGCTTTGCATCCCCTCAGTCTCCTGATCATTCTTTGCTGTTCATTTGCTCAATACCGCGCCTCCCCCACCCCGCCCCACCCCAAAAAAATATAATGCTCGGACCTGGATGTCAGGGAGTCCCGGGATTGAGAATGATAGCTAGTAGCCATTTCAAATCTTTGGAACCAAAAGGGATTTTAGAATGTCAGAGCTGAGAGGAAACTTAGATATTATCTAATTCAGTGCTCCCTTTTGCAACAAGGAAATTGAAGCCCCAAAACAAGTGGTTTGGCCAAGGTCAGCAAGACAGCTGACCAGGATCAAAACCAGGATCCAAACATCCAAACATGATCTTCGAACTCTCAACCCAGAGTCCTTTACATGATGCCACATTAATAAATGTTAGGTCAACTTCCATGGTCAACCAAGGTCTAGACTTCCCAAGCTTGACATGGAAGAGGAAAAAGAGAAACACAATAGATATAAAACTGATTAAATGGAAGAAAACTCCATACATAATTGGAGTATAAACCATTTCAGATGTGAATAATGATATGAAGACAGGCAATTTATTTTAAGTATTGGAGACTTTCTGATCACCAGTTTAGCTATATTTGAAACGTGCTCACCGATATTAGGAGGATAACAACGCAGAGGGATCTTAGTCCCTTTCAGTCCTCACAATATAGAAAGTTGGAAAGTAGAATGCAGAATGTCAAAACTTGGAGGGACCTTAGAACACTAAATGTCAGAGATGGAAGAAGCTTCAGAATGTGAGAGCAGAAAGTCACCTTAACCCTTATCCCTTGTAAGAGCTTGGGGAGTGAAAAAATTGAGGGAACCAGTGGCAAGATGGGGTGGAAATTGATTGAACTATACTGACTATCTTATGACTCAATTCTGGAGCTAGGTCAGTTCCCTTCCTATTCATTTTTGGATCTAGTCCAAATTCTGTCTTGTGAGAAACTTATTCAATTGTGGGAATCAGGAGCAAACCTTATTGCATTGTTTAAACCTAGGCCTGTATGGCTGGGAAGTTGGACCTGCTGCTTCGAGACCCTTAACCAAAGACTCGATTATGCTGACCAGAAACTCAGTCAGCTCCAAACACTGATTAAAGGAGTTTTCTCACAATTCTATATCTCAAACAACCCATATGTCTTATCTGAAAACTTACCCCATAGTGGTCAATCAGATATTGTTTCCATGGCCCTTTCATTGTTCACACACGTGGGGGAAGTGGGACACTTTTTTCTGAATTCAGAGAATTGTACCTGATCACTCTCTTCCTCCAAAATTGGAAAATACCTATTCTTACATCCAATTTGAAATCAAATTACCTAATATATTACTTCCTTTTCATTATTCAGCCTTATTTGACTAATTGTTTTTCACGTATAAAAATCTGTCTCTCCCTATATTTGTGGTCCAATCCTAAAATTGAGGAAGGGACTAGGTCCCACTTTGTAAGCAATTGGCATACAATTCTTAATAAATCAGTACACTCAGAAGATCAAACCTTGGTTTCCTCAGTCATTTCATCTTTCACACACAACAGGAGTCCTGATGGGTATCGTCTATTCCAATGGCTTTCTTTTACAAATGAAAAACTGGAAAGTAGAAGTGAGTGTCCAAAGCTGATTGACTGACTGATTGATTGATTGATTGATTGATACAGCCAAAGGAGCTAAGACTAGAATCTAGATGTTCTATGTTCAATGTTCCTTCTATTGCATCAAAATATCACTAATATTTATACCACGGAATGACAAAAAGGTAGAGCTAGTATGGGTAAATGTTATACATTCAATGCCTGGCACTCCACATTTCTGCTTTCAGTCCAAGTCTCACCCAGGTAAACAACTCCTATTGTGATGGGGACAGACATCTCTACTAACTATAAACCACCCGTCACATATGAGGCAAGCAAGAAAGAAACAAACATTTACTAAGTACCTACCATGTGCTAGGCAACATGTAAAATACTTAATACATATTATCTCACTTGATCCTGTGAAGTAGGTGGTATTATTATTTCTATTTTACTGATGAGGAAACTAAGGCAGAGAAGAGTTAAATGACTTGTCCAGGTCACACAACTTGTAAATATCTGAGGTTAGATTAAAACTCAGGTTTTCCTGACTCTAGGTGTAGCGTTCTATCCACTGCAACACCTACCAAGGCACCTCAAGACAGAGACAGGAAGCAGAAGGTGCTGAGCAAATCAAACCACCATTACACCTTGACCACCATGCCTTTTCAGACACTGATGGAGACAGTGCAGGGTTGTGAACCCACAGCCTTAGGGGAAGTGATGCTTCCAGTCTAGTGTCTTCAAGTATCATACTGAGAAGGAATCCCTATGGAAAGCCAGTGCTCCTGCAGATACCATGGCCCACAGCCACTGAACACTCAGAAAGGATAATTCTTTCCACCAAGGTCCTTGGTACTGTCAGATGGTTCAGACAGTGATATCATTTTATCAGTGAAAATGACCTTAAAGAAGAGGCAGTAGCAACTATTTTTTGCTTCACCCGAAGTACCCGTGGGAACTTTCCATCTGACTTCAAGCTGAAACCTTCAATGTGTATTGTCTCTTCCATCAGAACATGAGTGCCTTGAGAGGAAGGATTGTTTGCCTTTTCTATGTGTAACCTGAGAACAATGCTTTGCACATTGTAGGCACTTAAAAATGTTTTATTCATATACTCTGCCCCTTAATAGGCTGAATGTGATTTCCATGGAGTCCATGGTGGGAAAAGTGTGCTGAAGGTTGGAGCAGAGCCCACAGGAGAAGCTTTCTTGAAGGCTTGTTTTTCAGGAAGGCACAATTTTTGCTACTTTGTAGTCAACTGGATTACAAGAGTTGCGATGTTCTCTGACCCTGAAGAAGGGTATATATACTCTGAGGTGAGGTTTTGCTTTGGGGCTCACTTTTGGAAGAGTTGCATGATTTGGACAGATGAAACTCTGGATAGCTATTGAGCCCCCTGGCTTTGAAAACCCAAATGTTGTAGCTTCTCTCTCTGGTGACTAACTGTATGGATGTGATGGTCAGACAGTCAAAAGCCCTATCTGTTGAATTGTGTTATTTTCTCTGTCTTTTTGTCTGCTTGTAACTTGTTTGTATTTTCTGAAGTTCAGGGTACCAACTTTTTCCCTTGAACTAAGTAAATGGCATATGTTCAATAAAAATAAGATTGCTTAAAAAAAAGTTTCATTCATTCATTTTTTTTCATTCATACACACAAATAGATATGATTCATTTCATATGTGTAAGCTATTTGCTTATATTGAATATGTTTTAATTGTATACCCATGTTTTATTGTGCATATTGTTCAATTTTTAAATAAGTTTTGTTGCTGCCTTTTGTATTTACATAATCATTTTCAGATATCTCCCTTCTTCCCCATTCCCTTCTTCAAAGATGGAAAGCGAATTTTCCCTTGAAACAGAGAAACAAATTAAGCAAAAATAACTAATCTAGTGATCACCTCTAACAATGAGTGCAACATTCTACCCTCATAATACCACACCCAATTCCTCTAAGAAAATGGAGGAAGCATGTTTCATTATCTATTCTCTAGAACTACAGCTTTTCTTAGTAATGCATATTTCCATTTCATTTTAGTTATTTTTTTCTTTTACGTTGCAGTAATCATTGTGTATATTGCTCTTCTAGTTGTTTTCTGCATCAGTTCATACAAATCTTCCCAGGTTTCTCTGAATTCCTTATACTACTTGTTTCTTCCTACACAATAATATCCCATTGCTTTCATATACCAAGATGTTTAGTTGCTCACTGTGTTCCTAATTCCTAGTTCTTTATTTATTTATTTATTTTTAGTTTTCAACATTCATTTTCACAAAAGTTTGTTATAGTTTTTTCTCTCCATCTTTCCACCTCAAAATAGCAAGCCTACTGAATACCCCTTCTCTCAATCTGTTCTTATATCTTCTCCCATCACCCCCCTAAATTTCTAGTAGGGCAAGATGGATTTCTATACCCCAGTGCCTGTATATCTTATTTCCCAGTTGCATGTAAAAGACACATTTTTTAAACATTTGTTTTTAAAACTTTGAGTTCCAGATTTTTCCCTTCTTCCCTCCTTACCTGCCCTTACAATATAGGTTGTACATGTGTAGTTACCCAAATCATTTCCATAATTGTTATATTGAGAAAGACTAACTGTATTTCCCTCAATCCTGTCCCACCTCCCACTTATTCTAATTTTCTCCTTTGACCCTATCCCTTTCCAAAAAATGTTTGCTTCTAATGACCCTCTCCCCCAATCTGCCCTCCGTTCTATCATCTCCCCTCTTATCCCCTAACCCCCATTTTCCTGTAGGATAAGATGTCCAATTGAGTGTGTATGTTATTCCCTCCTTAAGCCAAATTCAGTGGGAATAGGGTTGTGCCATCCCCTTTCACCTTTCTTCTCTTCCCCTCCATTGTAACAGTAACAGTTTTCTCTTGTCTCTTCTATATGAGATATTTTACCCTAATCTATCTCTCCCTTTCTCCTTCTCCCAATAACTTCCTCTCTCACCTCTTAATTTTATTTTTAGCTATCATCCCTTCATATTGAACTCGTCTTGTGCCTTCTATGTATACATGAACATACATATATCCACACTCACATATATATTTATATACATATACACCCTCCTATACATACATATATATATATATGTATATACATATATATTCCCTTCGACTATCCTCATACTGAGAAAAGTCTTATGAGTTACAATTACCATTTTTCCATGTAGGAAAGTGAATAGTTCAACTTTAATAAGTTCTTTATAATTTCTCTTGCCTGTTTACTGCCTCGTACTTGTATTTGAAAGTCAAATTTTCTGTTCAGTTCTGGTTTTTTCATCAAGAATGCTTGAAAATCCTCTGTTTCATTGAATGACCATATTTTCCCCTGAAGCATTATACTCAGTTTTGCTGGGTAGGTAATTCTTGGTTTTAGTCCTAGCTCCTTTGACATCTGGAATATCATATTACAAGCCCTTCGATCCCATAACGTAGAAGCTACTAGGCCTTGTATTATCTTGATTGTGTTTCCACAATACTCAAATTGTTTTTTCCTGACTGCTTGCAGTATTTTCTCCTTGACCTGGGAACTCTGGGATTTGGTTATAATATTGCTAGGGGTTTACTTTTTGGAATCTTTTTCAGGAGGCAATTGATGAATTCTTTCCATTTCTATTTTGCTTTCTGGTTCTAGAATGTCAGAGCAATTTTGCTTGATAATTTCTTGAAAGATGGTGTCTAAGTTCTTTTTTGGATCATGGCTTTCAGGCAGTCCAATAATTTTTAAGTTGTCTCTCCTGGATCTGTTTTCCAGGTCATTGGTTATTCCAATGAGATATTTCACATTGCCTTCTGTTTTTTTTTTCATTTGTTTCAATCTGTTTTATAGTATCTTGATTTCTCAAAATCATTAGCTTCCACTTGCTCCAATCTAATTTTGAAGGGGTTATCCTCTTCAGTACATTTTTGAAATTACTTTTCCATCTGGCAAATTCAGCTTTTTAAGACATTCTCCTCCTCATTGACTTTTTGGGCCTCTTTTGCCCAAAAATAGAGTTAGTCTATTTTTTAAGGTGTTATTTTTTTCAGTGTATTTTTGGGTCTCCTTTAGCAGGCTGTTGACTCACTTTTCATGATTTTACTGTATCATTCTCATTTCCCTTCCCAATTGTTTCTCCATTTCTCTTACTTGATTTTCAAAATCCTTCTTGAGCTCCTCCATGGCCTGTAACCAATTCATATTTTTCTTGAAGGTTTTTGATGCAGGAGTTCTGGCTTTGTTGTATTCCTCCCACTCTATACCTTGATCCTTTTTGTCCCCAAAAAAGATTCTATCATCTCCTTGTGCTTCCTGTGCTTGATCATATTGCCAGTCAATTACATATATACGTATATATTCCCTTCAACTATCCCCATACTTTACCATGGCAGAACTTTGCTTCCAGAATGGAGAGAGCTTTGTCCCAAATTGCTGGGGTTTTCACAGCTGCTGGAGCTATTGGAAGGGTGCTATCTCTACAGCCCCCATGAGCTCTGGCTCACTGGTCACACACACCAGGACCACCACCCAAGACCACTATCCAGATCCAAGCAGGTTAAAGCAAGAGTGATTACCCTCTGAATGGTCATTTGGTCCTCCTATAATCTTCAGGCTAGGAGTTCCTGAGGCAGCCATGCATTGCAGCCACAGTGCCTCCACCCACTTCTCACTCTGGGGGCAGCAGCCAGACCACATACTTCTGTTCCCCCCTTCCCTGTTCCAACAAAGTTCCAAACTGACCTTTTACTTTGTCTTTGGTGTTTGTGAGTTGAAAAGTCTAGAAGCCACCACAGCTTCTGGTTATTCACTCTGCTGAAGTCTGCTCTGGCTGCTGCTGGTCAGGCCACCCTGGGGCTGGAACCACATGGCTCCTGCAGGACTGCACTTGGCTCCCAGAGTGATGTGATAGACCTTTCCTGTTGGCCTGTTGACTGTCTTCAGCAGGAGATTTGTTTCTCTCTGTCACTTTGTGGGTTCTCTAGCTTTAAAATTTGTTTAGAGTCACTTTTTTACAGATATTGGAATTGTTTGGAGCCAGAGCCCACGCCAAGTTTGTGCTTCTACTCCACCATCTTGGCTTGTTTCTAGTTCTTTTGCTAAACAAAAGAGGAGCTATGAATATTTTGTTATATATTTAGTCTACCTTTCTGTTTATGACCTTCATGTGGATATGACTGAGAGTTTAATCATTAAATCAGAGGGTAGAAACATGTTAGTGACTTTTATGACACAATTCCAAACTGTTATCTGAACAGCTGGACCAATTCACAGCTCCACAGATTAATGGCATTGTCTTCTCATGACCCTTCAGACATCAAGGTCTTCACCACTGTTCCCACAGTCATTTTAAAATTAACATTTTTGGTCATTTTAAAATTATGTTGATAAGAAGGAGACAAAGAAAAAAAGACCTTAGTCTGTGGACATGAGCAAATGCAACTTGTCAACCCTAGATGCTCTGGGTTTGGTTGGCTAGATTCTAAGTCAGTAGAGCAGATACCGGAAAAGAAGTCTATGTGTGTTTTCACTCCCACAAGAATGAAAATGATCCAGGCAAAACAAGAAGATGAAAATAAAACATAAAACTATGTGTATACTATTTAATTCAGCACACATACTGTCTCAGAGTCTAAATTTAAAAGAACATTTTTGTAATCCAAAAAAAAATATCTGTCACACTAGATACTTCTGTCTTCCATGAATTCCTAATGATTGGTAAGCTCCCTGATTATTACATAAGGTGAGACGCCAGGCTTGCTTAAGTCTTTACTCCTTCTCATAAAATATTTCCTCCTCTTCATCATCCTCCAACTGCTGAGAGTGACTGTGGGAACAGTGGCCAAGACATTGGTATAAAAAGATATAGAGTCTTGGAGGCAGCCACTCATATGACTAATAGAGATTCCTTCCCCTTGCTTTTCCCTGAAGACCATTGGTCTGAGACTCTATCTATGCATGCACTATCCATGGTTGTTTCCCATACTTCTCTTCCCCATTGTGCTTTGGAGTTGTTGATCACCTCTTATTTGTTGAGATGGGTGCTGCCCTAATTTTGGAGGGCTCAGGTCCTGACCCAGTTTGGGAGGTAGATGTTGCCCCTCTGTCTTTCTCTTTCTGGTTCTGTCTCCTCATCCAAGTTCCCAGACTTGGATTTGCCCAATTAATTACATAGGCTTCCCTGAACCATGACAAAGAAAGGACCTATTATTATGCATCTTTTCCCCACCTAATTTCTTCTGCATAGCCCCTCTAAGTCCTAGGATTTAGTCTAATCCTAATATTGTAGTGGAAAGATCCCAAAGTTTGGAATCCCAGCTCTTCCATTTATTAGATGTGTGGCAATGGACATGTCACTTCATTCTGGACATCAAGGTTCATCAATAAAATTAGTATATCCCTACCCTGTCTAACCCACAGGACAGCTGAGATGAAACAATGGAGATAAAGCACTTTCTGAACATAAAATGTCATATCAATGTAAGATTGCATTATTAGTATTTTTCAATGACTTGACCAAACCTTTACAGCTAGTGAGAGGTTGTATTGCTATATCTGTCATTCTAGACACTTCCATCCTCCATTGAACTTTAATGGCTTGTGGCTTCCTGATATGACATCAAAGTTGGAAGACCAGATTTGTTTAAGCAAGACATTTTTCCTCCCTACAAAACACCTGTTTCTCCTGATAAAATACTCATTCCTCTTCAGTATCACAAAATTCTACCTTTTGCTGACTTTTCTTCTGTATCATACTCCATTACTGCAGGTTTACCCCCCTCTCCCAAGTTATCTCCTGAGACCTTTTCTTTCCCTAAGTGAAATCACTTCGTTACCTCATAAACTCATATGGTTTTAATTAGCATCCTTATATAGGTGACTCCCACATCTGTATATCCAGACCCAGGCTCTCTTCTGAGCTCCAACCTCACATCATAAATTGCCTACCAGATATTTCAAACTGGATTAATATAGAAATCTCAAACTTAATAAATCCAAAATAGAACTCATTATCTTTCTCCCTTCAAGCCTATCCCTCTTCCAAAAAATTTCTGTTCTGTCAAAGTCACCACTCTCCTTCCAGTCTACCAGGTTTATAACTTTGATGTTATCCCAAGACCTAATTCTCCTTTATCCCATAAATCCAGTCAGTTGCTAAATCTTGCTTCTTCTATTTCTAATGCAGTTCTCTCCTCTTCTCACTAATGACACAGCTCCTAGCACAGCACCTGGCACACAATAGGAGTTTATATATGTTGGATGATTGATTGGTTATTGTTATTACAACCCAAACACACTATGAAGTGAAGCCATTCACGTGAATAGATTTCTCTGTCCATTCCTACCCCATTAAGCAATAATAGTGCTATGGAAGAAACACAGGGCAGCAACTAACAAGAAATGGATGTTTCCTGCCTTGACAGTAACCTCATGAGTCATGAGTTCCTGAGATCAAAGATTCTGGTACTTGAGTTTGTAGAGAAAGAAGATTTTCTGATCATTCTGAATTCTTGCATATGGAAGAAGATAGCCCCCATGATTTCTGCCGGCATCCTCCTTGCACATCAAAGTCAATGAGTTACTTGAACAATGCAAGTCCTATTGAAAAGAAAGGTGTTCAACAAGCTTTGAAGAATTTCACCCTTTACTGGGATTCCAAACCAAAAGATGATCCCACAAGATCTGAAGAGATCCCTGTTGGACTCTGTGGAAAAGATTAATTTACCAGAAGGAAAAAAGAGATTTCCTGAGACTGAATCCAAGCTCAACTGCTCAGAGGGGAACTGATGGATTATTAGAGTGCTTTATTTCTGTATTCTCCTTGGTCTCTGTGAGTCCATTTAGTAATTATTCATTTTCTGTGGGGTCAGTCAATTAATAAACATGTATAAAATTCCTACTATGTTCAAGGTACCGTGTTAAGTGCTAAAGATACAAAGAAGGGCAAAAGACAGTGTTTCTGCTCTTAAGGAACTCACGTTCCAATGGAGAAGACCAGGGAAAAACAACTATGTACAAATAAGTCATATGCAGAGTAAAGTGGAGATAATCAATAGTGGGAAAGCATTAAGAGGAATGAGGGGCAGCTAGGTAGTGCAGTGGATAGAGCACTAGCCCTGAAGCCAGGATCATCTGAGTTTGAATCTAGCTTCATACACTTACTAGTTGTGTGACCCTAAACAAGTCATTTAGCCCAATTGTCTAAAAAAAAAAAGAATCAGGAAAGTCTTCTTGAAGAAGGTGAGATTTTAGCTGAGATTTTAAGAAAGCCAAAGAAGTCAGAAAGCAGGAGTGAGGAAACATATTATCCCAGGCATGGGAAACAGCCAACAGTGAGAATGCCAAATCTGGAAATGGAGTTTCTAATTGGAAGAACAGTAAGGAAGTCATTACCTGAGGATGAAAGAGAAGGGAGGGGAAGAAAAGGGGCAGTGAGGTAGACTGGAAAGATAGGAGGAGGCTAAGTTGTGAAGGGTTTTGAATGCCAGAGGATTTTATATTTGATCCTGGGGGTGTTAGGAATCCAGTGGAGTGAAATAAAGGTCTTCTCATGCCCAATTTTAAAATAGTTGTGATATTTACACTATTATTTAATGAAGGCAAATAAATTCATTTTCCCAGGTTATTAAACCATGTCAAAAAGCATTACCAAAATGGAATAGAGTTCACTTCCATTTTTCTTCTAGTCTAATATCTTTTAATAAAAATCTATCACAAAGCTGATTCTTAGAATAACTGTTTTTAAAAAGCAGGGTTCCCTATTTAGGTTAGATTTCTGAAAAACTGAGTGTATATTTTACCTCACTACTATTCAAATATTTGTGGAGTTACTTGGTTAAGCCACCAGGTAGCACAGTGGTTAAAGGCTAGTGCTAATGATCTACTAATGAAGGGAGACAGGGTCAACCCAACCTTGGTTCACAGTGGTAATTAGGCATTTAATAAATGTTTGTTGAATTAATGAATGAATAATTAGAAAGTGAAGTGAATTAATTTTTCTTTTGTTGTTAGTTAAAATAGGAAGTCCCCTCTAGCCTTAATATTCTTTTTTCTATGGTCCCTTCTAACTCTGATATTTTTCTGTGTTCTACATTCTAAAGTCTTGTCTTATTCTAATAGTCTACATTCCCAGGTCCCTTCTGGCTTCATCATACTATGGTTGTCTGTTTCTGTATTGATGAATCCAGACTCTCATTCCTCTCCCCCAAATACATTTCTGGGACACTTTATTTATTTTCTATTTTCTGTTCAAACTGTCTTGTTCCCTGACACCTACTTCATTCTCTTGGGATTCTATTCAATCCATACCTCTCCTTATTTTTGTCTATGCTTTAAAAAAAAACCTGTAGAGATAATTAAGATCATATCCGTGGTCTTCTCCACATCACTCCCCATCTTCAACTTCTTTGTTCAACATTGAAGTAGACAATGATCAGAGAACAACATAAATTCCCATCAGGCCCCTACTCTGTCCTTATACGTTTGAGCACTGACCTCCAAGCCTGCCACAGTCAATTCATAGAACTTTGGTCAAGGAGAAACAGCCTCAGGGACAATCGTTGGCTGGTTCATTCTCCATCTAGCTCCAAGCAAAAACTGCCAAACCTCATTCAAGTCCTCCTTTCCTCCCTCTTCCCGGCTCTGGTCCTGTTGCCTTTCAGAATCGGCCTCCCTAGAGAGAGTTAGGTCCCTCATGATTAGGCTCCATATGCAAAGTGAACATTGAATGCATAATTTACTATTTACTGAGCTTGCCTTTAGTTAAAGGTATATGTGTGTTAAAATATAAAAATGTCAAACATGGAAGGAACCTTACAACACAGAATATCATAACTGGAAGAGACCTTTGAGATCCCCTAATCCAACTACCTACCCATTTTACAAAAGATAAAATGAGTCCCAGAAACGGTAAAGGACTTGACCAAAGTCATACAACTATCTAGTAGTTAAGCCAGGACTAGTACCCAGGTCTTTATGAATTCCTATCCATTAATCATCAAGCATCTTTTTTAAAAAAAAATTTACTCAATTCCACAAACCAATATTAAATATCTATTACATGTAAAATGCCGTTTTCAATGCTGGAGGACATACAAAGTTCAGATAAGTAATGATTCTTGCTGTCTCAGATCTTATAATCTATCAGGAAAGATGAGATGTGGACACCAGACAAAGTAAATGTGATAAATATGATAAATGCTACAAAACCACAAGCAGAATAGAAAGTACCAACAGACAGGATGATAAATTGGGTGGTAAAGGACAAAGGTGCTGGACTTACAATGAGGAAGACCTGAGTTTGAATCCTGCCCTAGATCCCTACTGGTGGTGCAATCCTAGGCAAGTCACTTAACTTCAGTCCTCCTTAGTTTTCTCATCTGTAAAGTGGGAATATTGGGAATAATAACACCCCACAGGATTATTACAAGGATCAAATGAGGGAAGACATAGAAAGTGCTCTGTAAACCTTAAGGCACCCTATAAATGCTCACTATTATTAGCTATTGCTATTGCAGAATTTGAAGTAGCGCTTGGAGAATGGAAAGACTTTCAGAAGGGGACACTGATTAGGAAGCCAGCCATCTGTGAAGCAGATAAAAGTATTTGCACTTTCCTGAAGCTTGTGGTTTTCTGCAGATTGGCCAGGGATCATAGTACCAGCAAAATCTTTCACACTCAGAAGCCCAACAGTCACACTCAAGTAAATAAAGACTGTTTACTTACTAGAGAGGCATTTGGATCTCCAATCAGAATTCCAAGACACTTTCTCCAAAGGTAAACCAGCATGCATTTCTACCCCTCCCCCACATACCTACCAAAATGGTGGATACAAAAAACCACGTGTGGTCTCTATTCTCAAGGACCTTATACAATGGGAAGGAAGATGCCAGACATACTTGAATCAATATAACAAATAGCAACACAAGTATCCTTCCCATTCCAGATTCTATGCTCTAAATTCTATAAGCATCCTTACAGCTAAAACACAGTGTAAGAAGCTTCCAGCTCTGATATCCTCTATTCTAAAGTCTCTCCCAACTCTAATGTTCTAAATTCTATACTCTCAGGTGCCCTTCAGCTCTGACGAATGTAAGCTCCTCGAACACCGGACTTGCAATCAGGAAGACTTGAGTATGTAATCTGATGATGTAGAAAGGAGTGCTCAAGGTGGATGGAGCAAGCATGGTTCCAAAATGCCTGGGATATCAGGCAGTCCAGAGGTGAAAGCAAAGAGAACAGGAAAGGGGAGAGGAAGAGTTATTCTGTAATCGAGGATGTTTTGTGAAAGCACACAGAGAGATCCGTGGTGGGGGCTTCCAATGCATAGTCTTCTTTGATCACTTTTATGGCAGGTCACATCCTGTGTCCTGTTTACTCTGTCTGCCTTGAACACTCCTTTCTGCCTCATCAATTCTACCTCAGACACTTAGAAGCCGTGTGACCCTGGACAACTCACTTAGCCTTTCTTGGCCTCACCTCAGTTTCCTTATCCGTAAAAGAAAGACAATAATAGTACCTACCTCACAGAGTTGTTGGAAGAACCAAATGAGAAAATACACAGAAAGTGTGAACCTTAAAGCACTCTCTGTGTGTTTGCATGTATATATACATACATATACACATATACATATATATGTACACATGTACATATATGTGTGTATATTGTGCATGTGTGTAACACAGAGAACATGTGCTTTGTGTATATAGCACATAGAATGTTTTATGGTTCATACTTTTCATATACACATATATACATGTGTATATATGTATATACATAGCTATTTAAGTGTATATGCATACACATATACTTATATTCTGAATTTTTACATTTTTGTAAAATACTCTACATTTTTGTTTTTTACATTCTGTATTCTAAGGTCTCTTCCAACAGCTTTCTTTTCTATGTGCTAAAATCTCTACAAGTGCTAACATCTATTCCACATGAAAAGATAAGTGAAGACCATATTATGGAGAGCTGTGAATGTCAGCCTAAGGAATTTTAATTTTATCCAATATACAATGGGAAGCAATGGTCAATAATTGATCAAAAGAATGTTTTAGGAAAATGAATCTGGGATAAGCTACAGATATATCAGAGAGAAAAACATGGACCCCTCTGGCCAATCAATTTGGATACGCTTTCTTTTTTTTTCCTCCTTCTTGAGGTGGGTGAGTAGAATCCCCTAGCGGTTAGAGGATTCTAGAACTGCTAAACTGGTTCTCAACCTGTGGGTCTCAACCCCTTTGGGGGTCAAATGACCCTTTCATAGAGGTTGCCTAAGACCAGCCTAAGACCATTGGAAAACACATACTTCCAATGGTCTTAGGAACTGAGATCCCCGCTCCTCTATCTGTCTCCAGGCGGGTCCACCCACTTGCAGATACTCCCACATATGAGTATTAAAGGGTTGTGGCAGTAGGAAGGTTGAGAACCACTAGAGTCTAACCTCAACCTCTTTTTTTATTCACTCCTCTCCAGCCTGACCATTACAGGACAAACAGGACATTCTGAAGCGCTCTGCCTGGGGAGCTCAGAAGAAAAAAAATTATTTGCATGCAAATGTCTCCTTAATGGGTACCAAGGCAAACAGCAGTCGCTAGATGTGCTGTGTAAGGATGAATTGTCTCTAAATAGAATATGCTCCAAGTTTTCCATGGGGCACCTGCATCAGCACTTCTGGAAGTAAGTCAGTGAGGGAGAATGAACTTTCTCCCAGGCAGGCTCTGCCCCCAGAACATTTACTTTCACAACCAGAACACAGTACAATGCCACCCTGTTCTTGGCTCAGAATAGGCCATGAAAGGTGGTAACTCGGGCTCCATCAGCCCATGGTTCTCAAATAGGAACAGAATTTAATTTCTTTTTTTTTTAATTCCCCTTATCTTAACTTCCCTTTTTCAAGTGAGATCACCATCCTCCCAGTTACTCAGGTTCAACGTCTCCCCCCACCAAAGACACGCTTCTTAGAGGCCACGCAGTGGCTTAGAAGATAGCAATCTGAGCCTGGAGTCAAGAAGTTGTTGAGTCATTTTTAGTCATGTCCGACTCTTCATGACCCCATTTGGGGTTTTCTTGGTAAAGATGCTGGAGTGATTTGCCATTTCCTTCTCCAGCTTGTTTTACAGATGAGGAAACTGAGGCCAGAGTTCAAATTTGACTTCAGATACTTCTTAGTTGTGTGACCATGGGCAAGTCAAGGCATTAAACCTCTGTTTGCTTCAGTTTCATCAACTACAAAGTGCCTACCAGTGAGTATCTAATGAGATGATATTTGTAAATCACACAGTAGGCGCTATATAAATCCTAGCTACATAAGCCACTGCCGGGTCTTGTCAAAGTTTACAGACATGGCACGTCTCATATCCAGGGGTGTTACGAGGGTCAAATGAGACAATCAAACCTTAAAACACTTTTATAAATGCCAGTTATCATTATCATTGTTGTTATTAGCCTATAGTTACCAGGGCTCCAGCCTGGTGATGACTTCATTTCCTGAGTCTTCTAATACACTCCTGCTGAGCTCAAGGAATGTTTATGGAGAAATACAAGGATGTGCTAGTAAATGTTTAACAACCCCCCAAAAAAAGTATGCGCACACACACACACACACACACACACTTTTAAATTTAATCTCCGTAACTTACACTTTTTCAAGTCTAGAAGATAAACAAAGGAATAAATCAACCCCTCAATTCATAGCGATTGGCGATTTCTGAGATGTTAATGGTAACACTGAAAATTTAACTATTGTGTACTCACAAATAGCCCTGCAGTCAAGCCCTCCACTTGGACTGCCACAGGCTGAGTTTAGGTCCTCATTGCCTCTCACCCAGATGATGGAAATCGTAGAGGAATGAAGAAGCACTCGTTTAGTACTTGCCGTGTGCCAAGAACCATACCAAAAGTCCAGAGCACAAAAAGAAGCAAGCAAGAAAGTCCCTGGAGTGAAGTGAGCAGAACCAGGAGAACATTGTATGCGGCAACACTGTGCAATGAACAATTCTGATAGACTTAGCTCTTCTCAGCAATACAATGAGCTAAGACAATTCCAAAAGACTCATGATGGAAAATGCTGTCCACCTCCAGAGAAAGACCTGATGTAGCCTGAATGCAGATCAAAGCAGACTATTTTCTCTTTGTTTTTTCTTTCTTATGATTTTTTCCCTTTTGCTCTGATTCTTCTTCACAACATAACTAATGTGGAAATATGTTTAATATGATTGTACATGTACAGCCTATATTAGATTGTTTGCCATCTTCAGGAGGGAGGAGAGGATGAGAGATAGAGAATAAAAAATTGGAACTCAGAATCTTATAAAAGTGAATGTTGAAAACTATCTTCATATGTAATTGGAAAGAAATAAAATATCATTAAGTGCAAAAAAATGAAATCAGAAAAAAAAGAAGAAAGTCCCTGCTTCCACAAGTCTCCAGTTCTAATTGGTCTCCCTGCTACAAGTTTCTCCCCCCTTACAATTCATCCTCCACATACTGACCAATTTGAAAATCCTTTAAATTTTTCATCATAAGTTCCTTGAAGGTAGGGGCTCCCCTTTGACTCTTTTTATTTCTCCAGGGCTTAGCAAACTACCTGACACATATTATGTGATTAATACATATTGATTGATTGATTACATCAGCTTCATTTTCAAATATGCTCCCTTTCCTTCTCTCCTCCCTACGCACGTACCTGGTAGTCATTACTTGTAACAAAAAGCAAATAAGAAAGAGGAAAAATACTGCAGTTCAACAAAACAGAGCCACTCATCACCGGGCAGGGTCTGATTTTAAGTGCAGTGCTGTACACCCAAAGCCTCCTCAAAGGCAGGAGCAGGGCTTATTTGCTCAGCTTTGGGGCCAAGCTCAGTCATTACACAATTACATCGTATTCAGTTTCCGAAGGGAAGTGGATGTTCTTTCCATTTACATTGTTCTAGTCATTGTATGTATTGTTTTCTGGGTCTGCTTACTTCTCCCTGCATATAAGTTCATATAAATCTTTCAATATTTTTTTAATTCTTCTTATTCATTGATTCCCGTTGCGGTTGTTCACTCCTCTCTGACTCTTTATGATCCCATTTGGTCTTTTCTTGGCAGAGACATTGGAGGAGCTTGCTGTTTCCTTTTTCAGCTTATTTTACAGATGAAGAAACTGAGGCAAGTAGGGGTAAGTGACTTGCCCAGGGTCACATGACTAATAAGTATCTGAGGCCAGATATGAACTCATGAAGATGAGTCTTCCTGATTCCAAGCCCGGCGCTCTCTCTACTCTGCCACCTGGCTGCCCCTACACTGATTCTTACGGTGCAGAAATATTGTTTCACTGTTTCCCAATCAATCAATTTGTTAAGTGCCTTTTATGTTCCAGGAACTAGACTAGACATGGAGGATACAAGGATAACAATCAGTCCCTGCCCTCAAGGAAACTGAATTTGATCCATGGAGACAACACATGCATAAAAAGTTTACACAAAATACAGAAACATTGTGCGCGTGTGTGAGGAGGAAGCGTTAACAACAATTGAATCAGTTAAAGTTTCCTTTAGAAAGAAGGGGGGATGGGGTGTGGGTGGCTGGACCAAGCTTCAGGAAGATCTAAGTTCCAATCTGGTCTTCGATATTTCTGTGTACTATATACTTAACCTGTCTGCCTCAGTTTCCTCTCCTGGAAAATGGAGACCATAATAGCACCTCCAAGGTTGTGGCAGAAAAATGAAATCATATTTCTTAAGGGTTTTGCAAGCCTTAAAGCGCTTACAAATGCTATTTTTTTTTATTATTGTTGTTGCTGTTGTGTCATGCTTGAGCTGAACTTCAAAGGGAACTAGGGATTTTGAGAAAAGTGAGGAAAGAATGAATTCCAGGTGTGGGAGATGGTCTGTGCAAATGCAGAGGGACTGTGAGGTGCAACAAATGGGCTAGCACCCTAGAGCAGAGAATTCACCAAGAGCACTGACAAGGACTACAAAGGGAGACTGGACCAGCTTGTGGAGGTGTTTAAATATCTAACAGGAGTGTTAGTATGGGACACCAGAAAAAAATGAACAGACACTAGAAGCAGAGCAGGAAAGTCTGACTATAAGAGGGGATTTGATGATATCTTGTTTTGCTCCCACAAAAGTTATTGGGAGATAATCAATAGCTGGGTAGAAGCTCGCTTATCTCATTTTACTAAGACAATGACCATCCTGGTCACGGGGAGCTAGAAAGGTGGGGGCACGACAAACAATGCAGACCTTAGACATCATGCCCTGTCACTAGTATCCTTACTACATGCCTTTGTAATCTGCATAAAGAGGGAATGTTTGGTAATAAAGTGAGGAATTTGAACTAGCCCTAACTCTAACAGGAAGGACATATCTGTATAACTTCACTCCTACTTCTGTATCAGTGTGAGTATTCCTGGTGAGCCCACACCTGCTTCACTGTGGAAAGCGTGACAAACACCTTCCTCTGCCCACTCTGTTTCCAAATTCTTTCAGTGAGAAGGTATTTGCTGTTTTAAGGAGCATAGCATGTGGAGCTTTGTAAGCACCCCCAGGGAAGCAATGGGCAGCTCCAGCTCTCTGACCCTGCCTGGGAAATCCTGTGATCCCCACAAGTGTGTTTCTCACATGGACTTTAGCGATATCAATTTGGTTGAGGTGTAGAGGATTGATAAGAAAGGTAAGAGGCTTAAGACAAGGAAACTGGTCAGAGGGTGATTACAATAGGCCAGGTGCGGTGCTACAGCTTTCACTATTGTGTGCACCCCAAAACTGTATGCAACAGAGATCCTTACCCAAATAATACTCAGAGGCTTCTCAAGGTAGGAAGCAGAAAAGAATGGTTTATTACTGTCTCCAGAAAGGGCCACCCTCCTGACAAATGGTCAGGGAGGAGAAGCAATTTACAAAAGGAAATGGAGAAGTTATAAAGTCGTAATGTGGAATTCTCCCCCAAACCCCGGCTGACCCTTTTCTTCCATTGGCTAGAAGTCAGGTGCACAATCTAAGCATGGCAATCTACCTCAAGTACTGGAACAAGGAAACAGTAGACTCCCCCCCCCCCCAATGTACATTTGAGAAAGCACTTCTGTCATTACTTGGCATATCTTATATTGAGGTGTCACTGAGGAGAGGGGGGACTCCCTACCGCTCTGAGTTTTGAGTCCTTGTAAATCATGTGATTTCCAGGAAAGGGGAACTTGGGCCTGTTTCCCACAAAAAGCCTTGCTAGATTTTAGAGTATAGTCTGAGAAGTTTTCACTTATTTCACTATGATGGTATCCATGTGGGTGTGGAAAATGACATGGAAGTAGATATAGTAAGACTTGCAATCTAACTTGGACATGTGACATGAAGAATGAGGAATCAAAGCTGATTCTGAGTCCACAGATTTGGGGGACTAGGAGGAGGGTGGCACTCCCAAGTGAACTGGGTGAGTTCAGAAGAAGGGTGCATTTAGAAAGGAAGACAAAAAATTCTGTATTAGATGTGTTGTCTGTGACGACTGCGGTTTGAAAAGTCCAACAGGCAGCTTGTGATAAGGGCTATAACTGAGAAGATGAGGATTTTGTCTATAGCTATAAAGTCATCTGCAGAGAGATGCTAGCTAAAACCCTGGGAGTTAATGAGTCCACCCAGCGAGAGAGTGTAGGGAGAGAAGAGGGCTTAGGTTACACTCATGCTTAAGGCATAGATTTGGTTTATGATCCAGCAGAGGAGGCTAAGAAAGTCTAGCAGGAAGGAGGAGACCCAAGAGTCACATCAGAAAAAAAAAAAGTAAAATAGAGACAGTATCTAGAAGAACACAATCATTAGTATCAAATGTTACAGAAATAGAGGAGAATGAGGACTGAGAAAAAGACATGAGATTTAACAATGAAGAGATTATTGGTAATTTTGGAGAAAGCAGTTTAAGTTGAAACAAGCTAAAAGCCAGATTCTAAAAGTGAGTAAGAAAAGAGAAAATGGAGGCAAGGAATTCAAATAGGTTTCTCTAGGATTTTGGTTGTGAATAGGAATGGAGATATAAGACAATAGCTTCAGGGAATCCAGCAATTTAGGGGTAGGATTTTGGTTTTGGTTTTGTTTTGTAAGGTTAGAAAAGACCTGGGCCCGTATTCAGGGAAGGAAGAAGTCAGTAGAAAGATTGGGTTTGGGGATGGATGGAGGGGATGGTTTTGAATCAAAGACAGGAGGGAATGAGATTAAGGACACAAGCAGAAGGACTGATCTTGATGAAGAGAAAAGGTAACCTCTTAATTGAGAAACTGGAATAAAATAGGAAAGAAAAGAGAATGATCTCAAGGGATTTTGAGAACTGATGAGTATCTACTTCAAAAAGTGGTGCTACACAGGCAGCTAGGTGGCACGGTGGATGGAGTACCAGCCCTGGAGTCAGGAGGGCCTGAGTTCAAAATAGGCCTCAGACATTTGACATTCACTAGCTGTGTGACACTGGGCAAGTCACTTAAACCCCCCCCCCCATTGCCTCGCTAAAAATATGTGTGTGTGTATGTGTGTGCATACAGACACACATACACACACATCACAAAAAGTACTTATTCTATGGTTTACAGGAAACCTTTCTGCCTACTTTGATTTTCCTAGAGTGTATGACTAGCATTAGGATAAACAGGGCAAAGGGCATTCTTTAGTCCCTTTTCCTACGCCACTCCAAATTATGGAATGGCTGGACCAATTCACAGTTCCACAAACAGTAAATTGCTATTCCAAAAGCATAAATCAATCTTTGTCATTCTCCAGCTCAGGAACCTCCAGTGACTCACTCTAGTCTCTAGCATCAAATACAAACTGCTCTGCCATTTAAAGTCCTTCATAATCTGTTTCTCACCTACAGTTCCACACTTGTGACAGTTTAGTTTCCATTCGTCACTCCCCACATCCAAGATGGTACCAAGTCCTGTCATTTCTACTTTCACTACATCTTTCTTATACAACCCCTTCCCTCCTCTGACCCCGCCAAAGATAGAGATGGGACCTGGACCCCTAAAAGGAAAAGACCCCAGGGCCTGAACTTTCCCAAGCATTTCAGCAGCTCAGGTCACTGGCTTCTCCCCTGATGCATCTGAACCACCTCACCTAGATAATCATCCTTTTAACTGCCCTTTCACTGGGGCTCTTAGACCACTTAACTCTTTTCATTATCTGTACCTGGCCCACCCCAGGCTACTGGCCACTCCTTAATCCTATCCAGATCCTCTCAGAGTCTTTTCTTGTACAAAAGTACTAATCTTACTCCAATTAAGCTGCAGACTCACTAGGAACTCTGCCTCCAATTGGTGCAGATTTACTAGGAATCTTACCCATCTAACTGGTGTTACAATAAAACCTCACTACTCTGATTGAAAAAGGCTTGAGTGGTCAAATTATTTTGAGGCAGACCACCCTGTACCCTTTCATTTCATGGTTCTCAGCACCTCAAACAGCAACACCACCTCCCTGGCACAAGTCATCATCACCTCACATCTGGACTATTGTAATAACATACAAGTTGATTTCTCCCTACTCTAGTCTATCCTCCACCTGGTTGCCAAGTTGACCTTCCTAAAGCCTAGGTCTGACCATGTTACCTTCTGCCCCCAACTCTATCATCTTCAGGATCAAACACAGAATCTTCTGTTTGGCTTGTAAAGCCTTCCCCAACGTGGCCCCTTGCTACATTTCTAGTCTTCTTCCATTTGACTCCCCTCCACATATTCTAAAAGTCTTCTTGCCGTTCTTCACACATGACCCTCCCTCTCACGACTCTTTTCACTAGCTGTCCCCCATACCTGCAATATTCTCCTTCTCTACTCCATTCTCCCTCCCTCAGCCAACTTCCCTGGCTTCTTTCAAAAGTCACCTCAAATCCTGCTGTACTAAGATGCGACCACCTTCCCCTCCCTGCTAGTGCCTTCTCTCCACAGTCACCCTCCATATATAGTCTACATGTTTTGTTGGTACATAGTTGTCTCCCCCATTAGAGTTCGAGAGCTTTTGCCTTTCTTTCTATCACCAGCATTTCACACAGTAGCAGGTACAGACAAATAGTAGTTACTTCATAAATGCTTGTTAACTGACTGTTGGACTTCACACCTTCTACATGCTAGACAAACTGGCCAACTTGCCAATCAATGTCTGTGGCATTCCACTTTGATAGGAGACTTTCCTTGATCCCTCCATCTACTCATGCTCCTCCCACCCCCATTGGATAGTATTTTATATTTTTCATACTCTGAATTATTCAGCTATGTGCATGTGGTCTAGTAGGTCTATAACATGTGTTATATAAACCGCCACCACTCTCCACCCCACCCCCTACTATACCCCACAAAATCAAAAAAAGAATCTAAGTTCTTTCAGAGCAGGGACTGTTCCCATTTTTGGGTCTGTATCCTGGAGGTCTGGTATGAGTATTTATAGTAAGCGTTTAATAAATGCTTCCTGAGTAAATGAATGAATTAATGAATGGGCCTGGGTTACCAGTTTAGACAGAGTTGATCATATGAATTAATATTCCCATGATTCACAATGAACAAAACTTTCCCAGGAAAGAGTGGATAGTACACAGGACATAATAATATTTTTTAAAAGGAACTCACATCTCTAATGCTTTCGTCATAACGGTCCTATGAAAGCTGCAACAATACAGCTTCCACTGTGTTCCTATAGCCTGATAACTGTGAGTGACTCATAGAGGACCAAACGTCAGCATCTGCTTGCAGCCCTGTTCAATGCCTGCAGGTTTCTTTACAAAGCCTAGGGAAGGTAGTGTAAGGTAAGGGAAAGGGCAAAGAACTTAAGGGGCCTTAGAATCTAGAAGGTCAGAGTCGGAGGATCTCAGAACCCAGCAAGCGACAACTGGAAATCTGTCTAGAAAACATAGTCAAAGCACCCCTTTTACAAATAAGGAAACTGAGGCCAATTGTTGTTCATTTTTCTGTTGTGTCTTACTTTTTGTGACCCCATATAGGATTTTCTTGGCAAAGACACTGGAGTGGTTTCCTTCTCCAAATCATTTTTTTCAGATAAGAAAACTGAGGAAAAAAGGGTAAAGTGACTTAGCCAGAGGCAAGTAGCTAGTTAAGTGTCTGAGGCCAGATTTGAATAAGGCAGATAAGTCTTCCTGACTCCCGGGCTGGAGCTCTAGCCACCCTTTCAGCTAAGTGCCCTAACTTGAGGCCTGGGAAGATGGGGGGTTTTTCGCCTTTCTATTTAGCTGGCATCCTTCAGGACTTTCTTTTGATAAAAATTCTGCTTTGCTGTTCATAAGGATATTTATTTAGAAGGCTGTCCTTAGAAGAGGGATTAAACTTTCTTTGCTTGTCCCCAGGAGGAAGAAGTGGGACCAGTGGGTGAAACTTAGTGTAAAGTAAATTTCAATTCTAAGTAAGGAAAACCTTCCAGATGGTCAGAGCTGTCCCAGAGTAGAATGGCCTACCCAAGGAGTCTGAAGGGCCTTGTCACTGGAGGTCTTTAAGCAGAGACAAAAAATAGGTCATACCAGACACCTTCTAACTCCTGGAATTCTATGACTCTACTGACACACCAGTAGTGGTACTCCTATGTATACATGTGTGTGACTACATATGCTTATTCCCAATCCAGTCCTGCCCTATCAGTCTGGGACCTGGGGAGAGCCACAATCCAGGGCAGCAAGTCAGTTCCCTTGTGATATCCCCATATAAGTACAGTACAGACTAGATTTAGAAATTGACCTTTAAATATTCCATTTTCTCAGTGTCCCTCTTCTTGGTGCCACAGATAGGAATTCTCGTGGGAGCACTGAGTGTAATTGCTTCAGTGTCTGCTTTGGGAAAGAGCTGCCTTTGGTGCAATGCTGTTCTCATCTGAGGCTTTTTTTTAGTTCCTTTGTATGAAGCTAGCTGGCACTGTCCTTTCTTTGCATTAGGCTAACTGTGTCAGATAGCAGACACTTCAGGGCTGAATTTAGACTTGTCCTTTTACCTATGGACCCTGGGTCTTCTATATATATATAGAATATATATATATACCTGCCCAGGACACATAGACTCCCATCTCTCATGGGAATTATTTCCTTGGGAATGGATCTGAACCAGCCACTGGGTGTCAGGCTTGTGTTGCCCAATTATAAGGGAACTACAGGTTTGTTTGACTTGGTAGCTAGAATATATTCATATTCTTATTTAGTAGTCTTAAAGTTATAGAACCTTAGATGTGGAATGGGACCTCAGAGGTCATCTAGTCCAATCTATACTTGATATGAATCTCAAGCTCCAGGAACAAAAATATGATATCCAGATCAAAGGAGGTGATAGAACCATTGCAGTCATGTATACTTATACATACTTGGAATGATAAGACTTTGTAGTGTGGGGTATGAGAAATAGTACTTATAGCTTAGACATATACAGATTTTCAAATTGCTTTCCTCATAACTTTAAGAAATGGGTAATATGAGTATCATTATCACCATTTTATAGATAAGGACACTGATTGTTCATGTCACCTAGCTAATCAATGTCAGAGGCAGAATTTTAACACAGGTTTTCTGACTACAAGTTCAATGCTTTGTGTACTCCACAAAGGACCCTAGAATACAGAACATAAAATGTCGTTGCCAGAAGGGAACTTAGAACATAGAATATTAGAGGTGCAAAGAATCATAAGAGATCACATGAACAGAGGGAAGAGTGGCAAATATTGCCAACGAGAGAGAGGGCTGAAGAGGAAGTACGTATGACCAAAACAAAGGAAAAGCTATCAGGAGATAAGCATGGAAATGGGAAAATAGCAGAGAGCAAAAATCTTCCTAGGGACTGACTGTATTTTTCAAGAACTGGACACATAACCAATCTCTCCTTAATAGTTAAAGTATATCCCTTCCTAGAGGCAGGTGGATGGCCTGAATGACCTCTCCAAGGTACTTCACAGCCCCAGGGTTCGATGAGAAGCTACAACATGTGCTGCCATTCTCAGTAACTTCCCTCCCTCAGCTATAAACTGATTGTTTTAAAACAACAACTTTCGTTTTTCTGGCAAGGAAAAAGCCATAGCCACCATGTTTCTTCCTGACCACAATTCAGTGTCTTCTCAAGTAACAAATGATCCACTTAAAGTTCAGCTTTAGTTGGAAGTCACAGATGATGGTCTTCTCATTATTATGTTGGCTCAAAGACTAAGTGTTTTAAGGCATGTAGGGGTGAGTTGGAGTAATAGTATTTTCCCTGGGAGCTTTAACTAGGTCACCATGTCCTCCAGGATAGTCTGGAATTCTAACACAAATGAGAATAGAAAGGATTATGGAAATCTCTATGCAAATCAGCCACATTTTCTCTGTTACTGAGTTTTTCTTAATAAAATATTAATATCCCTGCTCTGCCCCCACTCGCTACAATTAGTCAATCAACAAACATTTACTATGTGCTAGGCACTTTGTATACAAATATAAAGAATGAAACACAGTTTATAGTCTAATGGAGAAAATAAGGAAGTATACAAGGCTATCCAGACTAAATATAAAGAGAATAAATACTCCCTAAATAAAGATATTTTTAAATTAATAACTACCTTGTTAAACACAAGATAATATTTGTAAAGAGGGTATATCAGGAAAGACTTTGTGTAGCAGGTAGTGCTTGAGCTGAGACTTAGAAAAGGAACCAGATTCTATGAGAGAAGTAAGGAGGGAGTGAATTCCAGGCATGGAGATGGCCAGGGCAAAGGCACAGAGACAGAGAATAAAGTCTTCTGTGTGAGGACAGAGAAAAGGCCAGTTTGTCTAGATCACAGCATGCAGGAGAGGGGTTAATATACAGTCAACTTGGAAAGATAGGTTTGGACCATTCCTATAGGGCTGTAAAATCTAAACAGACAAATTTGCATCTTCTCCTTAAGGCATCAGGGAGCCCCCTGGAGTTTATTGATTAGGGAAGTGACATGATCAGATCTGTGCTTAAAGAAATTCACTTTGGCAGCTGTTCATACAATAATAATCGCTGTGTGAATAGAGGGGAGGAGTTTGATATGAAAGATGTTGTTGAAGTAAAAACAGCAAGATTTAGCAACTGATTGGATGTGTGGAATGGAGAAAAGTAAGGCTCTGAAGATAATGCTACATTTATGAACCCGAGAAACTAGAAGCTGGTAGTGCCCTCAATGAAAACAATGAAGGTTGGAAGAGAATTGGGGAAAGGACTGGAAGAAGACTTTGAGTGTGGAGGGAAAATGATAAGTTACATTTCCAAAACATTGATTTGAGCTATCTCTGTGACATATAATCTAGTTTCAAATACGCAATTGGCAATTGGTAGCACAGGAATAGAGTTCAGGTTACTATGAAACTGCTGGAGCTGAGAGAATGGGGTGGCAGGCCCAGTAGGAAAAACAGTTTCTTTCTCTAAGGAAGATAGAAATGATAACAAAGACAGAAAATCCTGTCACTGTATGGTAACCTGTCATTGAAGGAGAGAACAACTCCCTTTTATTGTTATAAGATTATAACCTTTTATTGTTATAAGGTTAACAAAGTACCTTCCTCCCTACAACACTGAGAGGGAGAGGAAGAGGAAGAGGAAGAGTGATGATGGTGGTGGCAGCAGCAGTGATAGTGTTAGTAGTACAGATGAGAAAACTGAGACAGAAAAATAAATTAACTTGCTCATGGTCCCACAATTTGATATTTTTCTCCTAGATTCTCATTCATTATTGTTATCAATGATAATAATAGCTCACATCCCTGAAGTGTTTTATTTACAAATGCTTTTTTCTCACAACCCTATGAGGTTGGTGGTATACAATCATTCCCATTTTTAAGTGAAAAAATTTTTAAAAAAATTGAGAAACAAAGATAAATTATTTCCTCATGATGTACCATTCAGTAAAAAAGCTGAAATTTGAACCTGTATTTTCTGATTCCAAAATCTGTACTCTAATTCAACTCAGCCTTTATTAAATAGCAGTCATATGCCAGTCCCTCTGCTAAGCAATAAAGATACAAAGACAAGAGTGTAAAGATACAAAGACAAGCTCTTAATGGATATTTCATTCTACTGGCATAGACTTAGGGTACACTCGTGAGTCAATACATAATGTTTACAGAGTAAATTCAAAATAATTTCAAGAAGAAGGCAACAACTGGGAAATTCTGGAGTGGCTTCATAGAGAAGATGACACCAGATCTGAGTGGCATAGATTGGTGATGGGAGTCCTGACATCTGCTGGAGCTCTCTCTTTGCCAGAATGAGAGCAGGTACTAACTTCTTAAGTTGCCCAAATGATACGATCATCTTTCAAAAGGTACAGAGACCAACAAGAGAAGATTGTCTGTTGGATGATCACTATCAGGGAAGGACTGGTTGCTAGAATGAAAGTGATGGGAACTTTGGGGGGAGATGACCACTCTTTCTTAATGTTTATAACAGAGAAGAAAGGGAAATCCAAGCATAGTTATATGTACTAGTAGAGAACAGATTTCAAAAAATTCAAAAGAAGGCTTCTATATAGAAGGGTGATGGAGCTAGCTTGATCCAGGCAGCGAAAGCAGATTGTTAAATTTTGAATGTAAGTATTTACATGTTGGAAGTCAGTAAAAGCTACAAATGAGTGCTTGATTTGTTGTTTTGTTAATTTTGTAGACTTAAGAAAGTAACAAAAAAATATGCTGTTGATTAAACTTTAAAATGTATCATGTGTACTTTTTTTTCAGATAACTGTACTAGTACACCTTTACTTAGATATTATCACATGAACTAATATTCTGTAAGGGAAATCAGCCCAGAAGGAATGGGAAATTTTTAGAATGGAATTCATAAAACTCAAAGAAGAAAAAATTTAAATGAGGAGGAAAAGAGGGGGTTGGTCTGAAAAGACCAGTATTCGTGCTCCAATTAAGATTTCAAAAGATATGTACAGAAGATGGAAGCAAGGGCAGGGAATAAAAGGTGAATATAAGAAACTGGCACAGTCCGGTAAAACTCGTGTCAGAAATACTAAAGCTCAGTACGAGCTAAGTTTGGCAAGGGAGGCTAAGGACAATAACAAGGGATTTTAGTGACATTGGGGGAAAGAAGAGGATCATACATGGAACAGAACTACTGCTTGGGGTGGCTGGGATGAAAATAACTGACAGCAAGAGATGCAAAGACAGAGATGCTCAATTCTTAACTCACGTCTCTTCTTTCGATTCAGAAGAATGACATTTCCCTTGGGAATGACAAATCAAAAATGACCAGTGGGGAGGTGATACTCAGGAAAAGGAGAAAATAAATGAGCATCTCCTTGTCCTTGATAAATTAAAGTCACCTGCCTCAGATGAACTACATTCTTGGATACTGAAAAAAAATTTGGCAAATAAAATTGCTGAGCCTATATTGGTGATATCTAAAGATCATGTGAAATTGGGGAACTGCAGCAGAACTGGAGAAAGGCAATGTCATTTCCATTTTCAAAAAGAGAAGGAGAACAGAGTCTGAATATTATATAGGCCAGTTTCAATTCCTGGGAAATTTTTAAAACAGATAACTATAGAGACAGTTAGTAACCATCCAGGAAAGGAAGCAATAATTACAGGGTTAACATAGTTTACTCAAGAACAGGTCACACAAGATTTATTTCCTTTCTGGACAGGATTACTGAGTTGGTTAATGAGGGGACAACTATAAATACAATTTACCTAAATTTTAGCAAAGCATCTGATAAAGTTAGTGTCGTTTTCCTTTGCAATACAGAGGTGTGAACTAGATATCAAAATAATCAAATGGTGTGAGATCTGGTTCAATGACTCAATTCAAAGAATAGTCACTAATACTTAACAGAAGGTTTCTAGTGGAGAGCCCCATGGATCTCTGCTTAGCTTCATGCTGTTTCCCATTTTTACAATGACTTGGATAAAAGATGAGTTGGTATTTTCATCAGATGAGTAGATGTCACCAGTCTGAAAGGGGTAAGTGGCCTGCCTCAGTTGTCAGAATTGAGATCCAAAAAGAGATCCTGTTAAATCAATGGGTTTCAGGGGTGAGGAACCTGTAATCTCACCACTGCATGTGGCCCTCTAGGTCCTCAAGTGAGGCTCCTTGACTCAATCCAAATTTCACAGAACAAATCCCCTTAATAAAAGGATTTGTTCTGTGAAGTTTGGATTCAGTCCAAGGCCTGCACTTGAGGACCTAAAGGGCCACATGTAGACTCAAGGCTGCAGGTTCCCCACCCCCAAACTAGGTCAAATAAAATGAAATTCAATGAGGATAAATGTAAATAATAATGGGGTTCAACTTCACAGGTAAAAGACAGGGAGGCATGATTAGAATGAAACTTCTCCGAGGAGGAAGGGATTGTAGACGATGAACTCAAAGTGAATCAGTAAGGTGATGATGAAGCCCAAACAGCTCATGTGATCTTAAGCTGCATTAAGAGAGAGGCATAGCTTTCAGGAATAAGGAGGCGATAGTCCCTCAGTACTCTTCCTTGGTTGTACCATATGTGAAGAATTCTGTTCAGTTCTGGGTGTCACCATGTAAGAAAGACATTGATAAACTCTCAAGCTATTTAGATCTGCCATACAGCACCTAGAGGAGGAAGACCAGAGGGCCTTAAGTTCAAGTCATAGAGGACTAGTTGGAAGAACTCAATGCTAAATCTGGTGAAAAGAAAACACTAGGTGGATATTGTAGCTACATGTACCTTCAAGGATTGAAGTGTCATTTTGTTCAGGATGGTTCAGATTTGAGCTGTTTGGACACAGAAAGAAGGACCAAGGTCAATGAGTAGAAATTTCACAGAAGAAAAATCAGGCTTGGTATCAGAAAAAAAATTACCAAGAATTTCAGTTGCCAAAAATCCAAAAAAGCTGCCTTGGGAAGTGGTAGGTTCTTTCTCCATCAAAGTCCTCAAGCAGAGGTCAAATGACCATTTCTTTGTTTGTAGGGATTTGTTTCAGCTAAATAACTGTTGATTTCCCTTTTTTAACACATAGAACATGCATAAAATCAATTTACCAAGACATCTGCTTATGGTATTGTAATAAGACTTACAGTCATCAATGCATCAAACTTTACTAACTATTCAACCATACAAACATCAAACCCTATAGGAACAAACCAATAACCTGATTGCTAGAGGTCCCAGTAAGCATGTCTCAAACCCATGCTCACAACAAGGGTTCATTTCTGCCCATCCAAAGGCTGGTGACACTCTGGCAAGTCTTCATCAATCAGTCATGTTCTCAAGAGAAAACGGGATGCTAATTTTTCCTAGTTTGGGGAATGTAAGAGTCTACTAGTCCTGACGCAGGAGTAAGCTGATGGCTAGGACCTCCAATAGGTTTTCAGAATTCTGGCTTAGGGTGTTTACAAGTTCTGTTTGGTGACCAATAATCTAAGCTTATGAAGAAAGGAAATTACCTATCAAAGCCTTTGTTTCCTAACATCATTAGCAAGTATTTATCGGTAATTTACCAGATTTAGTACCAGCACATACATCATTAACAACTGTTTACTGTTGAGGGAGATGTGGAGAACACAACATTAGAAATGGTTTACCAAATCTGGGAAATAATCATCGCCAAACTACACCATTAAATTACTTATTTTATCAAAGAAAAATAGTTTACATAACAACTACTTAGTCATCTAAGGGAAGTTTTAAACAAAATGGAGTTGATTATCTTCGGCTAATATACTTTTTTCCACTACACCTTCCTACTTTAAAATTCTGTGATTTCTGTGAAGTGCCAGCTCCACATTGGTGAAGCCACAAAGTTAAATTAGACACGGTCCCTTAGCTCACAATGTTTACAGCGTATTAAGAGAAGATGTGATCCATAAATAAATAGCAAATATAAATTGAATTATATGCATGCACTAGAAAAATACAAAGAACTGGATAAAATCAGAGGACAGAGGAATCTCAACCAATAGAGAGAAGGTTCCATGATGGAAGTGGAATTTGAACTGGGCTCTCCATATCTACTTCCACATAGCATATTTCTGTAGGCTTTAAAATTCAAAAAGCAAAATAACCTTATGAGGGAGGTTGTGTAAGTATTACTATGTATAACCCCATTTTGTAGATGAGTAAAATAGGAGTAGAGCATATAACAAGAAGTGCTGGGTTCAGGACTCAAATCTAGGCATTCTGGCCCTAACTTGAGGCCTCTTTCTGCTATGACATATCTAAAATATATAAATGCCTGGCTGGGCCTGACTACCCCAGCATCTCCTTTCTTACAGATGAATCAAAGGCCCTTGTCTGGACAACACTCTGGCTACCTCCAATGGCATTGCTTCATTCAGCAAACATTTGTGCAAGGCCCTTCTATGTGCAGGGCTCTGTGTATGATATTATCCTGGATGATTAGGTACATCCTCCTACCCTGTCTCATTTCCCAATTAAATGGTGAAGCTAGGACATGAACCCAGGTCTCCTAATTCCCTGCCTGGTGCTCTGTCCGCAATATGGTATAAATCCCCAAAGCCAAAGCTTCACATACTCTGCCCCCTAATGCCGCCCTCCCCAAAGGGAAAAAAAGAAGATTCATCTTGGAAACAAACACGAAGAATTTCAGAGCTCCTCCTTTACATGACATCACAGTGTTGGGTTGGCTCAGAAATTCTCTGGGTACCACACTCAGTCATCAGGCAATGCTGAAAGGCTGGCCTAAGAGGCAGCAGGGTGTGAGACTGAAGACAGGGCAGGATCAAAGCCTTTGTTTCAGGATGTATGTGTGTCTGTCTGTCTGAGTGTGTAGGGGTGGGGTTCTCGTTTTTTTTTTTTTTATGAAAGGGCCCATTGTGATTTGAAACCAAAGCCCAATTGAATCTCTTCTCACTTTCTTCATGTTCTATGGAGGTGAATTTCACCTTGGGTGTCCCCAGGACATGAGAGCAGATGGGGAATTCTACTAGGGTGAGTGGATATCCAGTCTATTTTAATTCTCCACCCCTGCGAACCCCGGAGTCTGAGCTAACAGAAATATAAATGTTTCAGAGTACATAGAAAATGCTCCGGGCAAGGGCTTCCACTTGTCAATTTCCAGCTGTCCCCAGCCGCAATATCATTGGGTGAGCTATGACAATATACCCTCCGCTGTGCTCTTATGGCCTGATATGCCGAGTGACTCACGGAGAAACGTCATCGTCTGCTTGCAGCCTGGCTGAACGCACACAGGCTTTTTACGAGCAGGAAGGAAGGTGATGTGAGGCAGGGAAATTCGAGTCTGGAGACTCAATTTTGTTGCTTGCATCTTGAACGACCCTGAGCATGTCAGTGAATTCTTCTGGGTCTCAGTTTGCTTTTCTATGAAGTGGGAAGAATATTTGTCCCTCCTACTTAACAGTGTTGTTATTAGAATCAAAGGAGATTAAGAATTTGAAAGGTCTTGAAAAGCACAAAGTATTATTCAAGCTAAAAATGTATGTATATAGTACACGTATATATATACTGTTATAATGTATATATGTGTGTATATATATATATGTGTGTGTGTGTGTGTGTGTGTGTGTGTATATATATACATATATATACACACACATTCTAGAACTGTTATTCTTGCAGACAAATCCCTTATCTCGGAGCCTGTTTCATCATCTATAAAACGACAATAGTAATATTGTCACTGGCTACCTTATAGGGCTCTTAACAGACAGGTACTATTTAAGAGAACATACACACACATATATCATGTGTGTGTATAAAACATATATAGCAATATAACTTTATTGTACTATAAGGATTATCTTTTTTAAATCTTTAACTTCAGGTGCTTAATTTTATATATAGATATTTAACTTTTTAATTTGAGAAATATGTTTATTAATTAATAAAAAGAATCTTGAGCAAAAGCCCTATTAAAACCTTAGGTAGAAGAGATGCATTGTTCAGATTATAAGCTACAGATGAGTTACTCCTGCCTGGTGACAATACAGTCTAATAGCAGGAGAAAATATCCATATAATTAAGCAAAGGTTGAAATTTCAAATCCAAAGTTATGAAATAAAGTAATCATCCATAATCATGTCTGTGACATCCACAGGACCAGAAAATTAGTTCATTTCTGAGTCTCTGAAATAGTCTTAGAATCCACCCCAACTCAGAGCCTGATCCCTTAAAATCAACCCCTGTTTCTTCAGTCTCCTCAGGGCTTAGATAAGCCAACAAGTCTGATACCAAAGACAAGTAATTTTTCCATCACAATTTTGCCCAGGTCTGGCTCTTCCCAATAACATAATCTTCCTCATCACCTAGTCCAAAGATGTCAAATATTCAGCCATACTCCAAGTCCTTCGGACCAGCAGGAACCAGATTAAAATATAATTAGGAAAAACATCACAAAGTAAATTAAAATACAATAGAAACATAGAAAATGTTAAAAAGTGGTTTTCTAAGGGGATATGTAGCCTGCAAGAATCCTTACATACGGTTTAGTGGACCCGTTTCTATTTGTTTGGCATCACTGATCTAGACTGCTTTTGTTGGCCATAGTTTTCTGGAAACATAAGCCCACTTTCAGTCCTACCTAACCCCTTCTTCCTCCTGCCTCTCAAGCTGGGGACTCCTCAGAGAGGTATCCTATGTCAACATCAGGCTCCCCTGGCGCACTCACTTCTAGAGATCAGTTATTGGTTCAAACCTTTTTTTTTCCATTCAACTAGACTCAGGCAAGAAACCAGCATCATGTCCTCCTACAGGTCTTCCTGCCTTATTCTCTCCCACCTCCATTCCATCCTACACACACTGCCAGAACCACATTCCTTCTTCTGCCTAAATCCAAACAGTAGATTCCGATTGAGAGTTAAAATCCAGCCCTGCTACCTGTGTGACCTTGAACACGTCACTTTACCACTACCACTAAAAGCGATTTTTTTAAAAACTTTTTGGTCTCAGGATTCCTTTGGATTATACTCTTAAAAATTATTGAGGCCCCTCAAAAGAATTTTTGTTTATGCAGGTTATAACTATCAATAGTTAACATATTAGAAAGTAAAATGTCTTAATAACATTATGAAAATAGTTTTGATCTTGAGCATAACCTAAAAAGGTCTCAGTATGCCAAGTGGTTCTTGGATGACACTTTGGAAATCACTGGACTAGAGGATCTCCAAAATCCCTTCTAGCTCCTAAATCCTATGAAATCTATTATCTACTGAATCCATTTCAGACTCCTTAGCTACCTTGCTAAGCTGATCTCATACCACTCCCTTTCATTTACCTATACTTCAGAACAATTCCCCTTTCCCCAAACTTACTCACTTCAGTCTTTGTTACTTTCTATGCCTTTACTCACGCTGTTCTCTGTGCCTAGAATGTCCTCTCTCCCCACTCCCCACCCCTACATCCCTTTGCCTGCTGAATTCCTACCCAACCTTTAAAGACCAATTCAAACTCTCCTGCCCCAAGAAGATTTTCTTGATTCTGATCCTCCCTTCATCCTTCTTTTGGAATTGAACTCCCTCTCCCAAACTTCAAATACCACTTCATTTAGACCTCTCCAATACAATTATCTGCGTTTGAACCCTATCCCCCTAACAAACTCTAAGTTTCATTAGGGCAGGTACCATGTCCCTTCTAAACTTTGTTCCTCAGCACTTATCAGTGCTCTGCTCACAGTAGACCCTTAATAAATTTTGTTGTTGTTGAAATAAGCATTAAAGGGCATCAAACAGCCCGGGTTGTCTGATTCTGGCTCAAGATTTATCTAGCTAATCCCCAAATCTCAATAGTCAATGACAGAAAGTCTTGTTAGATGGGTCATAGGACCATAGATGAAGAAGTAGAAGGGACCTTAGAAGTCAGCTAGGTCCAACTTCATCCCCTGCTTTACAGAGACAGGACCACAGAGGTTAAGTGACTTGCCCAAGGTTATATGGGTAACAAGTGCCACAACTGAAATATAATGACCCAAAATATCAGGGAGCAATCACATCAGCAACTAACCTAGACAAGGAGACCAATGGCCAGAACTTATGTCTATAAACCTGACCATATGACTGTGTATGTGTGTGTGTACATATAAATGTATATGCATAAATACATAAAAACTGGAGTAACATAAGGACTAGGATCTCAGGATTTAGTGCTAGAAGAGACTGATTCTCCAATCCAGGCCCCTCATTTACAATAGAGGAAATAAAAACTGAGAAGTAGAAAGTGATTTGTCCAAGGTCACATAAGCAGTAGGTAGCAGAGACCACATTTGAACCCAGATCTTGACTCTGCACCTAGGGCTTGTTCCATTTCCGCATCCTTCCTGAAAGGCAGCAGACTGTATACCAAGGCTGCTCTGAGGCTACACCTGGCTGTGCTCACCTAACCCCTGCCAAGACTGTCTCTAGGCTGGTGCCAAGCAAGCTTTATTCCAACCTAATGTGTATTTCACCAGAGTGCAGGAGGGAGTGACAGAATGAGGTTAGGATGCAGAGAAAAACGACGTGATTATTTTATCTGAGGTGTCGCAGGGGAAAAGGAGGGGAAAGAGCCGGTAGCAGGTAGTCTCTGGGCTTAGGGGTGACTCAGGGAGCTCACCCACCCTCCCAAAAAATGTAACATGTGCTTTTCAGAAGAGATATCGAGGGGAGGAGAGTAGGGAGTGAATAATGGGGTGTAGATTCTTTGTAGCCATGTAACTGACTGCATGATTGAATGGAAAGAGGCCAAGCCTAGATCAGAAGTCCTAGATTCAATTTCCCAGCTCTGCTAACTACGTTGCTGTATGACCTTAGACAAGTCACGGAACCTCCCTGTGCTTTGTCTGTATAATAAGGAGGATACTGGAACTATTTATATCCCAGTGTTGGTGCGAGGCTCAGATGAGATAATGGGTATAACAGCGCTCTTCAGCTAGAAGGCTTCATACAGACATAAGTTAATTATTGTCCCTACTTGACAGGCAAAAAAACGGAGGCTCTGAGATCTAACATAAAAACCCCAAAGAGTCAGAAATGACTGGAACGAGTGAACAACAAAGCACAGGAGCCTATGGGAGCACAGATAAGAACTAGATCAAAAACGCCCAAATCTCCTGACTTCAAGTCTAATGTTTGTTCTGTTATATCACACTGTCTGTCTCACAGCTAATGTTCATTCACACCAATACCCCAGCTAGAATTAGTTTACTAGATTAGCCTCTGAAGAGATTAGGGGCTAGGAATAAAAAACTAGCAAGTCTTAATGGGAAAGAAGGTCCAAAAAGTCCATAGCACTGAGTACTGCCAGAAAAGGAAGGATAGATACGTGGGTTTTTTTTGGTTTGGTTCAGTTTGGTTTGGAGCATTCAGGGTTATTATAAGGATTCAAAGAATACAGAATGCCAGAGCTACAAGAGACTACAGAAAAGGGAATGTCAGCCACTGGACCAGATCTCAGAGGTTCGACTCCTATCCAAAGTCTGACTCTCTTCTACAGCATTTCAAAGTGGACATCTAGCTTCTCTGTTTGAACACCTACAGTGACATGGAACTCACTACCTCCCAAAGAATCCTGGGGTAGTGAAAATCAATGTTTCTCAAGGCTGGCCCCAGTAACAGCACCTTCCAAGGTTTCCTGGTTCCCTCATTTTGCTAGAACACATTAAAGGAGCCTCCTTCCAGCTCCTCCCTCCACACTGGGATTAATCCATCACCAGGTCTGAGCTAGTGCACCAAGCCATTAATCACTCGGGACAGCTGCCTCAGCAAGAAGCAAGCAAGGTGACTGCCGAAAACCACGGGAGACAGGGGAGAACGAGGGATAGACACCGTGACAGACAGCCCAGG
>CM053595.1:27353479-27410748 GCA_028646575.1 Pseudocheirus occidentalis | reverse complement strand
GAGCCTATGACACAAAGCAGGCGGGTCAAACAGAGGCTGCAGCGGGAGGAACATAAGGCATATATTCCAACTGGGGCAGAGAGACAGAGACAAGAGATAGAGAGCTAAAATGACAGAAAGAAAGAGATGCAGGGAGAGATAGAGGCAAAGAGCAATTGCGAGAGAGAAAGAGAGAGAGAGAGAGTGAGAGAGAGAGAGAGAGAGAGAGAGAGAGAGAGAGAGAGACATGGCTGGAGAGAGACAGAGACAGATGGATAGAGAGAGAGATGGGTACAGAGAGACACAGATGGAGAGAGAGAGAGAGAAAGGAAGAAAGAGATAAAGAGAGAGAGAAGAGATACAGAAAGAGAAATGCAGAGAAAGATTGACTGGCAGAGTCACATCTATCACGACTCCAGAAAAGGACATATACCCAGTGACTCACAACAATGACATGGGAAGATCTGTTGAAGGACCAGAAAATGGGCAATCTAAGGAAGAGGAAATCCATGAAGGAATGATCTCAGTCTGCAGAGATCTGAATGGCTGCCCCACGGCAGGGGGATGCTGCTTGCCCCCAGTAGGGACAAGCTCCAGGAATGCACATTTTGGCTTCATATCACTTCTAGAAGGACATTTGGGGAAAGAGAACTAGCGCTGCAGGATGAACTTGCCAGAAATCAGAGCTGTCTAAAAGTGGAAAGGGTCTCCTCTGAAGTCAGTGAGCTCCCTGCCATAGAAGGTCTTCAAGTTAAAGTTGGGTGACCACTTGCCAAGGATGCTGTTGAGGGTTTAGGCCGGGGTTAGACTATTGACTTTCTTTTTTCTCTTCTAGTTCTGATGTGATTCTTGAAATCTGTTCTCTTTGTCAGTAGCAATATTGCCATGTGCCTCTATTATGAGTTCAAATTTGGCCTCAGACACTTACAAGCCGCATAACCCTGGGAAAGTCACTTATCCTCTTTTTGCCTCAGTTTCCCCAACTAAAAACAAGGTTAATAACAGCACCTACCTCCCAGGGACGTTATTAGGATCAAACAATATAATATTTATGAAGCACTTAGCACAATCCCTGACACACAGTAGAAACCATATAAGTGCTAGATAGTATTATTACTTTTGTACAATGGCTTTCTTCCTCCGGCTTCTAATCACATTCTATTTAACATCAATAAGCCCATTTCTTCCAGTATATAAGTTGCTATTTAGGTACAATTTTGGGAGTTGCTTGGATTCTTTCAGACTCATAAAAGTACCATTTAAGAAATCAACTTCTGACATTTGAAAGGGCTAGTAACCCAGCTTCCCAAAAGATACCAGGGAGAAAGAGGTTGTGGGCTCTGGGGCTAGATTATTGTGCACTGTCAGACCTGGTTCCTGCATCATCTGGTTTGGTTTAATTATTTTTATTTGCTAGGAGGCTAAGATGGTTTCTCAGGAAGGGAGCTAGTTATTGAATGTAACTGTGCTGTAAAAAACCAAAGACATAAATAAAACACTCAAATAATTTGGGCGGGGGAGGGAATACCAAGGGAAACCCATGCTCCCATCTCATGTATTTTACCAAAAGTTTACCAGAGATGGGGATAATTCTTCCCATTTTACATCTGAGGACACTGAGATGAAATGACTTGTCTAGGGTTATATATCTCATTAATGACAGAGCTATGCGTAGACCTGAGGTCTCCAGGCTCCCAGCACAGTGTCCTTTCCACTGGTTCTCCAGCAAATATTCCTCATTTATGTGTAGCGTATCAGGAATGTGTAGCATTTTAACCTAGCAGAAACTCATGTTTCACCGGACTGGGTCGTGACAAGGAGACATAGGTAAGTTAAAGAAAGCAATGGTCACAACTTGTCCTCTGTCTCAGAAAGTGGGTTGGGAAAGGTCACCTTCCATCAGCCTTTGGAACAACTTCCCCTAGTTTCTGTCCTTTCCCAAAGTTTGTTATTTTTCTCACCCTGCCCTCTGTGACCCAGGATAATTCCTCTGTAGGCCTGGGGCCTGGGGCCTGCTCAGCCTAATAAACACAAAGAGTATCTGACAGGTCCTTTCTGCAGAATACCCTTCACAGACCTGAGCCTAAGTTTGCAGAGAATATTTCAATTTTCTGAAAAGGAAGCCAGCCCTGGGTGTCCTTCTAACCCCTACTGCTGGACCAGCTACTTCTTCTGTATGGCCATGTGGCTGTCAGGCCAGGAGGACCCCAAGGGTCCCTGGCACTACATGTCACCTATGAACTGGATCCATTTCTGCACCTAAAATAATCTACTTTTTCCTGCCTCTCTCTTCTCCCTCCCAGCACTGCAAACCCATTGCACTTTTGTGAACCTTTAAATATAAGCGCTCATCAGGGACCTCAGAGGATCCCTAAGTGATCCACACTAGAGTGATTATAGAGAAGTAAGGATGTCAAAATGCTGATGGATCTTAGAGAATATCAGGTCCAACCCCAACATTGATAAACAGGAACCCTGACAGCCAGTGTCCAGAAATGATCTGTTCTCGGCTACAACGTAAAGAGGTAAAGGAGCCAGGACTCAAACCCAAGATTTCTAACTGGAATCAGAGGTCTTGGGTTCCAATTCCCTCTCTGATGCTTGCTAATTATATGACCTTGGGAAAATTATCTCACCTCTCCAAGATGCAGTTTCCTTATCTGTAAAATGAAGGAATTGCACTAGACATTTCCCGGGGTCCCTTCCAACTGTTCCTACAAAAGTCTATTATTTTGGTGACAAAGAATTGGAAATTGAGGAGATGTTGATCAATTGGAGAATGGCTGAACCAGTTGTGGTATACAAATGTAATGGAGTACTATTGTGCCATAAGAAATGATGGGCTGGGGGCGACTAGGTGGCGCAGTGAATAGAGCACTGGCCCTGAAGTCAGGAGTACCTGAGTTCAAATCCGGCCTCAGACACTTAACACAAAAACTAGCCATGTGACCTTGGACAAGTCACTTAACCCCAACTGCCCTCCAAAAAGCAAAAAAAAAAAAAAAAAGAAATGATGGGCTGGCAGATTTCAGAAAATCCTGAAAAGACTTAACTGAATTGATGCAGAACCAGGAGAACGCTGTCCACAGTCACAGCAACATTGTGTGATGATCAACTATGACCGACTTAGCTCTTCTCAGCAATGCAATGATCTAAGACAATTCCAAAGGACTAGCTATAGAAAATGTTATCCACATCCAGAGAAAGAACTGATGCAGCCTGAATGCAGATTAAAACAAACTATTTTCACTTTATGTTTTTCATGATTTTTTTCCTTTTGGTCTATTTCTTCTCTTACAACATGACTAATATTGTAATATGTTTTATGTGATTGCATGTGTGTGTGTGTGTGTGTGTATAACCTATACAAAATTGCTCACCATCATAGGGAGGGGTAGGGGAGGAGGGAGAAAATTTGGAACTCAAAAAAAAATGTATCTTTTTTGGAGGGGTGAAGGCAAGGCAATAGGGTTAAGTGACTTGCCCAAAGTCACACAGCAAGTAAGTATGTCAAATGTCTGAGGCTGGATTTGAACTCAGGTCTTCCTGACTTCAGGGTCAGTGCTCTGTTCATTGCATCACCTAGCTGCCCCAAGGAACTCAAAAAAATTTTAAGTAAATGTTTAAAATTATCTTTGCATGTGGTTGCAAAAATAAATTATTACTTTTTTAAAATCTAGTGTTTCTTCTACTATTGTTCCCAAGATCAGTCTATAAGTATAGGAATAAAATTGGTTTATGACACCAGTCCTCTCATCTTACAGAGAAGAAAACTGAGCTCCTGGGAAAAAGAAGTAATTTACCCAAGGTCACACAGTTAGTTAGGGTAAGAGATGGGGCAAGTGTGCATACCTTTTGATCCCACTATACTACTGGGAGGCCTATAGCCAAAACAGTGATTCTTGGGGTCTGCAAGGTCAAAGCTATATTCATAATAATATGAAGATGGTTTAATTTCTAACATGGTCATCATAGATAGATGTAACCCACATAAACAAAAGCTCTTTGGGGTCCTCTCTAATTTTTTAGTGTATAAAAGACACCTGAGACTAAGATATTAGAGAACAAATGCCCCCCCAAAAAAAATTAAAGAGAGAGGGGAAAATTTTGAATAAAAAGATTATAGCATTTTTTATGATAGCCCCAAACTGAAAACTAGGGAGGTGTCTTCCTTTTGGATAGTAGATAAGCAAATTGTTGTTATATGAATGAAATACAGTATTATAGTACCAGAAGAAATAATGGAATGTACAAGTTCAGAGAAAACTGAGAAGACCTTTGTGGACTGATGCAGAGCGAAGTGAGTAGAACTAGGAGGACAATTTGTACAGTAAGAGCAATATCACAGAGAAAAATAACTTTGAAAGTTTAGACGTTCAATCAGTACAATAAACCATGAGTCCAAAAGAATGAAAATAAAACGTGACACTTGCCTCCTGACAGAGAAGCTGACGAACTTTAAATCCCAGAAAAGACAGATGCGTTTGGGTCGCGGCCAGTGTGGAAGTCTGTTTTGCCGGACTGTGTAGATATATATTAAAGAATTTGTTCATTTGTTTTTTAAATTTTCTCAGTTGCAGTGAGATGGGAGGGGAGAGAGATAATGGGAGGAAGTTAAGATGATTTTTTTTTAATGCCTAATAGAAAAAAAAGGAAAAAGAATAAATCCATCACATAGAACAAGAAGGGAAATCTGCGTAGAGGAGGTGGAACTTGGGCTCAGCCTTGAAGGTTAGGTAGGATTTAGCAAAGCAGATAGAAAGGTGAAGGGAATTCAGTTTAACTATTCAGATTAAGCACAGAAAAGTCATGTTTTCTACAGCCCTTGTGTTCTTTACATCCTCTAACCCCTGCCCTCCATCTGTCCGTACTCCGGTGTCTGTCAATGGAAGTATCTCTTTGTGAGGAAAGAAGAAAAAGCCAATGTGAAGGAGAGCAGTAGAAGAAAGAGTCATGGGATCTTGTTGGATTTTCCCTCCTCTTTCCCCTATGTCTGGCTATGTTCCAAGGACTCCTCTTTGTAGAAAAAGGAAACTGCTTTAGGCCCTTACAATCCCAGCTCATTGCCTTGTGAGTTAGAGAGGTCATCATAGTTCTGTGGAAAGAGACCTTGGCTAAGAATAAAGCCAACTGAGCTCTAGAGTCTCAGACAACTAGAGCTGTGTGCTGTTAACTTACTGAATGTTCTTGGGCAAGTCACTTCCCCTCTCTATAAAATGAGTGGGTTGGACTAGATACCCAAGGTCCTTTCCAATTCTGAAATCCTTTTTTATTTTACGGTTCTAGGGTTCCTAACAAACTCTTACATTCTGTGGTTCTATGATTCTACCTCTGGCATGATTATTATTTACTCTATAATGTTCGTGCATGTCAGTTTCCAGGTTCCTTTCCCAGGCTCCCTTTGAACCCACAGGAGGTATTACTCAGCATTGTGTTCCTGTGTCATGCCTCGCCCAGACAAAGTCAAGAAAAGGAAAGGGAAGGGAAAGAAGAATGAATTCAGTGCAATTGGGGTTAATCCCACTCAAAGCCTAAATCCATGTTAGCAGCTAATCCAGTTAGTACAGCTTTCATCAGGGGCTTTGATAAATCCTTTAACCTCTTGTGGTAAACTAGAAGAAGCTTAACAGCTCAGCATTCATGGGGAGATCCATCAATAATGGAGCTAAGCTGGTATTTAGCAGGGTTCAAAGAGCAACATACAAGCCCATCTCAAGGGCCACATCCTCCGAGAAGCCTGCCCTGATTGCCACAACCCTAATCCATCTCCCCTTCTCTGAACATCAAGAGCACAACATCACACAGGTCAGTGCTGAACTGCATCCCACCTTGTGCAATTTTCTACTTGTTTCATGCATTGGCCCGATCTCCCAAAAGATACTATGAATTCATTGAATCCAGAGACTGTGCCCTCTCCTTTTGCATTCCCCCACAACCCTTAGCATAAAGGTGAGTAAATAGTAAAAGTTCAAAAAATACTTTACATTTTGCTTGATAGTATCACCCCTCTGAATATCAAGTGAGTAACTCAATAGATGGAGGTCCTGAACTCTAGACTCCTGTCCTTACTCTTAGTTACTGGTGTTCTGGGTTTGCCCTAGCTGACTGTCCCTATTATGTTGGGGTTTTATTTGTGCTCGCTTGAAAAATAATTTGTAGTCAGAGCAAAAGAACATTCTCTATATCCCAAAGTCTCTTCGGTCCTAACATTCCATGTTCCAAGTTCTGAGGTCCCTTTCAGCTAAGACATTCTTTGCTCTATCTCCTAAGGTTATTTCTGACTAAGTTGTACAACCAATACCACCTCTATTATTAGAACATCTCTCATGTTCTTAGGATCATGAAGATGACCTTAGAGGTTGTCTAAACCAAACCCCTCATTTACTATAGAAAGAAAATGAGGGCCAGAGAATTTAAGTAGCTTGTCCAAGGTCACAGGGGCAGAATGTGAATGTGGCAGAACTATGGTTCTAACACTGGGTGTCTGATTCAACCCAGCACGTTTCCTTTTTCCCTAAAGTTTCTTCCCGCTTTGGCAGGCTATGGTTTCTGTTCTAAGACGTTACTACTGCTCCTCCCCAATTGCCCAGGGGCATCTAGCAAAGCCTGCTCTCATGGGAAGCATCATCTATTCTGGACTTCTCTGCCTCCTCATTTTCCTTCCATACGTACATTACTGCTTTTCTTTAAATTCTCTCTTTTGGTACTAGCTTTCCACTCTGGACTTCTATGACAGCTCCTTAGATATATGAAGACAGTGATTCTCCAAGGTAAACATACCCTTCAACTGATACTGGTTTGGCAGAGTTTCTAAACCCCTTATTATTCTGGTCAATGCCTTTTTTGCACACACACTTATCAATGTCCTTCCTGAAAGGTGGTGCCCAGAAATAGGCATAATATTACAGGATGGGGTCTATCCAGGGCAGAAAGAGTGGACTCACATAACTAAGAAGTAATGTTGTAGGATCGTATGGTTCTGTTTCAATTTATTTCAACTCCACAAACATCATGTGCCTGATATGTACAAGGCATTGTATGTCAGGCAGAATCTTTTACTCCTTAATATAAAACATTTGGTCATTGACCACATGATGATAATAATGATAACTCACATCTGTATAGCATTTTACAATTTACAACCACTTTCCTTACCATAACTCTCACCATTTCCCCCACACATACACATGTACAGATACCATGAAGGAGGTAGAACAAGCATTATTATTCCCATTTAACAGGTAAGGAAACTGAGGCTCAAGAAAATTTAGTGACAATGTAGTTAGAAAGGGAAGGAGTCACAATTAGAATCCAGGCCTCCCACTCTCAGTTCAGTGCTCTGCCTACTTCACTACAGTTAGGCTATGATAAAGAAAAAACAGGTGAAAGAGACACCGCAGACACACAAATACAAATCCAGCTTAGAGATCAACCTCTAAGCTACACCAGGAGCAAGACCAGGATTTTAAATTAGCCGACAAGAGTCTCCAACTCTTCTCAAGATTCCAGGCACGTTTTCTTTATTCTCATTCACTTTCACCAATAAAAGGTCGATCCCCTCTGCTCATTTCACCGGCCCCAACAAGGAAGAACATCACATTACCGCCGATATTTACTGTGTTCAGCCAGTGGAGAAATCAAATGCCCACAGAACATTAACCTGGCCTGACCACGAGTGGAATTTACTGTTCACTGGGACAAGGGAGGTCACAAGAAGTTCTTCATTCAGGTCTAGCATTGCAAAATAATACATGCCAGCTTACTTGGGAGATATAGAGCCTAATCTCCACATCTACTCTCCTCATCTCTTTTAGGGTATCTGAGAACAGAAAAACAAACAGCAGTTCAGAGCGAGAGGAAAGCTTAGGAGTTTGGATTTTACGATGGTAAAGGACCTGAGAGATCATTTTGGTCATAGATCATAGATTTGGAGATGAATACTGGATTTGCCATTTCCTTCTCCAGTTCATTTTACAGATGTAGAAACTGAGGCAAACAGGGTCACACAGCTAGTAACTGCAGGAGCCTCACTAAAATGAGCATTCCGGAATCCAGGCTTGGCACTCTATCCACTGAGCCACCTAGCTGGGGAATGGACCTTAACTGTTATCTAGTCCAAGTCTCTGATTTTATAGATTGGGAAATTGAGACTCAGAGAAGGGAAATGGCTTGCCCAAAAAACACAGTTTGTTAGAACAAATTAGATTTTAAGGAGCGATAAAAAAAAAGGATGACAAATAAAAACCAAAGTCAATATTAAGAAAAATTCTTATAAAATTATAATTCTTATTAAAAAATCTCTTCTGTATCCTTTCAACATCCTATGAGTACTTTGCTCCCAGATCAGTCATCCTTACCATGCACGCCACTTCTAGCTCTCTTAGAAGGGAGTAATTATCTGAAAAAAAACATCCATTCCTATGATTTGTTGCTGTTGTTCAGCCATTCTTTCATATCCAACTGTTTGTGACCCCATGAACCACAGCATGCCAGTACTATCCATGGGGCTTTGTTGGAAAAGTTACTGGAATAATTTGCCATTTCTTCTCCAGTGGATTAAGGTGAGCAGAAGTTAAGTGACTTGCCCAGGGACACACTGCTAGTCAGTGTCTGAGGTCAAATTTGAACTCAGGTCTTCCTGATTCCAGGCTCAGTGCTCTATCCCCTGAGCAATCTAGTTGCCTCCATTCCTGTGATGATGTTGGTGGTGTTGTTTTTCAGTCATGTCTGACTCTTCATGACCCCCATTTGGGGATTTTCTTAGAAAAGATACCAGAGTGCCTTGCTATTTCTTTCTCAAGTTCATTTTACGTATGGGAAAAGTGAAGCAAACAGGGTTAAGTGACTTGCCCAGGGTCTCACATCTCATAAGTGTCTGAGATCAGATTTGAACTCAGGAAGATGAGTCTTCCTGACTCTAGGCTGAGCCCTCTATCCATTGTGCCACCCAGCTGCCTCTATTCCTATGACAGTGTTAGAGAATTAATGCTACCCCATCCTAAGGGAATTAACCTGTTTTAAAGAGAATAGGACAACTGTCAATCATAAAGGAAAGACATACTTTAGATCATGTCTCCCAGGTCCCCTCAAGCCTTAACATTATTTTATCTAAGTTTGGTGGGGAATTTTTGTTAAAAGTTATTGTCCCCTGTTAGTATCTAAAACACACATACTCCATCTGCAGTATAGGTGTTGAAAGAGAGGACATAACATTCTTTATCCCAACATTACCCTCTCCCTCAAAAAAAAAAAAAGAGCAGTCCCAAAATAAGCTGTTTGACTTTGGGCAAGTCATTTCCCCTCTTTAAGACTTAATTTTTCTCTTTACAAAACAAAAAGGTTCTAGTCCCTTCCATTTCTAAAAATTTATGCTCCATGTTCTAAGATTTTGTGGTCTGATGACCTTTCTAGTTCTACCATTCCACATTTGCTGTTTTAAAATCCCTTCCTGGAATTCTGTGTTCTGTATGCTAAGGTCGAAAACGCTGTGTGAACTCTAAAGTGCCTACATGTATAGGAAGACTAGGGACCTAAAGATACCTTCCTGAGCTTGATCTAGGTTAGGTTGACCAATATCAGTGGTCTGAATCTCTTTACATTAATGTCTGTATCTTATATTAATTTTTTTTGTTATTAAAGAAGAAAATGTACCCATTGTCTTACAATGTCTGCATTCCTCTACCCAAAAAAAAGTGACAAAATTGGTTTCCTAAGCCAAGTTCTATTCTAAGAACATCCAATGACTCACTGAGTGACCTTGGACATAAGCAAGTAACCTTTATGTCTCTGAATGTACCAGATACTCTAGACCCAGTTAGCCTTGCTACAGTATTTATAGTCAGAACAGAATGTACCTCTTGGCTTGCAGAATTTTCAAATTATAGACTAAGAATCAGGAAAAGCCCTCCCTCCTTATGTCTACCCTTTGCCATTGTACAGGAACTTTTTTTATTTTTTAAGACTGGGTATTCTTATATTGATTGCTTAAGCTGGAAGGGCAGAAGCTAGTCACAGGGTGATCACACTACAGATTTGCCTGGGGGTTTTTGACCAGTTCATTTTCCAGTCTGGGCTAGTTTATCCCTTCTTAGGCAACCTGGTGGCCCTCAGGTCCCAGAGACTCACCATATTGGCCAGATCTAGGGAGGTCACTCCATTGGCTTAGAGCCCTGCAGCTCAAGAGATCTACCAGCCACAGCCTTCCCAGTAGCTAGGATCACAGGCATGGGCTACCACCCCTGGATTGTACAGGTATCATTAAACCTGTTTCAGATAAATGCTACGAATTTGCTCATTAACTTGAAAACCATACAATCTACTACAGGATTAGCAGATGATGTGACAAGTTCAAGGAAGAGCTAGGAACAGAAGACAAGCATCCTGATGTCCCACCTGTTGTTCTTCTTCCTTCATCCTTCTTAATGAAGCCAAATGATATTTTAATCTTATTTTTTATTTACATGTGTTTTGTATCACTTCCATTTCTGAATACATTCCATCCCCTTCCCCTACCTAAGAAGCCATCCCTTGTAACAAAGGTTTAAAAAGAAAGAAAAGACAGTTTAACAACACATAACTACGTCTAAAAGTATAGTCAGTATTTCACATCCATGGTCGCTCATGTTTGTAAAGAGGTAAAGGAGATGTACTTTATCAATTCTTTCCAGAGTAAAGTTTTGCCATTATAATTATATTTATATAAATATATATGTTTAGTTTATATATATATATATATATGTTTATATATATGTGTGTGTTTAGCTTTGGGTTTTGTTATTGCTATTCTTTGCATTTTCATAAAGCATTTGTAGTCATTTGTATGTTGTTTTTCTGGTTCTTCTTATTTCATTCTCCATCAGTTCATAAAGTCTCCCCATACTTCTCTGAAATATTCATATTTGTAATTTCTATATTCCATTACATTCATCTGCTACGGTTTATTTAGCCATTCCCTAAATAATGTGCACTTACTTTATTTATTGTGTTGTGTTACAATAAGTAGACTTACTATACTTAATTGGGTGTCTCTAGGATCTTTTATTTTTGTCTTTGACTTTTGATATGTATGTGTCTAACAGTGAGATCTCTGGATCAAAAGATATGCACATTACAATCACTTTTTTAGCATAATTCTAAATTACCTTCTAAAATTGCCAAATCTATTTACAATCTACCAACAGTGTATTAATATGCCTGTATTCCCACACTTCCTTGAACATTAGCTATTTACATAATTTGTTATCTTCACCAAATTTGCAGGATATTAAATGAAACATCAGAGTTTTGATTTATGCACCCTTTGTAATTAGTGACTTGGAGTGATTTTTTCATATTACTGTTAATAGCTTGCAATTCCTCTTTTGAGAACTATGTTCATAACCTTTGACCATTTATCCACCTTAATGGTTCTTATTCTTATATATCTATGTTAATTCTCTATATATCATATATCAGACCCTTTTCAGAGATATTTTATGTAAAGATTTTTTCCCAAAAATATATTTTTCCTCCTTATGTTAACTGCATTCAAGTATTTATGGAAAAGTTTTTCAATTTCCTGTCACTGAAATTATCTAGTTTCTGTTTTGTGATATGGTCTCTATCGCTGCTTTGGTTAAGAATTCTTGGCCATAATTGCAGAAGACACCTGATCTTGTTCCCTTCAAATATTTCAGCATTTTATCTTTTTTTTATATTCAGGTCATATATCCACTTAAAGCTTATTGCAGTATATTGCATAGGGGATCCTGATTTAAAATTAATTTATACCAGACAACTTTTCAGCAGTTGCATTTTTTTTTTACAACATCCTATTTTGTTTTAGTAACTTTAGTTTCATCATCTGTAAAATGAAAAGATTGGTCAAGGTCAGAGGTGTCAAATATGGTAACACTCCCCAGAGCTGCCTGAACCAAATTAAAACATAATTTGGAAATATTTAACACAATAAATAAAAATACAATAATGTGAATGTGAGGTTTTCTAAGTTAATATACAACTGCGGAAATCCTTATGCATGGTTTATGACTCCAACGTATATCTATTGGAGTTTTACCCATAAGGTCTAAATTATCTTTAAGATCACTTTAGTTTGTGATAGTTTTAAAGAGCGCCTTCTAGCTCTTACATTCTCTACCTAAAATGCCTTTCAGCTCTGGCATCCCATATTGTAAGACTCTTTCCAGCTCTATAGTATTCTGTGATTCTGTGTATAGATGGAATGATACCTGGTCACTTTATATCAACCCAACTGAGCTCAACCATTATCTGAGTATAAGTCTTCTTTGTTGTTTGTTCTCTCATTTTTCAGTCATGTCTTTGCTTCATGACCCCATTTAGAAAAATACTGGAGTTATTTGCCATTTCCTTCACCAGCTCATTTTACAGGTGAGGAGACCGAGGCAAACAGGGTAATGTGACTTGCCCAGGGTCATACAACTAGTAAGAGTCTGAGTTCGGATTTGAACTCAGAAAGATGAGCCTTCCTGACTCCAGGGCCAGAACACTATCAATGGTGCCATTTGGCTGCAGCATGAGTTTTAAAATCCTTCCTAATTCTAAAAATCCATAAATTTGTAAAAGCACTGAAGAGATCTAGAGAAAAGAGATTATTCTGGTACTATTGGGCTGTGGCGAGTAAAATGAAGAAGAACAGATGCAAGTTACGGGGAAGCCAGTTCTGGCTCCGATAATGAGGGGAAAGGTATGCAGTGCTTCAAAAATGGGTAGGTATTCCATCCCTAAAAAGGTCTGGTAACAGAAGTCGCATGCCCGATTTCTGAGGATATTGTAAAGAGATGTGGTCATTGCTCTGATACCAGTCAAATTGGTGATTTCTAAACTCCGTCTTCTTATTAACATGAGTTAATGAACGAAGAGGTTATCCAAGTCAGATGAATGCTTGGTGTGGACAAGTGACAGTGAGAAAGATAGAAAAAGCCATACCCTGAGCAGCTTTGGAAAAAAGAAAAAAAAAAGCCCTATGGGGATTGAGTCTAGAGAGACTTCTTTCCTGCCTCGTGTCGGGTTTCCTCACATATCTGGCCCCTGGAGATAGGGCGTAGTAAAAAGAGCTCAACAATTGGCGTCAAAAATCTGACTACCACTTGTTACACCATAAAAAACGTGGGCCCATAGATCATTCTCTCTTGGCCTCAGTTTCCTCGTCTGTAAAATGGGAGAGGTGGAACTTGACGGCCTCTAATGTGCCTTGTAGTTCTAAGTTTAACGAACCTTTGTCCTGACAGGAAACACGGGTTCCTTTTGAAATCTGAGCCCTGGGGTTTCCCAAAGCTGGTCGAGCTGACTTCAAAGGGCCTATTGTGGACTGCCCGACTGCCCAAAGGCAGGGAAAGGGAGTACTTTATTTTCTTCGCGTCAGGGGGGAAAAACTCACAGTCCCCCAAATCAAGCAGGAATAACATATCGCACATGCCACTGAGCCGGACTGTTCACACTATTGCTGACCGCGAGATAGAAATGCCTTCAGGGCTTAAGACTCTTGTCACCATCTCCAAATCATTTCCTAGGATTTTATTCTATTGTGCTGGAGTTCACCTGCAAGGGGCAGGAGGCAAGGGAAATCATTTCCTGGGATCACTTACCTGCCTAAGCCAGCAGCTACTGACAAGCAGCCCCTTCATCTCCTCCCACGGCCCATGCAAACTCCAGAAGCTCAGACCTGAGGAACAGCCATCAGCTCCGTGGTCAGTCTCCCTGCTGGGCTGAATGAGAGAAGGTACTTTGCTATTTTCTTTTCATGTCTCCCCTGGTATCTTGCACTTCTCAGCACAGGAAAGATCACAGAATGTTCTAATCAGGGTTGGGAGCTGGAATCCTAGAATCTCAACGTTCTCTTCTGTTGAAGGGATCGTGGAGGTCACATAGTCCAGTCCATCGAAACTGACAGTCCCCTCTACGACATCCTTGACAAGTAATCTGTCTCAACATCCCCACTAAAGGTAAAGCAGCCGACTTTTTTTTTTTTTTCACGAATCAGACCTATGATTACACGGGTATATGGAGCTACCGGTGAGGAAATTCTCTCTACAGGCGCTGGCAGTCACTTGTTCGGCCATCAATTGCTTTAGAGAGCTACGGTGGATAGAGCACCGGCCCTAGAATCAGGAGGACTTACCTTCATGAGTTCAAATTTGGCCTCAGACACTTACTAGCTGAGCAAGTCACTTAACCTTGTTTGCCTCATTTTCCTATGTAAAATAAACTGGAGAAGGAAATGGTAAACCACTCCAGTAGTCCTGCAAAGAAAACCCAAACAGGAGCACCTAGAGTCAGAGATGACTGACCTGAGAGTCCAATGTCCCACAGCAGTGTTCTGGGAGCTAATGTCACTTAAACCTAAGTCTTCCTAACTCCACCCCAAACCAGTGTTTCTAGTTCTGCACTCTGGAGCTAAACAAAACAGCTAGGTGCTGCAGTGGACAGAGCATTGGGCCTGGAGTCAGGAAGACCTGAATTCAAATGCTGCCTCACACACATACTAGTTGTGAGGTCCTGGGTAAGTCACTTAACCTCATCTGCCTCATTTTCCCCTTCTATTAAATGGGGATAATAACAGCACCTACTTCCAAGGTTGTTCTGAGAATAAAATGAGAACATATTTGTCAAGTGTTTTGCCTATCTTTGTAATGTTAAGGGGATTTGAGGATAGAGCCCCAGCCCAGAGCCAATCAGGACCTGGGCTACAGGGAGTTTCCAAGAAGTGCTGGGGCAGGAGGATTTCCAAGCTCCTCAGCACTCAGCCAATCAGACTCCCAGTCTTTGTTATATATTCTGGGAGGCTGGTGTTTTGCCTTGGGGGTTGGCTCTTGAGAAGGATCTTTCCAAGTCTCTGAGCAGTGGTGTGTTCAGAGCCCCTCCCACCCCAACCGCTTGGATGTCTGTGCTCCCTCCATCCAGTGATACATGTAAAGTGGATAGCCATATTGCTGTGTTCAGACAGGTGGAGTCCCTTGGTCTTTGTACTAATTTCTTTGCTTGTATTTTCTCTGATGTTCAAGGTACTGCCCTTTCCCCTGAACTAGTGATTGTAATTAAAAGTAGGATTGTTAACCCCTTTGAGAGCAGTCTTTCCCAGAAAAGCAGATCAAAGAACCTGTGCCAGCAGGCCATCCTGGGTACTCTAGGGTGCTTGCTGTTACAATCTTAAAGTACTATATAGATGCTAGCCAGTTTTGTTGTGTCTTTTCAGTCATATCCAACTATTCATGACCCCAATTGGCGTTTTCTTGGCAAAGAAACAAGAGTGGTTTACCATTTCCCCCTCCAATCCATTTTACAGATGAGGAAACTGAGGCAAAAGGGTTAAGTGACTTGCCCAGGGTCACAAAGCTAGTAAGTGTTGGAGGCTGGCTTTGAACTCAGGAATATTAACTCCAGGACTGGTGCTCTGCCCACTATGGCGCCACCTAGCGGCCCCAAGTGCTAGCTAGGGGATTGTTTATACATAATTATCCGCACATTGTCTCTAGCAGTAGACCCCGAGCTCCTTAGAAGGCAGAGATCTGTCCTTTGCCTTTCTTTGTTTCCCCAGTTCTTAGTGTCTGGCCCATTGACGTTTATCAACTGACTATCTGATCAAGCAGGTTAAGGTAGAAGTGACTGGTGTGATGAGGTGATCAGGGACGCATTGTGATAGCTGCAGGATTTGGAGTCGGGGAGGCTGAGTCAAAGCCCGGTTCTTACTACTACCGTGTGTGTACCCTTGTCCTTCTGGGCTTCCGTTTCTTCATTTGAAAAGTGAAGAGGTCAGATGGAATTATCACATCCTGGCTATAGCGTTAGAATACAGAACACCGAGGTCCCTTCCAGGCGCACAACTAATGCAACGCAATGGGAGGGGAGGGTGGGGGTGCGAGGGGGCGCCTGGGGGCATCTTATTCTACCACCTAGCTAATTATTATTATTATTATAGTTGCTTTTCCTTTGTTCTTATTGTTGTTGCTATTGTCATTATGCCACATCCAGGTAGGAAACTGTTTACAGAATTTCTCTGGTCCTCAGATTTCCTTCTTGTGCAATATGACTAACAAGAGAGAAAAAGTGTGAAGAATGAATAATGTAGCGACAAAGGCAGTTTCAATTCCAGAGTCTGGAAAAGAAATAGACAGAAATCAGACAAGGTACAAAGAAATAGCATTATTGTGACTACACAGGATAAGGCAGCAAAAAGAGACTCTCTCGATCAAAGAGGCAGCATTTCAAAGTGAGAAGAGTTTTACTACTACTTCTAGTATTACTACTACTACTACTATTACTACTACTACTATTACTACTACTACTATTACTACTACTACTACTACTACTACTACTACTACTACTACTACTACTACTTCCTTTTACATAGTACCTATTATGTGTCAGGTACTAAGCACTTTTTCATGAATATGATCTCATTCAGTCCTCACCACAACCCTGGGAGGTAGGTGCTATTATAATCCCCATTTTTACAGGTGAGGAAACTGAGGCAGAGGTTAAGTGACTTGCCCAGGATAACATAGCTAGTGACTGTTTGAGGCTGGATTTGAATTCAGGTCTTCCTGAATCCAGGCCCAGAACTCTACTTACTGCACCACCTAGTAGAAGATTCTATTCTAGAGTTGGGTTCTAGTTTTGTATCTTCTTTCCTTAATGGCTATGGCATCTTCAGCAAATTACTGCCCTCCTTTGAACCTCATCTGTAAAATGGTAATAATAATAATACTGTCACCACCTGCTTCAGAATGTTAGTCTGAGTCTCAGAGGATGTGATGATTGTGAAAGTTCCTACCCTACCAGTCAGCTTGGGCTAGAGGTGATTGATGAGTTTAGAGTCTCAGGGGAAGACAACCAGACTCTCCCCTTTTCATGTAATTCTAGCTAGACACGGTATCACAAGAGTTGGGGCTAGAAGGAATCATGAAGTCCAGTCATTTAACAGAGAAAGATACTGAAACCAAGAAAAGGGAAGTGACAGGCTCAAGGTTACATAGATAGCAAATGGCCTTGCTGGGATTCACATTCAGGTCCTCTGGCTCCAGACCCAACATTCTCTAGGCTCCATCATCCTGCTTCCCTGTTCACTCCCAGGCTTCTCCCAGGAAGGCCATTTGCCAGGGCCTCTCAGCCCTGACATCTCCTTCCCCAACATAATTGAGAAATATGTTCCTTGTGAATTCCTAATTGGAGCAGAACAGATGGTGGAGGGTTTTGTTTAATGAAATATGTCCGTTCAATTAAGCCGGGCCATGGGGGATTGGGGGCTTCAGCAGGATTCCATGTGGCTTTATTCTTGCCTGCTGTGGTGATCTCTGGGACTGTATACAAGCCTGTCTAGAGGGTTCCAGGATTGGGCTTTTGAAAGTAGAGCTCCACCCATCTTTCCAAAGAAGTGTTCCCTTGGACTCCAGAGAGGCGTCTCAGTAGGGTGAGGGGAAAATGCTGGATTGAAGTAGCAAAAGGCTTGGCTTTGAATAGCAGCTCTAATCACTTCTTAGCTGTGTTGACCCTGGGAAGTCATCTGGGCCCTTCCTACTGTACAGAAGGGAAAAAGTATTCTTTAGTTGTGTGGCTCAGACACTAGACCCCGGCCAGTATCCCAGCCAATGGACTGCCAAAGCCAGCCAGACCCCTACAGGGGACAGCTGCTTTCATTACAAGGTAAGCCCATGAGGAATGCAGAAGGTACAACCTATGGGCAGGTGGTCTTTCTGGTTTTGGAAACCCACTCCGGCCCCCTTCTTTCTATGGAACCATTCTGTCCTTTCATTATTCTGTATTAGTACTGGAGAGGCTCCTAGAGAGCATATCACCCAAATCCTTTTACAGAGAAAGAAGCCAAGGCTCAGAGATGGCTGGGACTTATCCAAAGACACACAAGTAGCGAAGGAAGAAAATATCAAAGCCATCATCTGAACCCGTCTTTTATGTCAAAATGAGATATTCTTTGTTTTCTTTCACATCTCCCCATGAAGCAACCACTGAAACATTTTTCTTGACAAGTGACCAAAGACTTGAAAAGCCATCTCCAAAGATAAGGAATCTTAGAATCATAGATATCGGACTGGAAGGGAACTTTTATTCTTATTCAATTGTCTTTCAGTTGTATCTGACTTTTCACAACCCCATTTGGGGTTTTCTTGGCAAAGATACATCTCCAGCTTATTTTACCAAAGAAGAAACTGAGGCAGACAGGGTTAAGTGACTTGCCCAGGGTCACACAGCTAGTAAGTGTCTGAGGCGGCATTTGAACTCAAGAAGATGAGTCTTCCTGACTCCAGGCCTGGCACTTTGTGCACTATGGCACCACCTAGCTGCCCTGAAAAGGTACTTTGAGACCATCAGATCCAACCCCCTCATTTTACAAATGAGGTACCTGAAATACAGAGTGGTGATAGAGCTAGTAAGTGTATGAAGGGGGATATGAACCCAGGATACGATTCGTGATTTCAGGCCTAGTGCATTTATCTACTCTACCCATTCTGTCTCTGCCTTATATAGGCCATTCAAACTTAACTCAAGATTCTGATTTAGTCAAATAGGTTTGCATCCCCAGATGGATCTAGTAACTGGAGAAATTGTCCCAGATCTATTTTTATAATATGGGTTAATGTGGCATGTCAACATCTCTGTTTCTATTCACTAAGTCTGAAAACCCCTCACTGGGAGTCAGGACGCCAGGATTCTTACTACTGGCTGTCTTGCTGGCTCACTCTGTGATATTGGGCCATTCGTTTAAAATCTCTAGACCTCATTTTTATTGTCTATATCATCAGCATGTGACCCTACACAAGGACAAAGGAATGTTCCACATAACCTCTCAAGGGAGAGAAAATATGACTTGGAGGAGCCACACAGTGTATGGGCAAGCAAAATGGATTCAGATTCAGTAGATTCCTGTTCAAGTACTGGCACCAGCTGTTACAAGCCATACAACCTTGGTCAAATCACCTTCCCGGGCCCCAATTTCATGAGCTGCCAGTGCCTTATCCTCCAAGATTACCTTGTAGCTGCTCTCTGTGTGTTTTAAGTGCAGTTTGTGTTTTCTCCCCGATTAGAATGTAATCTCCTTGAGTTCTCATTCACTTTTGTCTTACCCACAAAGCCAAGCACAATGCCTGGTATCTAGTTAGTACTTAATAAATGCTCCTTGACTCTTCATTGATCTATCACACTACTTAACTTACAGGATGATCGTGAACAAAGTGCTTTGCAAACTCTACAGGGATGTGGAAGCATGAGTTATCACTACAGAATCCTAGGACACTGTGGGGTATTTCCTTCCAAAGCTCTTTCTCCCAGGCTTCTGATTCTATGAGGGAGGCTGGCCCACTTACCTGACCAACAGATTCTTCCACAGTCCCTATGGAGTCTCTTAGCTTAATTAAGATGAGATTGCTTTGCCCCCAGGATCTGAAGTGAGCTATGAAATTGAGAGAATTCAGGGACTTCCAAGAACCATTACAACCCTTCCATCTCCCTCACTTGAGCCCAAGGAATTAAGTCTTCATCAGACCAAGGAATGTGCTTCTGCATTATTATCCCTATTAATTAGCACCTCACCCTAATGATTCTCTCATAATAGATTAGGTTTCAGTAAGAATTCCAGGTCCTAAAACTGCTAGGGAGTGAGGATATTAAGTACTAGCGTTTGTATAGCAATTTAAGGTCTGCAAAAAGCTTTCTGGAAAGGATCTCATTTGACCCTTATAACAGCCCTGGGAGGTAGGTGTGATTATTATCTCCACTTTGCAGAGAAGGAAACTGAGGCAGGCAAATGGTAAGTGATTTGCCCAGGGCCACACAGCTATTAAGTGTCTGATTTGGATTTGAACTCAGGTCTTCCTGACTCCTACCCACTATACCACTATACCATATCCGGAGTGTAACTTCATCTGGTCCCTTTACTTCAGCTCTTTCTGACTTGCTGGTGATTTTTTTGCTAATGTCTTCTACACAGGGGAAGAAGTCCATACTCTGTTAACAAAGAATCTTGGCAGTCACGGCCAGTCTTATAATTGGTCACATACACTGATAAAGGAAATGGCTATGAATGTGAAATTCTTCAGGGTGTTCACAAGATTAGAGTTGCCAAAAAAAATCTTCCTTATGCTGCTCATTGAAGCAAAATGTGTGTATATATGTATGTGTGTGTGTGTGTATGTGTGTGTGTGTGTACATACACACACACATGCCATACTTTCTCACTATGTGACCTTAGGCAACCTTTCTACTTTGGTCATCAGTTTCCTCATCTGTTAAATCAGTGGTTCTCAACCTTCCTAATACGGCAACCCTTTAATACTCGTACATGGGAGTATCTGCATGTGGGTGGACCCACCTGGAGATGGATAGAGGAGTGGTGTCTCGGTTCCTAAGACGGTCAGAAATATATGTTTTCCGATGGTCTTAGGTGACCCTGTGAAAGGGTTGTTTGACTCCCAAAGGGGTCATGACCCACAGGTTGAGAACCACTATGTTAAATGATGGGCTTTGACTAGAACTATGATCCCTATAAGATGCAATGCCCCAGAAGATCTTAAGAATTCAAAATATTGCAAACTACACTCATTATTTCCCACCAAGTCCTGTTCTTCTTCCTGACTTTTCAACACCATCCTCCTAATCACCCAAGTTTCAAACCTCAGAGTCAGTCTTGGATTTTCTCCTCTCTCGTCCCCCTCACATCTTATTGATTGCTAAGTTCTATCCAAAGGTGTCCTCTCCTTTCCATCCCCACCACTACCAGTTCAGGGCCTCAGCACTTCTCATTTGAACCATTACAATAATGCTCTAACTGCTCAGTCTCTAGCTTCTACCCCCCCAGTTCACCTGGCACAGGGAAAGAAAGCAAAGTCTAAACTGCAGCTCAGTGAGGCCAGCTTCAGAGCTTGAGAAATGTTTAGAGCAGATCATGAAAGACCCGGTGAGTGAATATCTAGAAAAGGAAGCAATCATCACACGGTCATAATGAATAAGCTAGGATAGACCTATTTCTGCTTATCTTTCAATCAATAAGTATTTATCTATAATGTAGCAGGCACTGTGCTAGGTACTGGGAGCACAAAGGAAAACATGAAATATCTCTGCCCTGAAGAAGTTTACATTCTATTGGGAAAGTAAGGAAAGAAGGAAGAAAGAAACAAGCATGAATTAAGTGTCTACTATACTCCAGATGCTGGACTAAAGACTTTACAAATATTTCATTTGATCCTCACAACAACCCTGTGTAATGGTAATGTAAATGGGAAGATCTTTCCCACCCATTAATAGGCCCATGTGATCTGTTTAAGTCACATGAAAGCCTGAATCATATGAGTCTGTGGTGGAAGGAGCTTGCCAAGTGGGTAGAGCAGAGCCCAGAGGAAGTTGGTCAGAGCAGTTAGAGCTGAGGGAGACGTAGGAAGCCGGCAGCGAGCTGTGAGTGTTTGCTCGTGGGAAGGCCCTAGCAGGGGGAAGGCTTGGGGATGGTGGTGCCCTCTGCATTATCATCATATATAGATTTCTTTGGTGCTATGATGGATTTGACTTTCTAGTGTTGGGATTCAGCTTTCTGGTGTTTGAATAAATGTTTTGGTTCTGTCTTCCATGTGGAAAGTCTGTTATATCTTGTGATTCAAACCTGGGGATATGTCTGCATATTCATAGCAGCTGCTGTGGGTATTGAATTGGTGAAATACCCTGGGAGGTAGGTGTTATTATCTTTTTATACATTTTATACACACACACACAAATATGTGTATGTATACATATATATTTTTAACATTTGATTATAAAACTTTAAATTCTAGATTCTTTCCCTTCTTCCCTCATGAACCACTCCCACTGGAAGGACAAGCAATTAAATAGAGGCTCCACATGTGTAATTGCACAGAACATCTCCACAGTGGGTGTATTGTGAGAGACTGATTATATGTCCCTCCTTCCTATCCTGCCCAACTCCTTGTTCTGTTCTCTACCCTGTCCCTGTCCCTTGTCAGAAGTGTGTGCTTCCAGCAACCCTCTCCCCACTCTGCCCTCCCCTCCATCATCCTACCTCTCATCCCCATATCCCTTACTCTCCTGTGGGGCAAGATACCAGGTTAGAGTTTATGTCATTCCTTCCCTAAGCCAAATTCAAGGAGAGTAAGGTTGACCCTTTCCATTTTGCCTTCCTGTTCTTCCCCTCCATTGTAACAATTACCCCTAGCCTCTTCTATATGAGATGATTAACCACATTCTGTCTCTCCCTGTCTTTTCTCATTCTAATCCTCTCCCACCTCAGAATTTCACCTTTTAAAGTATCGTCCCTTCCTATTCGATTGATCCTGTGCTCTCTATGTACTCATATATACACATACTCAGATATGTGTTCCTACACATGTATAAACCCTCCTATATAGATATATGTGCATGTATACATACATACATATGTATATATACATTTGTATTCCCCTCAACTATCCTCATATTGAGAAAAGTTTCATAAGTTACAATTATTGTTTTTCCAAGTTGGTATGTAAACAGTTCAGCTTTGGTAAGATCCTTATGATTTATTTTCCATGTTTACCTTCTTATGCTTCTTGTATTTGAGTGTCAAATTTACTTTTCAGTTCTGGTTTTTTCAGCAAGAATATTTCAAAGTCCTCCACCTCACTGAATAACCATATTTTCCCCTGGAACATTATACTCAATTTTGCTGGGTAGGTGATTCTTGGTTTTAATCTTAGCTCCCTTGATCTCCTGAATATCATATTCCAGGCTCTTCAATTCCTCAATGTAGAAGCTACCAGATCCTGGGTTATCCTGATTGTGTTTCCACAGTATTCAAATTCCTTCCTCTTGGTAGCCTATATTATTTTCTTCTTGATCTGGGGACTCTGGAACCTGGCTATAACATTCCTAGGCATTTTCTTTTGGGGATCTTTTTCAAGAGATGATTGGTGAATTCTTTCAAGTTTTATTTTGCCCTCTGGTTCTAAAATATCAGGGCATTTTTCCTTGAGAATTTCTTGAAATATGCTTTCTAAGTTCTTTTTTTTGATCATGGCTTTTAGGTAGTCCAAAAATTTTTTAATTGTCTCTGCTGGATCTATTTTCCAGGTCAGTGGTTTTTTTTCAAGGAGATATTTCACACTGCTTTCTATTTTTTCATTTGTTTGGATCTGTTTAGTAGTATCTTGATGTCTCACAAAGTCATTTGCTTCCATTTGCTCCACTCTAATTCTGAAGGAATTGGTCTTCAGAAAGCTTTTGAGATTCTTTTTCCATCTGACAAATTCAGCTTTTTAAGACATTCTTCTCCTCATTGGATTTTGGGCCTCTTTTGCCATTTGAGTGAATCTATTTTTTAAGGTATCATTTTCTTCAGTCAGGTTGTTGCCTCTCTTTTCATGATTTTCTTGCATCATTCTCATTTCTCTTCCCAATTTTTCCTCCACTTCTCTTATTTGGTTTTCAAAATCCTTCTTAAGCTCATCTATGGCTTGTAGGCAGTCTTCATGTTTCTTGGAAGCTTTTGGTGTGGGAGTTCTGACTGTGTTGTCTTCCTCCCGTTCCATGCTTTTATCCTTTTTGTCCCTCCAAAAAAGAATTCTAGAGTTCCATTGCTGTTCTTACTTTGCTACCTTTGCCTGCTGATGTTGCCAGTGAATTACTTGTCTTTTTAGCTCTGTGGAACTCTGCTTCCAGAGGGGAAAGCTCTGTCCCAAATAGCTGGGGGTTTTGCAGCTGCCAGAGCTATTAGGAGGCTGTTGCAGTCCCCACCAGCTTTGGCCCACTGAAAACGCACCCTGGACCACCATCCAAGACCATGATCCAGATCTAGGCTGCTCAATGCAAGAGTACTTAGCCTCTGAATGATCTCTTGGCCCCTCTACAGTCTGCAGGTTAGGAGCTCTGAAGCAGCCATGTGGAGGCAGCTGCAGGCCCTCAGCTTCTGCCACTTCCTTGCCCTGGAGGCAGTGTGGCCAGACCACTTTTCTCTCCCAAATTTAGCTGAGTTCCACTGATCTTTCACTTAGTCCTTGTTTCTTATGGTTTGATAATTCTGGAAACTGCCACAGCTGCCACTGATTCACTCTCCTGAAGGCTCTATGTACAGCTTGTCCTGGCCACCTCTGGGGGCCAAGCTGAGGTTTCAGGCTGGGCTGGTTTCGGCTCCCCGCTTGCTGCTATGAGCCCTTCCTGCCAAGCTGCCTTCAGAGGGAGATGTGTTTTTCTGTATTTTTGTGTGAATTTTGGAGCCCTAAAATTTGTTTAGAGTCATATTTTATGGGTATTTGAGGTGGCTATGTGGGATCTGTGGCATTTTCCTGCTTCTACACCATCATCTTCAAGGCAGGCATTATTGTCCCCATTTTAGAGTTGAGGAAAATGGAGTAGACAAAGGTTAAGTGATTTGCCAAGGATCACACAGCTAGTATATGTCTAAGACCAAATTTGAACTTAGGTCTTCCTGAGTCCATGTTCACTACTTTATTTACTGTACTTCTTAGTTGCCTAGGGAAGAATGTAACAAGGTACTGAACTGGTAAGTCATTAGAATGCTATAAATATTGTTTATTTATACTTTAGTCAGTCAATAAACATTTATTAAGTGCATTCATTCTATGTGCCAGGCATCTTGGATACAAGAAAGGTAAAAGGCAGCTCTTGCTCTCAAAAAGCTGAGAGAATAATAGGGGAGATGACATGCAAATAACTATGTACAAAAAGCTACATGTAGGACAAATTTAATATTTGATAAATTAGTCCATATTAGTCTTGCAATAATATATATAAAAGTGGAAAAGCATTTATTAAGTGCTTACTGTGTGCCAAGCATTGTAAGATAGGAATTAGGCCATAATACAATTATATGGATACAAAACTGGCTGAATAGTTGTACTCAAAGAGTAATCATTCCTGTTTCAATGTCAGCTTGGCAGAAGGTTTCCAATGGAGGGTTCCAGGCATCTGTACTTGGCCCTCAGATGCTTAACATTTTTATCAAAGACTTGGATAAAGTCCAATGTGACATGTTCGTCAAATATTCGGATGACACCAAACAGGAAGGATTGCTAACATGCTGAAAAATAGAATCAAAATCCAAAAAGATACTGATAGACTAGACCACTGGGTTGAATTTTTTTTTAAAAGAAAGTCAATTGGGGAATGACTGAACAAGTTATGGTATAGGATTGTGGTGGAATACTGCTGTGCTATAAGAAGTGATGAGCTCAGTGATTTTAGAAAAATATAGAAAGACTTACATGAAATAATGAAGCACAAAATGAGCAGAACCAAGATAACATTGTATACAGCAGCAACAATATTGTTTTAAGGAATTTGAATAAATAAGTTATTTTGACTACTATACATACCCAGATTAACTATAAAGGACATATGAAGAAAGATACTATTTGCATCCAGAGAAAGAACTGATAAATAGAAGTATGTATAGAGTAATTTTACAAATTTTACATTTATATATTTGTGTGTATGTATTCGTGTCTAATGGTAGGCATCTGTAGGGCACGAGTGAGAACTAGGGAAGGGAAAACAGAAATTTACATGCTTATTTTGTTCTATATTTGAAATGAATAGGAAGTTGTGCATAACAGATTTGCAGTTTCATGTGCAATTGTCTTTTTTATTGTGCTCTTATGGAAATGCTCATTTTATTCCATAAATTAAAAACAAAGTAAATACTTTTAAAGAGACGCTTAACTTTCAGAAGTAAGGAAGTGATAACAGTGCGATGTTCTGCCTAAGTATTATTTTGGTGCCTTGGAAGTATTTTCCCAGATTTTGGTGCCATGGTTTAAGAAAAAGCTGTGGGTAGGTTGTGGATCATTTAGACAATAGCAACTGGGATAGTGAAGACCTTGAGTCCATATCATATTGGACTCAGTGAGAAGAACCAGAGATTTGTAGCCTTGAGAAGAGAAGATTCCAGGAAGACAGAAGAGCTGTCTTCAAAGAATGAAAGGACTGTCATGTGAAAGAAATTGTTTAGACTTGTTCTATTTCACCTCAGAAGACAGAACCAAGAGCAATGGGTTGCAAAAAGAAGTTACAAAAGAAAAATTTGGGCTTAATCAGAAGACATTTCCCAAGAACTGGAGTTGTCCAAAAGTGGAAAAGTCTGCTTCTCTTTCACTGAAGGGCTTCAAGCAGAGATTTAATGACCACTTCTAGGGCAGGTAGGTGGTATAGTAGATAGATTGCTGTGCCTAAAGTCAGGAAGACTTGTCTTCCTGAATTCAAATCTAGCCTCAGACATTTATTAGCTGTTTGACCTTGAGCAAGTCACTTAACCCTGTTTGCCTCCATTTCCTCATCTATAAAACTAGATGAAAAAGGACATGGCAAAGCATTCTAATATCCTTGCCAAAAAAATTGCAAATGAGGTCACAACTGAAATATAGGTTGTGTTATATTATAGTAAGGATTTCTTTCCAAGGTGAGTTGGATAAGCTCTAAGGTCCCTTCCAACTGAGAAGTTCTGTGTTTCTGTGATATACTGCCACATTGTTCTTATTGATGCATGGCTCTAATCATGTCACTCCCCAGCTGAAAAGCCTTCATTGGATCCAAATTGCCTACAATAGAAAGTTCAAATTCTTAGTTTGCCATTCAAGATCTTCTTCTGAGGTTCAAGGAATAGGAACAGAAATGTTATGGAAGCCTCTCTAGAATCTGATAAGATTAACCTGTTGGATTCCATCCTACCTCATCAGCTTAATTTCATATCTTTCTCCTTTACACAAACAATATTCCCCCAGCTAAAATCAACTATATGACATTCAATCAAATGCACTCCTTGCTTTCCCACCAAATTACTTAAGGTGTGACTAAAGTAGATTGAGTTAAAAAATGAACTTGGAGGCATAGGTTCAAATAGGGGAAAGAGCTGAGGTGGAAATGTCTGAGTCGAGTACTGAATTTATTAAGAAAGAGCATTCTGGAGATCCAGCAGTGTCGGCAACAAATGCCTGGGTGGAATGGAGTAAAATTTAAAGCAGTACAAGTGATTGCTGTCTGATGGTAATAAAGGGAAGTTCTGTGTTAATGTTCAGAAAGGAGCATGCCAGCTCTTCCTTCTGCATGTTGTTGTCAGGAAGAAAAGCCAGACTTGAGAGGATGCCAAGAGATACTGCTAGAATTCACCCAACACCAAAAGATGAAAGAAATGTAAGAGGAAGAGATCTAGGATGAAGGAGAATTTATTAACAATAGGTGAATGTTCCAGTGGGTATAGTGGAAAAGAAGGTCTGGAAAACATAGGCCTAGGATGGACTAGGAACGAATTTATCTGATGAAGGGATAGCTCCTCTCTTGGTATTGGACAGCTTGCACAGCAGAGGTCACTAGGTGTTGTCTATCCAAGTAGGAAGTCAAGTTTCAGGGGACCCAGAGAAGCACCAGCCTTGGGATTAGGTAAGAGACTGGGTCAGTTAGGGTATTGGTGCCTCACTGGAGGGTGCACATGCCTTACTCATATAAGCACCTGGAACAAAGTGACAGCTGCCATATCCTAGTTCTGCTCCTGTAAACCTGTCTTTGATCTCATTGGCTGTGTTACCCTGGGTGAGTGGCTTACTCTCTCTAGACTTGTTTTCTTATTTCTATAACTGGGATACTGGATTGGATTTTCTTTAAGATCCCTCCCATCTCTAAAATCTTATGGTTCTAGGGAGGCAGTGAGCACATTTTTATGTAATTCTTGTATTTCCCCCACTGTATAGCAGGATGAAAGAATAATAGGTGCTTAATACATTAATGTTGAATGAATGGATGGATGGATGGATGGATGGATGGATGGATGGATGGATGAATGCATGAGGGGGCCATTGGGCCATTCACCCTTGACTAGATTTCTATGTATCAGGTAAGTAACTGTCATTGGAATTCAGAAAGCAGGACCTTGAATCAGTGGGGGCAAAGGACTGGGGAAATGGTCAGATGATAAGAAGAAGGAAAAGCAAAAAAGCATGGGGCTGACAGGGAAAGTCCCTATCCTGAGGATGCGTTGAGAAGCTAAAAGCCATGAGAACACAAATGGGTAGGGAAGGAGAGAAGTCTTGACTCTCATACCTACTCTCAGGATCTGTTTCCTATTCTGTAAAATGGAAGCACTAATATTTATTAGCACTATCTCCCTCTCAAAACCGTGAAAGAATCATTTTATAAACTTTAAGGAAATATGGAAATAAAAGTTTTTACTGGGGGCCTTTGGGGGCAGTTGTGGGCACAGTGAATAGAGGGCTTGGCCTGGAGTCAGGAAGACTTGAGTTCAAATCCCACCTCAGACACTCACTAGTTGTGTGACCTTGGGCAAGTCACTTAACCTCTGCTTGCCTCAGTTTCCTCATCTTTAAAATGAGGATCATAATAGCACCTAACTAGCAGGATTGTTGTGAGGGACAAATGAGATGACAATTGTAAAGCACTTAGTCCAGTGTCTGGCACATAGTAAATGTTAGATTATTATTATTTTTTTTTATTATTATTTCACTAAGCTGACTATATCCTGACATTCTGGGAACTACGTCAACCTAATCTCCAATCCTTGTGTTACCCCAGGAGAAAATCTGAGGATAATGATGAAATCGGCTTAGATGCTGCTGCATTATATCTTTCTTTGAGTTCCTTCTTAATTATTATAGATAAACAAGAGTTAATTTGAGTTCTCTGGCTCTGCTCCCCTGTGCCCAGAAGCTTAGGAGCTTCAAAGTTTGAGGAGTAGGGACCGGTGTGGGGGAAAACCCCAAAGCAGTGTTATGGGAGCCTCTCTAGAGCCTGATAAGATTGAGCCGTCCATCCTTTCCTTGTGGTACAAATTGTTCCCACAGGAAATAAGACTGCCCAGAAAAGATGTTGTTCTTTGGCAGATCCTTCTGCCTTTGTATTAGCTTTCATGCCTCCCTGGAATACTTGCTGGGGCATTCAGAAAATCCAATCACTAGGATTATTTTGTTATCTCTCAACATCTCAGCATTTTACACATGGAAATGTGTACAGTTCCTCTCTCCCTGGTGGGTTTTGACTAACCCAAAGGACAAGTGGGGGACTGGTCAGATAGTTTCTCCAAGTTTCCCCATTAAGTCTCAGGAATTAACTCCTCAGGGGAACTTCAAAGAGCATGTAATGGCGCACTCAGGTGACAGAAAGTCAAATCAAGTCAACAAGCATTTTTAAGTGAGTTCCTATTCCAGTTCCTATGCCAGATACTGTGCTAAAAACTAGGGTTACAAAGAAAAGGGAAAATAGTCCATGTTCTCAAGGAGCACAGAGTGATCCAGACACACACACAAAAAGGGAAGCTCTTATCAGGTGCTGTCAAGGAAACAGCTGTCTGTCTTTGTGACCAAGAATCATTACCCAGATTTTTCAGCATCTTCAGACAGCTTGAAGTACAGGCAAATAAACTAGACCTCGCCAGAAACAAACACCTCAGTGTGTGTTCTAAGGCTGAGACTAAACGTCACAAGGGGAATTCACCTGGGAACAATCAGGCCTCCACCACCACAATACCTTGGCACTCACAGGTCTCTCCTGATGCTCCTGCTCTCCCTTCTTCCAGGAGCAAACACTATACAATCTGCCAGCCTGTGGTAACCACCAGGCCAGAGGGGCTGCCTCTCCTTGCTTTCATGTGCTAGCTGCAGGCAGCCCCACCATGGAAGAATGGTTGACTACATCATTGGAACTATGTTGGTGACAGTTGCTGCTTTGAGCCACCCACAGCTCAGTTGCCTGGACTTTCTTATTGTGATAATACAGGAAAATAAGAGCCAAGTTTTACTCACTCTGAAGATGAAAGGTTTACACATAGATTCCCTGATATCAAGTTGGCTTCTTTGGCCCTGTTCTTTGTTTAAAAAAAAGAAGTCCTTCCCTAATCTGTATCCCTCAGCCTGATCTCTTGATGCCTTTGAACTCTCTTTGGGAGGCAGTGTAAAACAGTGGAAAGATCACTGGTTCTAGAGTCAAAGAACCTGTGTTCAAATTTTCACCTCTGATAGTCATTACCTATATGATCTCAGACAAGGTAAGCAACCTTTCTGTGCCTCTGTTTCCTCACCTGGAACATGATGGGAATTGTACTAGATGGTCTTTGTGGTCCCTTTCAAATCTGACCCATGACCCTACCACCACTTTGGGGTACAAAGACTAGCATTCTAATATATAGATATATACTCAAATTGGCACAGTGAGAGAGCGCAGGTATAGGGATTGGGATGCTAATAAAAAGGGAGAAATGGGGTAGTACAATGTGGGAGGATAAGCTCCTGGACTAGAACATGGTGTCAACCCAAGGGGCTGATTCTGGAGACTGGAGATTGCCTTTTCTAGGTGTTTCCCTATTGTTCTCCTGCATCTTGGCACCAGAAGTCCTCTGCCCATACCCCACCCACTAACTCTGAATCTTCTTCCTCTACCCCAACCTGACAGGTAATGCCAATGGTAGGCAGCATGGAGGAGAGGCGTATGAGCAGGGAAGAAGGGAATAGGCCCTAGTTTCTATGTCCTTTCCCTCCCCCTCCCCTTTGCTGATGACAGCTGAGTAGGGCCTGCCAAAAGATCTTCTTGGTGGTATTGCCAACCTGTGAATTATGGATTCTGAAAGAAAGCTAATTAGCAGATCAAACAGCCCTGAGAACCGAGTAATTCAGCTCATCTGTGTGTATTTCTCTGGTCCCAACTTTCTAAATAAATCATGGATCCCTCTAGCCAAGGTTTGCTCTGCTTGTAACTATAATCTTATCATTTCTTTGCTTTAAGTGGGAAGGAAGAATGGAGATCTCCCGACAAACTATATCCATGTGAGCAAAGGACCCTCCAGCCTCCTACACCCAGCAACCAAAGGTTTCTATTTTGGGGGCAGCAAGCCCCACCCCAGGACAACTCCACTGGAAACACCCACGCTCTCATCAACTCTAGCAAACATTTATGAAGCACTTACTCTATAAAGAACACTGAGTTAAATACAGGAGGAAATAAAATGTTTAGATGAGATGTTCCCTACCCTCAGGGAGCTTACAGTCTATTAGGGGATGGGATCTATATTTATAAAAAATGTAAGTGTATCACAGAAATGCCCCCCCCAAAAAATGTTTTTCCACATGAGACTCCAGATGAAGAAGATAATTACCAAGAAAGGCGGAGAGGTAGAGACAAATTTGTATAGAAGGTGATGTTTGAGCTACAGCTTAAAGGATAAGTCAATAGGTAGAAAGGATGAATAGCATTCCAGAAATGGAGAACAGAATGAGCAAAGGGGCAGAGACAGGAAAATAGATGACTAGCAGTCCAGTTTGGCTGGAGCATAAAGTATGTGGACAGAACTAGTAGGAAGAAGCATTTTTTTAAGAAACTACATATGCCATGCACTGGGATAGGCACCGGGGATACGGAAACAAAAAATGAAACAATCCCTATTCTCAAGCAGCTTACCTTCTAATGGGAGAGATGACAATATACATCAATACATACAGAATAAATACAAAAAAATAAGCACTAGTTAGTTAGGGACACAGGAGGTGCTAGCAGTTGGGGAAATGCTTCATGTAGAAGGTGGTGGTTGAGTTCAATTTGAAACAGAGAGAGAGCAAGGTTCCTCTGAGGCAAAGGTGAGGAGCATTCCAGTCATTTAAGAGAGCCGATGCCAAAGCATGGAGATGAGAGGCAGCATGTGTAAGGAACAGAGAGAACACCAGTTTGGCTGAATTGCAGAGTGTAGGAAGGAGAGTAATGTACAGTCAGTCTGGATGTATAAGTGAAGGTCATGTTGTGAAGGGCTTTAAACACTAACAAGAGGAGTTTATATTTTTATCCCAGAAGCAAGTAGGGGAATGACATGGTAAGATCTGTGCTTGAAGAAAATCATTTTGGTAGCAATGGAAGAGAATGAATTGGAGTAAAGAAAGATGAGTCAGAGAGATCAATTAAAAGGCCAATTCATATGAAATTAGAACTAAAAGTTAGGATGGTATCCTGTCATGGAAGAGCTAGAATGCCAGGCTAAGGGGCTGATCATTAGGACAGATAATAAGGAGCCATGGAGCATTTTTTGAAGAAAAGGGTGACATGAATAGATCTATGCATAAGTAAGATTAGTCTGGCAGTGGTATTAAAGAGAGAACAGCTAAGAGCACATTGGATCGAATGCCAGTCATAGAGTTAGACTCCTCTTTTTGAGTTCAGATCTGGACTGAGACATTTATTAGCTGTGTGACTGTGGGTGAGTCACTTAACTCTGCTTGCCTCAGTTTCCTCATCTGTAAAATGAGCTACAGAAGGAAATGGCAAACCACTCTAGCATCTTTGCCAAGACATGGGGTCACAGAAAGTTGGACACAGCTGAAAACAACTAAACAGAGTTCAGTCCACCTACTGAAATCAATCAACAAGTATTTATTAATGGCCTACTAGGTCCTGGTGATATAAGTACAAAAAAAGGAAACATATTGGTAAGGTGATTATATTCCAAAAGAAGAGACAAATACATATGTAAATATATAGCATAAACATAAAGTGAATATATAAATATATACATATATATATAATAGTTAAATGCAAGATAATTAAGGAAGGAGGACATAAAAATTGGGAGACCAGACAAGCAAGGGCTCCATGCAGAAGATGATGTTGAGCTGCATTTTACAGGGAGAAAAAAATTCTATTTGGGAGAGGTAAAGAAGGAAGATATTAAAGTTCTACGTTCTACTGTGAAGCCTTTTCCATCTCTGATGTTCTATGAGATCTAAGGTTCCTTTAAAGTTGAACATTCTATATCCTATATTCTAAAGTCAATTAACATTGCCTATATGTATGCCAGCTTCTGTGCTGAGCCAAGAAAAAGGTAAAAGGCAGTCCCTGCTTTCAAGAAGCTCACTATTACATGAACTGATGCATAGTGAAGTAGACAGAACCAAGAGAATGTCAAACACAGTAACAACAATATTGTTCAGTGAAGAACTAGGAATGACTTAGCTGTTCACAGCAACACAATGATTATGAGAAAATCCCAAAGGAGTAATGATGAAGTATACTACTCACCTCCAGAAAGAACTGATAGTGTTTGAATACAGACTGAACCATGCTATTTTTCACTTTCATTTCTTTTCTTTCATTCTAGTCTTTTTGTACAAAATGACTAGTACATAAATGTTTTACATAATTGCACATAAATAATTTATATCTGATTGTTTACCATATCAGGGAGAGGGAAGGACAGGAAAAGAGGAAGAATTTGGAATTCAAAATTTTAAATAAAAAATGTTAAAAAATTTGGGAAAAAGGACTCAAGGGAAACATAAAAAAGTAAAAATGAAACAAGAGAAAACATAAAAAATTCAATAAGGTTAAGCTGTTTATATTTTTATATGGAAGGATAATATTTGTAATTCTTAACTTTATTACTATAAGAGCAATTAAAAGAAGTATATAAATATATAGGAAAAAAGAAGCTCACTGTCTAATTGGGGAAAGAACATGCAGACAACTAGGTACAAATAAGCTATATAAAGGATAAATGGGAAATAATCAAGAAAGGGAAAGCATTAGAATGAAAAGGGGATTGGGAAAATATAAAATCTATTTGAAAAGTAACAAAAATTACATGGGATTTTAGTCAGGACTTAAGGGAAGCCAAGTCACTTCCAGGTCTGATGTTACATATTCTATGTCATAAAATCCTTTCCAGACCTTTCATTTTATGTTCTGTTTTCCAACACAGCTTCTAACTCTGACCTGTGTGATACAGGTATTACAAAAATAAAAGTCAAAGGAATTAACCTCTGAGACAGGCACATCCTTTGGGAAAGAGGAATGGCATGAAAAGAAAGCCTCAGGTAAGTATGTAACATCTCAAAGCAGAAATATTCACCCCCTCACTTTCCCCTTGGTGTTTGCCTGCCCATATCCTCCAAGCTCTGGTCTCTCTGGCATTACATGGATATGTCCTTTATAGAACATATACATGTGGGACCTCTTCTCTAGCCCAGACATGTGGCCATTCACAAAACAGAAATAACTTGAAAGAAAAGCTAAGGAACTGAGGAAAAATGGCATAAAGGAAAGGAAAAACAAAGAAACAATGAAAGTGAGGTCATTAGGACCTGCCTAAGCTCTTCTACTTACTACCTGAGGAAAGTCACCTGCCCTTCTTGGCCTTGAATTCCTCATTGTAAAATAAGGGTGTTTGTGGGGAGCCAAGGAGGCCTTAGTCAGGACTCAGATAAAAAATCTTGACAGCGTGCCCTAATTAGGACCCTTCGTGATGTGGCTTTGGTAAGGTTAAGCTAGTTCCTTTGGCCCCCGAGGCTATACTTAAAAGGACCTTTTATTTGAGATCTTGAGATCAAATCCTTTACCCCCAGACTTTAGGCACCTAAAGAACATATTCCTTATCAAATTATACATTCTATATTAGTTCCAGGATATAACAAACTAAAGACAATTATAACACCTAGATAACATATTCCTTATCAAATTGTGTTATTTCCAGGATATAACAGGCTAAAAACAATGATAGTACAACTTGAGTCCTTTATTCTTTTGTATCATTTTGCTCTATAAAAACCGTGTTCAAAGAATCATTAAATGGAGTTCCTGGTTCTTCCTTGAATTACCCACATGGTCTAGTCATTTCTTATTCACATCTCTGACCATGCTTAAGTGCTGGCCACTGAGGAGCCCATGACAGGTGTTGGAGAAGATGACCCTTAAAGTTTCTTCCAGTTCTAAATTCATGAGCTCTTTTTCTCATTTGCGCCATTCTCAGCCTCCAAGTTTTGACAGATTGCGCTCCTTTGCCTAAAATTCTCATGAAAGATCTTAAGTACATTATGCCTAAGGGGGAGAGCCCAAGTGGGTTATTAAGTGTTGTTTGTTCTCAGGCGAGCAAGTAGAATCGATGACCATTCTTTGACAACTATATTTCCTTATCTATAAAATGAGGATAAAAATAATTGTGTTAACCATCTTACAGAATTACAGAGAATAAAGTACCCCCAGGACTTAAAGGCCTGTAGAAATACTTGGATATATCAACAAATTGATAGTCTCATTCATGAGGGCACTCCTTTTATATATCCATTTCCTCCCATAAATACCCCAAAAGAAATTCTTCTTTTAGGTAGACAGCCAGGTTTTTCACTGGCCAAAATATATCACCAAAGCAAAAAGAACTTTGCATTTTGCCCTACCAAGTCAAATATATTTTAAGGAAACCAAAAAACAGTAAACACAGGAAAGCCTTATATTCTCTACATCTCTCGGTTCATTTTGTGTTATAGAAAATTGGTTACAAAAAGCTCCCTGTTCCTTTTTCATGCTTTCATTTAAAAATACCCTTGATACACATGTAGATCACTCTTAACAAGATTGTGGAATTATGATAAAGTAGACATTTGATTTGCTACTACTTATATTTTCTTGGTAGCCTTTTAAAAATAGTACTATTATCTGTGATGTTTTCTGTTGTTTTAAACATTCCTTCCTTTGAGACATTTTGAAATTCAGTCACTTAGTGCCTTTAAATTTGTGTTACCTCCAACCAAATTTTCTTTGGCTTGTATTTAATCAGTTCCAGCTATTCTTCCAGACTTCATCTTCTTAAGTACTAGCTCTGTTTCCAAGATAGCACATTAGGTATTCCAATGGTAGATTCCAAATGTGATAGTTTCATTGTCATCAGTGATGAGAGTACAGAAACATTTGCAGATTTCTTCAGTTCCATGTCATTTTGTTTTCTTTTTCCAGGTTCTATAAATCCTCTTGGGTTTATTTGGCTTAGTAGGGTCCCATATTAGACTTTTTATAGGATTATAATCACTTGCAAGACCACGGTTTCATAAGGCAATCTTGTTCATGATCTTCAAAGGAACATAGGCTTTAGATGAGGAAAGAACCTTAAAAAATCATCTAGTCGACATTCTTAATTTTATAGATCAAGAAATTGAATATAAAAGAGGTGAAGTGATTGGTCCAAGGTCATTTAGTAAGTAACAATCCTCAGATGGTAAACTAAATTTTTTTACTTCATATCCAATATCCTTTCCCTGCGGCCAGCATTCTCCATATCTTTCAAATGAACTTATACTATAAATTTACATTGCCCTTGACTTCTACTTACCCTCTGATTGGCAAAGAGATGAAGTGCTTGCTTCTTGAGGCAGTTTCTGAGCTCTTTTCTCCTTTTCATTATGCCAATTGTTTTATATCCGTTAAACTTCACTAATGAATTATGATAATTGGGGTCGATGTCTTTACTTTTGTTAATTTCCCATTTTTCAGAGTTATCACTTCGTGCAAAACATTGTCCTAGGTTTGAGAGATATAAAGACAAAGACAAAAAACAAGTCCCTGCTGGCAAAGAGCCTTACAGTTCTTGGAGAAAGGAGTTACAACATTTGAATAGATTGGTATAAATAAGGCAATTGGAAGAAGAGGAGAAAGACAGACAAAGAAGAGAACTAACATTGATGGGGAACAGTAAGAGAGGTGACCCTCAAGTTGAGTACTAAAGGAAGCAAGGGACTCTAAGAGGATGTAGTAATTACTGGTTTGAGTAATATGGGTAATTCTCATCCTTTTCCTTTCCATTGAATTCAATAGACACTTAGTGTCTCTTAGGCACAAGGCACTGTGAATACACAGACCAAAAACAAAACAAAACAAGAAAACCTTTTACTTTAGACCCTAACGTGTAGAGAGTTTAGGTGCCAGGGGAGGGAGGTGATGTTAAATAGTCCACATACACAGATAAATAAATACAAGGTAATTTGAAGAGGAGGAGAGTACTATTTGAAGTATAAGGTAAGACTACATGGAGGAAGTGGTGCCTGAGCTGAGCCTTTAAAAATCTAGAAACTCCAAACAGTAGAAGCAAGGAGGAACTGCATATGAGATACATGGAAACATCTATGCAAAGGCACAGAGAAAGGAGTTTGAAGGTCAAGTTTAAATGTTACAGAATAGCAAATTAGCTAGTTTGGCAAATCTGGAAACATAGACTGTTGGGAGACTGTCATATGGCCATAAATTGCAACCTGGAAAGTTTGCTTTTTGTCTTAGAGAAGATGGGGAGTCACTGAAGGTATTGGATCAGAAAAACATCATGTTCAGTCCTGTACCTTAGGAGCATTATTCTGGTACCTATGGATTGGAAAGGGTGAGAGACTGGAATCAAAAAGATAACTTATGGTGTTATTATAATAATCTAGGGTAGTATTTAATTCAAAAAAATGGTCAAACCAAACCTGGGTCTCCTGGATACCCCAGCTAGGAATAATGGAATAGGATCCCGGTTCTATTCTATGGTTTTTGGAACTGGGGCCATGTTTATGAGAGACAGTCAGTATTCATATTGTGATAACAGAAGTTGAACCAGCACAAGATGGACCAGAATGAAAGTATTTGCCAAGGATGTTTTCGTTAATCAAGAAGGAAAGTCAGAGGTTTGAAGACAATCAGATACCATTGTAGTTCCAATAACAAATGATGCTGACCAGTGATCTTGAAGTGTTATTTCCGTAACCCAGATGGGAGCTTCTGGGAAACCAAGGTCTTTGGGTTCTGGAGAGAGTGTGGTTGCAAAGTTGAAACTTTAAGTAAATGAAAAAGATGTATAATGAAAGAATCAAGATGAGGTGACTCAGTGGATATAAAGGTGAGAGATAAGAAAGAATCAGGAAGAGCTCTAAGAAGGAAACAAGCATTTATTGAGTTCTAGGCACTTTAAAAATATTATCTCAACTGATCCTCATAACAATCCCAGGAGGTAGATGTAATTATGATCTCCATTTTACAGTTGAGGAAACTGAGGCAGTCAGAGATTATGATTTGCCCAGGGTCACACAGCTTTTAAGAAGCTAGATTTAAATTCAGTTCCTGACTCCATGTTCAGCATAGTATCTGTTGCACTATCTAGCTACCTCTACCTAAGGATATAAACCTGATTGCCTAGGAGTGTGGTAGTAGCCTTTACCTGAACATTTGACTTTTTAAAGGATGAGAGGCTTAAGGATAAAGAATTATCAAAGGATGATCTTTGCGTTAAACACAATATGCTTGAGATGCTCATGGGAAGTCCAAGGCAGAGATTATAAAAGACCAGAAGGAGGACCAGGATAAAATTCTGAGGAACACTCACAACTGGAGGTAAAAGATGGACGACAAGTCAGCAAAGACTCAAAAGGTGCAACCAAATTAAATATAAGAGAAAAGTCACAGACGCCCAAGAAGGAAAGGGCATCTAGGAGAAGTTGGCCTAGATACAAGGGGGTGGGGAACCTGCAGCCTCAAGGTCACATGTGGACATCTAAGTCCTCAAGCATGGTCTTTTGACTGAATCCAAACTTCACAGAACAAATGCCCTTAATAAAAGGATTTGTTCTGTAAAACTTGGACCCAGTCAAAAGGCTGCACCCGAGGACTTAGAAGGTCACATGTGGCTTTGAGGCTGAAGGTTCCCCACCCCTGATCTAGAATGTTGAAAACTGCAGAGAAGTCAATGAGGACCAAGACTTAAGAAGTAGCTAATGGATTTATCAGCTAAGACATCAGTTATAACCTCGTAGAAAGTCATTTTAGTCGTTTTTGGAGTCAGAAGATTGCTTTTTTATGTAATTGAGGTAAGTATAATGGGGAGTTCTAGTTTGGCATTGATTTTGATCTTTGCTATAGTCAATGACTCGAGCGTGTGCACATGCACACACACACACACACACACACACACACACACACACCCCTCTGCACACACAAAAAAAGAAAAGTTTTATTGAAAGATCAAAGGGAATCTCCTCAGAAAGAACTGATGGAGTCTGAATGAAGATCCAAGTGTACTTTTTCTTTATTTTCTTTTTCTTGGGGTTTTTTCTTGGTCTGGGTTTTCTTTCACAATGTGACTGAACTTGTATGACCTATATCAAACTGCTTTCCTTCTCAATGAGAGGGGGAGATGAGGGAAGGAAGGAGAAAATTTGGAGATCAAATTTTTAAAAAGGAAAACCAAATGTTAAAACATGTTTTTACATGTAATTGGGGGAAAAATATTAAATTGTACCAAAAAAAGATAAAAGAAAAAAAATTGTACAGCAGTGAGTAGCTTCCCTAGGGATTCTGTCCCCTTCCAGTACATGGCATTGCTGAGTCCCTTAGCAAGAAAAGGACATTTTCTGCTGTGGTCACATTGTACTACTGCTGATGAGACTGCATGTTCTGGGGCTTCTCTATTTGGGCAAGGGACAATTATTCCCATCTCACAGCTCTAATGCAAAGTTGGACAAGAGTCCCCTCCTCTGGAGTTTCTCCTTCATGCTATGTTTCCTATTTATTTTGAAGCTGACAGAAATTCACCCTGAGATCAGAAACCCTCGAGGTGTCATCTCCAAGTGCATCTGAGTGACAGGCAACAACTACAGCCACATGGTGCTAGGGTAGAGTGTTGGACTGGGAATCAGGAGAACCCGAGTTCAAATTCTGCTTCAGACATTTATTATCTGCTATGTGACCTTTGGCAAATATATACCCTCTCTCAGCCTGTTTCCTTATGAGCAAAATGGGGAATTATAGTAAGACCTACCATATGGGCTTGTAAAGTGCTTTGCAAACCTTAAAAGACTATATAAATGCAAGCTATTTCAATTAAGTACAGGCATGGTGACTCTAAAGCTTGATGCCCTCAGATAGCCAGTTACTGTGTCTCCTGCCAAGTGAGTGCTCTCTGGTAGCCTGGGAGTTTAACAAAGCACCCCAGTGTCTTCTCATTTTTCTCTCAATTGCTATGATTTTTCTTGGGGTATTCTAAGGTGGGGGGGGAAGGTCTGGGGGGAGATAAGGTACTCCTTACTGGTAAGGGGGAAGTAAAAAACCAGTCACAACTGCAAAAGGAAAATAATTAGATCTAGCCAAAATTGGAGAGAGCTGCCTTGAAAGGTAATGAGCTCCCTGTTACTGAAGGGAGGGAGGCCATAGAGGAGATTCCTGAAAAAGCAGCAGTTGAACAAGGTACTTCCTGAGATATCTTTCATATTCAATAGTCTATGATGCTATGAGGATGGGAGGAATGACTGAAGGAGGCAGCTCTCAAAATAGGAACTTTAGGTGACTGCTAGGCTGTTTAGAGCACAACAGGGAAAATCAATCTTCATTCACCTCCTAAAACTGAATCAGAACTCCCCAAAATAGACACTCGCACATACAGATGCAATTTCTTGCCTTTAAAACAAGTTCACCACCCCTTAGACTCAACCAATCTCATTTTACAGGTATGAATTCAAGAAAACTGCCATAGAATCTTAAGGCAGAAGAGACTCCAGAGACCTTATGGTCCAACCCTTTCATTTTACAGATGAGGAAATTGAGACAAGAGAAATATTAAGTGTGCCTAGGACCACATCAGAGGGGGGCATTTAAGCCCCACTCCTTTGATTATAGAATCAATATTCTTTCCACCGTATACCCACCACCTTATTTTCATTCAATTAAAAATGGGATTTTGTCTTCCAAAGACCTTTGGTTAGCAGGTCCAGGTTAGATGAAATCACATGCACATGTCATATCTAAAAGGGACCATAGAACCAACCACAATGCCAGAGCAGGAAAGGACCTCAGAACATGGAACATAGAGTGTTGGATTCAGAAAGGGCCAGCTGGTCCAACTCCCTCAGTTTGCAGATGAGAAAACTGAGACCCAAAGAGAAAAAGTGACTTGCCCATGTTGATATAGCTAATGAATAGCAGAAATAGAACTAGAATCTAACTCCTTACTTCCAATCAGGTTTCTTTTCATTATGGTCTTAAACCATCTCTCACTCCTCAGCTAGAGTCCTAGGGGGAACAGTTACAAGCAAAGGAATTTGGGACTTGAGGAGATTACTCTCAAAACACTGGAACACTTCATGAACCTGTGTTTTATTCTGAAAGGCATAGTGCCCAGAATGAGGGAGGCTAGAGTTCCATTGTACTGTCATTAGATTGTAAGTTCCTTGAGAGCAGGAACTCTCTTTTGTCTTTTGTATTAGCTCAGCTCCTGGTACATAGTAGGCACGTAACAAATGCCTATTGGCTGATTGACTGACTACTTTAGTAAGACTACATCTGGATAATTGTGACCAGCATGTTCACAAGCCAGAGAACATCCAGGGGAGGGAGACCAGGATGGTGAAGGGGCTATTAAATGAGATTGTTTAATCCAGAGAAGAGAAGAACTTGGGTGGGAGAGTATAATAGCTATCTTAAAATATTTGAAGGACTGTCATATGCAAAAGGGATTAAACTCATTCTGCTTTTCTCCAGAAGGCAAGACTAGGCTCAATTATTGCAAGTTTCATAAAAGCAGATTTTGACTTTATGGAAGAAAAATGTTTCTCACAATTTGAACTGTCTCAAAGTGGGATAAATTTCTTTGGGAGATAGCAAGTTCTTCCTTTGCTGAAAGTAATGGCTGAGGATCATTTTTCAAGAGATGCCACAGAACGGATTCTTGATTAGGTCTTGGTTGTATTAAATGACCACCAAGTTTCCTTCCAGCATTGAGATTCTCAGAGATCAGCTTAGCCAACCTCTTCATTTATCAAATGAAAAACCTTGGGCTCTAAGATGGGAAATGACTTGATCAACTTTCCACAGAGAATTTAGTGATAAACCTGGGACTGAAGTCCAAAGTTTATTAACTATAAATCTATTCTTAATGCTATGCCATGCCATCTTGTGAAGGATGGAGATGTTGGCCCAGACTATGAAGGATTTGTAGAACTTAAATTGAAAGAGGGAAGGAAAATGGTATCCTGGGTTGAGAGATGCAGGCAGGAAAAGTTACTAATGGTAGGGTGGAATGGGGGAGAGAAGGAAGTTAGATATATAGGATAGGTCCAAATTAGAGAGATTGTCATAATGAGTTTTGAATTCATATAGGTCTATCAGCCCATCACTCTAACCTGTCAAGATCTTTTCGAATCCTGTGTTAGCTTTCTCTCTGTTTCACATAATCTATAAATTTGATAAGCATATCATCTTTGCCTACATCCAATTGTTGAACAATGCCAGATAAAGCACAGATCCTGGAGCACTCTCCTAGAGCTCTCTCTCCAAGTCAAAATTGACCTGTTAATGGCTACTTTTTACTTTAAGTCATGAGTCCACTTGGCTACATTATTATATAACCCACTTCTCTCCAACTTGTCCATAAGGATAACGCAACAAATGTTTTACAACAGTCTCAGTATGCTATGTTTACATTATTTCCCTGCCCTACCAACCTAGTAATCCTATAAAAAGAAGAATAATAGATCATGATTTGTTCTTGATGAAACTATATTGGCTCTCAGTGATGACCTGGCAAAAGTGACAGACTTAGAATCATGATGTGAGTTCAAATCCAGCCTCAGACACTTACTGCCTCTGTGACTCTAAGCAAGTCACTTAGCCTCTGTTTGCTTTAGTTTTCTCAGCTATAAAATGGGATAACAATAGCACCTACTTTCCAATGTTGTTGTGAAGAGAAAAATGAGACAGTAGAGCTCTTGGCACGGTCTCCAGCACTGATGTTAGCACTACATGAATATTAGTCGTTATTGTTGTTTTTATTTATGAAGTCTAACAATGCATTCTGTGTCTCTAATCTATTCCTGAGTTTTCCCAAGAATCAAATCGAAGCTCCCTAGTCTATAGTTTGTAGACTCTATCCAACATCTCCCTTTTTCTGATGCTACAACATTCCTGATTTTCATATTTTCTCAAAGATCAATGGCCATGGTTCAGCAATTATATCTGTCAGCTCTTGGACTCTCTCAAGATGTAGTTACTTGAATTCATCAACCAGAAGCTATACGGTCCCTTATTACCTCTCCTCATTTTGAGGGGTCTAGCACTAAATGCATGATCTCTGACTTTGGGTTCCAATTCCACTTTTGTCCCATTCTTCCCAAATGAAAGACCCTTCTCCTTAGTCAAGAAAACAGAAACAAAATATGAGTTGAGTAGTTCTGCCTTATTGTCACCATCGCTTATCACCTGAGCAGTTACCCTGCACAGTAGTATTGTTTTGTCTCTTCCCCCAGCATTACAATTTTTGTTGTCCTTGTCATTCATTGCAACTTGAAGTCATTCTGAGCTTTAACATTCCTAATAGTATCCCTATAAGGCTGCTGTTCTTTCATGTTCATCCTATTATATCCCAGCTCCTTTTTCCAAAGCTTTTTAAATTCTGGGTTGTCCTCCCTGAGTGTCTTCATTAGTATGTTTAGACAGTACTTTCTTTATTTCTGAAAATTTTTTCTGCTTGAGTCTTTGGAATTTCAACTTTGAGAGATTCTCATCTCACTTGGGTTGATTTTTCCTATAGAACTTTAGGCCATGAAATCCTATCTATCCTTTCCCTGAACCCTCTGAAATGGATTCTTCTAAAATACAGGGTGGGCACCACCCACATCTTTTCTCCTCTCTAAATCAGTGCAATGAGCCCTCATTAAGAGTCCACTATGGGGAGTGGCAAGGTGGCGCAGTGAATAGAGCAATGGCCCTGGAGTCAGGAGAACCTGAGTTCAAATCCAGTCTCAGACACTTGACACACTTACTAGCTGTGTGACTTTGGGCAAGTCACTTAACCCCAAATGCCCTCCAAAAAAAGGGGAAAAAAGAGTCCACTATGTATAGGCACTGTGCTAGGCACTAGAAATACAAGGATAAAAATTAAAGGGGACCCTGTCCTCAGGGAACTTACATTCCAGATGAATGATTGGTCATAAATTGAGGTGAATCCTATGATAGAATAGTCACTTTTCCCCAAAGTTCCCATAATTTCAGCTTCAACTATAAGGCCTTTCTTACTGTTTACAATCAGATTCAGAATAATAATTATTCTTCTCATTTCTCACCACCTTTTCAAGAATGAATTGTGACTTCTGTCTCTAATAGTGCATTCTATGTTTTCAGGCCCCTCCAGATCTAAGGTTCCATGTAATAAGGCCTTCCAGGTCTGACATGTTATGATTCTAGCAAGCAAAACCTTACAGAATTCTGCAAATTCACAATAACTTACTGCTGGACTCCTGCCTGGTCAACACACTTAGATATTTTCCTCATGCTGAGAGAATTAGCTTGCAGCTTTGGGGGGCTTGGAGTTTCAATCACCTTCAAGTTGCTCACATCTACTGAGCCAAGGTTTGACTGATCTCAAACCAGGAAGCCTAAGGATGCTGGGAAGGAAGAAGGGAGTTGAATGGAAGCTGGGTTCTCTGTACATTCCAGCAACACTCAGCTGGTGTCAGCTGGTGGGTCAGGTCAGCCTTCCTTATCTGGTGCAATTAACCTATGCAAATGAGTGTTAATGATCACTTCAGTCCCTTAGTAGTCAGCTTCTTCCACTCTTTGGGAGGAGGCTCCTGGCTTGAGAAGGACCACAGAGCCCTAAACACTGTTTCATTAAACAGATGGTAGTTTCCCATGCAATGGAAGAAAAAAGAACTGTCTTGAAATCAATCAATCACTGAAAAAGCATATATTAAATGCCTACTGTGTAGGTTTGGAACTAAAAATACGAAAACAAAAAAATGGCTCCAACTTCAGAGGAGCTTGTGAAAGAAGAATTAAGTTTGTTGTACTTAGCTCCAGAGGGCACAAGTAGGACCTATGGGGAGTTTCAGGGAGTCAGATTTCAGATTAATATTAGGAAAAATGTCCTGATAATTTTCCTGAGCCCTCAAGCTATTGAATGGCAATGCCTCAGAGACTGAGTTCCCTGTCCCTGGGGGTATTCAAGGAAACTGAATGACCACTGTCAGAAATACTATAGAAGTTCCTATCTAATTGGAGAGATGACCTCAAAGGTTCCTTGTAGAGTGTAAAGAATCTATAATTCCAAGAGTCTAGGAGTCTAAAATTCTAATAATAAGAGCCAACTTTATATTAAGGCTTATAAGGTATTTACAAGTAAGATTTGTAATAACCCTGGGAAATAAGCAGTTCCAGGATTTTTCCCCCCCCTCATTTTATAAAGTCCAGTCGGTTTACAGTTGCTGCAAAGGTATCTGAGGCAGAATTCAAATCCAGGCCTTCTGACCCCAAATCCAGTGCTCTATCTATTATGCCACACTGTTATTCAGAAGTCTGTAGTGATGATCATAAAATGAAGTCTGAGCCTCTCTGATGCTAAGATTCTCTTGTCCAGGTATGTATGGTTCTAAGAGTCTGTTTTATAGAAGTGGTGACAGAGTGTTAAAGGAGAGGGGTAGGGGAGACTTTGATGGGAATGATGGGATCCTGAAAGAAGAAAGGAATAATTAAATCCTCAGACATGGCACCTTCCCCTCCTGGCAGCAGCAAAAACAAGGCATCTCAGCATATTTGCTAATGCTGAGCAGCCAAGGGGAAAAAATTGCTGACGGCTGCTCTGGACCAGTGTATTGTTGTTAAACACCTACTTATGGCTCTAATCGGCTGGTTTTCACACCAGTAAGTTGGGGATAGGTTGTTGACATTGACCTGGCAGGGGAAGGACCTGCCAGAACCAGCCAAGGCAGCATAAGAGAAGGCTGAGAATTTGGCAAGAGTAAACGTGTGGGGGGAAGGGGGAGTGGTAGAAGAAAGGCAGGGATAGTAGCTAAGGGGAAAATTGAACATATGGTAAAGGGAATTGAGAACCACCCTAAGATACAGACATCCTATCACTAGGCCCTGGAAACCACTTGGGACTCAAGGTGAAAAGAGCAACAGAGATTGTCTAGGGAGCCGCCTTCTGGGATGATTGATGATGGTGGTGGTGATTATCATAAAATCATAGAATTTAGAATCAGAAAACTCCTCAGAGGTCATATACTCCAACCCGGTCTTTGGATAACAGGGAAATTGATGCCAAGAGAGGTTACAGGATTTGCCCAAGGTCCATATCATAATTTCCAAACGCTTCACAGAATTCACTCTTATTTGACCATCACAACAACCTTGAGAGGTAGGTAAGATAGGTAATGCCAGGATTATTGCCCCATTTTACAGTTAAGCAAACGGAAGACCAGACAATCAAACTGACTTACTTCCCCAGGAGTACCCAGTGAAGTAGGGACCAAGCCAGGCCTGGAAACCAGATCTTTCCCAGTCCAATATTCCGTCTCTTTCATACACCTCCCTTAAGTAGAATAGGAAAGCTCTGGTCCCTCTAGCTAAGGCTCTACTGTAACTCCCCAGGGCTAAGTTTTCTTCTAAGAGCAAAGAGGAGAATAAGGACAGAGTACACCTTTAAAGGACTCCAGGGCCTGCCTGCTCTGACGGGAATCAAAGCTGACAGGGAAGTTATGGGAGCAGTTAGCTGAAAGTTGCTCTTTAGAGCTGAACTGCTGAGTAGATTAGACATCAATTAGTTCTCTCGCAGGAAAGCCTGGGACACAAGGGAAGAGTAAGAGAGGGGGAAAAGAACGAGGGAGGAGTCTTGAAACTTTTTCATTGCTTGTCTATATGAAGGATCACAAGATTTGAGGTTATATTATAGGATCTTAGATTTAGGGGTCATCTAATAAAACCTTCTTATTTTAAAGATGAAGAAACTGAGGCTTAGAGATGTTTTGACTGGCTTAAGGTCACATAGCTTATAAGGCTTATGAGGTATTTACAAGTAAGATTTGCAATAACCCTGGGAAATAAGCAGTTCCAGGACTTTTTCCCCCGTCATTTTATAAAGTCCAGTCAGTTTACAATTGCTGCAAAGGTATCTGAGCCAGAATTCAAATCCAGGCCTTCTGACTCCAAAGCCAGTGCTCTATCTGAGGCAAGATTTGAAGCCAGATCTCATCCTGGAGATCCTTTGGTCCAAACTCTTTTACAGATGAGGAAACTGAGCCTCACTGAAGTGAAAGGATTTGTTCAAAGTCACCACAAAAATAAATAGCAGTCAGGATTAAAATTCAGGTCTCCAAATCCATTGCTCAAAATCAGAAAAGGATGTTTTGGCCTGGGAATTCGCAGGGAGATGAACAGATCCCTTGGGCAAGCTATAGACATGCCCCATCCAAGAACAGTGGTACTGTTACTTTGACTGGTACGGCAGTAAGATGGGCAGGGGTCTAAAATTAGCTTTCACCATATGAATCACAGTGAAATATTTAGAAAGGGTTATAAAATTGCTAACATTCTTGCTGAGGAGTTACATTATATTTGTAGGATTCAGAGAATGGACTAAGGTAATTGATCAACAAACATTTATTAAGAGCCTGCTATGCTAAGGTGCTAGGGGTACAAGAATAGTCCTTGCCTTCAAGAATATCTTATCAGGGAAAAACAACACAAACACACATAAGTAAATGCAAAATACGTAGAAAGGGAATGAAAATAGTTTATAGAGACTATGAACTGAGCTTTGGAGAAACCATGGGATTTTAGGAGATTCGTATAAAGAAGGTGTGTGTTCAGGTTATGGGGAACAATTTAAGCAAATGCATTGAGATGGAAGATGGAACATTGTGAACAAAAAACTTCAAATAGACCAGATTGGCTAGAAAATAAAGTTCATGAAGAATAAAGCATAATGAGCCTACACAGGTTGACTAGACTATTAATCTGGGAAGACTATCTGAAGGAGACTGGCTTTCAGACACTCATAGACCATTAGGGTTGGGCATAACTACATTATTTATATTTATTTATATCACATGGAATCTGAGGACTATAGAGGTCAAATGACTTGCCCAAGATTACATGGACAGTTAGTGTCAACACAAATAGTCAGACTCAGTTCTCCTTACTCCCAATCCAGAGCTGTTCCCATTATTGCTCGGTCTTCATTTTCAAGGAGGACCAGTGATGTCACAGGGTAAGATATTGACTTGAGGTAGAGTTGTACAAAGTTGTACAAAGCCTCAGTCTCTCTTTCGGGGTCATCAAAGGCCAATGGTAAGACAAAAGCTAAGACAACCAATGATGGCCTGGGATACAGCTAATGACCTTAGTATCTTCATGTTTATCCAACATCTACATGCTCCATAATATCTGCTTCAACCCCTTCATGGTCATTGGAACAAATTGTTCTCATTCACCCATTCCACCAGGGGAAGTCTTCACATGTTTGAGGTAGACACTCCCCTAATTCACTCACAGGTTTGAAGCCTGTCAGTTACTCTCAACCTGTAGGGTAAACCCTACAGCTCATTGGGGCCATAGCTGAGAGTTGACACTCTGAAAAGGGCTCAGCGGCCCTCACACCAGAGGTGCTAGTCCTCCCTGAACACCTCATACACACATCATGCCACCTTTCAATGGGAGCATGCACTTCTATGGACTGGAGAGGTCCTTCCAGATTATCTAACCCACTGTTTACCTCTAGGTAGAACTGACTCCCTGATGCTCTTAAACATACTATTTCCTAGGACCTTTAGGTCCTAAGATTTGGGTGTTAATCCTAATTCAGAAGCTATGTTGGCTATTCTGATGCTATGTCTTTGCATGCTTCTGGTCAGACACAGAGGTTCAATGGTTATAGCCACTCTCAATAAGGTCTTTAGCCTAGGGTGAAAGGTGTTGACTCAGGGCATGCATCTTCTTATCACTAAGGAGATCAGAAAGAAGATCCCGATCCTCTTCTTTTTCCAATCCTCTTAATGTTACTATTCTGCCTACCAGCAAAAGTCCAGATAGGCCTCAGTGAAGAGAAAGAGAACAAACATTTTGTTGTTACTGTCCATTTGTTTCAGTCACGTTCAACTCTTCATGGCCAAATTTGGGGGTTTGGGGCAGACATATTAGACTGGTTGGCCATGTCCTTCTTCAGCTCATTTTGAAGATGAGGAACAAAGGCAAACAGGGTTAAGTCCCTTGTCCAGAGTCACACAGCTACTAGGTATCTGAAGCTGAATTTGAACTCAGGAAGATGAGTCTGACTCCAGGTCTGATGCTCTGTCCACCTCATTGTCTAGCTGCCTGCCATGAACTTCCTGCATCCCAAGAAGACTTTTAATTCATTTGGGCAGTGGAGTAAGTACACACTGACATGCTAAGGAATCACTCTATAGTGCAAAGAGCCCTGGACCTCAAGGCAAAAGATCTAGGTCCAAGACCCAGCCCCAAGACTTCCTAGCTGTTCTTCTGAGCCTCCATTTCCCCATCTGTAAAACTAAAATATTAATGCCTGTCCTTCCTGCCTGCCAGGGTGTTTGCAAAAATCATGAAAGAAAAATTTTATAAACTGAAAAGTGCTATATATGCAAGTACAATCACCTGGAAGACAGCAAAGTGGAATTGACTCCTTTAAAATTCCTTCTCCTCAGTATCCAGGTGGCTTTCTTCTTGTTCAGGGAGTTAAAAATATTTTCATTTCATTAGGTTCATTATTAGCAATATCATTATAATGAAAGCATAATAAACACCAATCTGCAGTTTGCAAAGTATATTAATATGAATTATCTCATTAGATCCTCAGCTAAGAAGGTTGGAAAGAGACTGTTTGAGAGGCCTAAGGTTTAAAACCATACCTATGAAAAGTGAGATAGAGAATAAGTGAGGCAGGAGTGAAAGGATGCCTTACTTTAGTGAGAACCCAGTTAAGTTTAGATAGTATATACATATATAGACAATCCTGTGACTTTCTGCAGCTTTATGCAGTCAATAAAAATTTATTAAGCACGAAAAGACTTCCTCCAGTTGGAATGGGTGGACAAGAACAATTTGTTCCAATGGCCATGAAGATGGGTGAAGTAGGCTCTGTGGAGCACTTAGAGCTTGGTCAGGCATCAAAGACGCCAAGGTCATCCATTGCATCCTGGGCCATCGTCAATCATCCTGACTTTTGTCTTGCCCCTGCATTTTGATGACTCTATTAGAGAGTGAGGCTTCGTACAACTCTGCCTCACTTAAATCCAATTCACACATAAGTCAAGACATCATCCCATGATGTCATCAGTCCATTTTGAAAATAAAGGACAAACAACAACATTAAGCATCTACCATGTACTAGGTAGGCACTGTACTAAGCACTGGGAATTCAAATATGAAAAAGAAAAATAGTCTCTGCTCTCAAAGAGCTTACAATCTAGTGATAGAAGACAACATTCCCCCCACCCCCCAAAAAATAAAACTGATGAAAGAGTGTGGTTGGGGGGTGTATTGTACAGTGGTATGATGGAGAAACCCTGAGGGGTGTAGCTGGGTGAGAAATGAAGAGATCGATGGCATGGGTGTCTTCCTTGAATGGAGGTTCTAAGAGGAATAAGTCTCAATCATCCAGATCAGAAGGAAGGGTGCCAGGGGCAGAGGGTACTTACAAGGGGAGAGTCCAAGGGCTGAAGGGATCTTGCAGGATGAAGAAATTCCTGGTACTTGATGGAAAGGTCTAGAGGAACATAACAAGTAGAAAATAATGAAGGATGTTGTTGATAATCCAAGGTTAAGATTTAGCAAGGCATGGATGTCCATAGAACAGTGGGATAAGGGGTTAAAGAGAAAATAGTATGGGGGTGGCTAGGTGGTGCAGTGAATAGAGCACTGGACCTGGAGTCAGGAGGACCTGAGTTCAAATCAGGCTTCAGACACTTGACACACATACTAGCTGTGTGATTTTGGGCAAGTCACTTAACCCCAATTGTCCTCCAAAAAAAAGAAAAGAAGAAAATAGTATGACGTTGAACTGGTTCACTATAAAGCCAAGATTGATAGAGGAAGAAAATTAAGTGAGAGCAAAGGTGATGGCCTGGGATTGTACTCTGGGAAGGAGAGAATGGAGTTCAAAGTAACAAAGAATAGTTCTGGGAGATAAAAGACAGAGAGACAGAATATGATGAGATTATGGTTGTATAAAGCAATTATAGAATTCTGGGTCATGGAAATGGAACAATGGTGGGAGCAAATACTTGTGGGTGCTGGTAAGGAAGAATACAAAAGAAGGACAAATCCTATAAAAAAGAGTATCAGGAATAATAAAGCTGAGACCAGGTGAGGCTGAATGATGAAAGCTAAGGACAAGAATGTTTGGTTTTTTAAACTATGTGGAGGGCAAGTGGAAGATCAAATAAGGAATAACATAGATGATTAGAGTGAATCGTACAGGAATATTAAAGGAGAAGGCAGATTTACTCAACCTATTTGATTTCTCTTTTCAGTACAAATGGGAACTAGGAATGATAGAACAAAAATGGTTAGCGAGAAGTTGAAACCCAAGATAAAGACAGGTCTGATAAGTGCACACTCACCTACCTTTAACTAAGGGGCCAACAATTTTTTATTCTGAATCTATCATGCACCAGGAATTGTCCTACAAATGCAAAGAATGAAATGAAACAATCCCTATTCTGTAGGAGCTCACACTCTGATGTGGGAGATATATACACACATACATACACATGTACACACATATACATACATACATACATACATACACATATATGTATGTACACATATACATACACAAGTACACACATATACATGTGTACACATATACATACGTATGTGTACACATGTGCATGTTTGTGTGTATGCAAAAACATAGAAATAGAGTAAACTGAAATAAAGGTAATGGGGGGGGGTGTAGAAAGAACTATTCTTCCCAGTATGGACTGGATTAGATCTCTTCTCACCTTGAAATTAGGCTTGAGGATTTAGATCTAAATGGGTACAGCACACACTTGATTCACAGGGATAAATAACTAAGAATGATTGACCTTCTCCCTATTAAGCCTCCAGATACGAAGGTCCACCCTATGCTTAACACATGTTGACTGACTGACAAGGAGGAAGGGCATCGTAGTGAAATTAAGGAAACCTGAGTCCACATGTCAATTCATTCACAAACTCACTTCATGGCCAGGGGCTAGACATTTCTTCTTTTCTCTGAGACTCAGTTTCTTCCTTTGTAAAGTGAGAATGGTTATCTCTGCCTTGCCTACCTTACAAGGTTGTTTGGGAGGTTGAATGAGATCATGGATAAGAAAGAATATGAGAAAGCTACAAAACATAATGGATTATTGTTGTTGTTTTTATAGAGTTAATAGTGTGCTAAGCCTGAGGACTGGGGCCACACTGTTCTAAAGCCCCTAGAAGAGAAGGAGGGCCCATGCTGCCGACTCCTCTGGGCCCTATTTTGAAAGATGGGAGGGTAATGCAGGAAATGCAGAAACCTTCAAGCTCAGGCCTGTTGGCTTTCTGATCACATCCCATCTCCTGTCAGGCTCCCAGGCCCAGCGATTTATGACATCCCTGTGCACAGCCGGGGCTGCAGCAGCTCAGGACACTTTCCCCATCCCCTCCTCCATTGCTGGAGTTCTTTCTCAGGCAGCCCTGGCCAAAGCCTCCCTCACTGTCTCCCAATAGGTGCAGCCACCTTGATTGTGTGGTGAAAATGCGAGGACTGGGCCATTAGGAAAAAGACAAAGGAAGGCAGCTGAATTCAGTTGAAAGAGTTCCATTTACTGTTGGGGACTTGCATTCAAATCCTGCCTCTCCCCTCAGTTATTTCTGTGACTTGGGGAATGTTGTTTTAATTTCCTGAGTCTCCATTTTTTCAACAACAAAATAAGGTGATTAAACTAGGTGACCTCTAAGATCCTTTACAGCTCCAAGCCTGTTAGTACTGAAAGGGAGCTTGGAAGTCATTTAGTCCAACCCCTCTCCAAGGTCATTCAGGTTCAAGGATATGCTGATTGTTTTCAGTGTGAGCATTTATATTCAGAAACCGTACAACATTACAAATTGGGGCCTAATTTATTGTTTGGTTGACCGTCTAGATAGAAAATGATGAAGAAAATGTTAATGCAGATTAAACTTTAAAATGTGGCTGACTTTTTGGAGAGCCAATTGTTAAACATTTGCCAGGTATCATCAGTCTTGCCAGGTAATAATCAACAGTCAGAATTCAAACCAAATTGTTTGGTTTCAGAGGTCTTTTTCCTACAGTAGAATTGTCCCCTAGACAAAAAATAGTTGTTTCATGTATCTCTTCCCCATTCTCTGAAGCATATAAAAAAGCTGAGCAAAAGAATTACAAAATTACTCAGGTTTGCTATTTATTAATTGATTGAGTTACCAGATGTATTAAGTGCTTTACAGTCACAGAATACTTTCAACATCCATTATCTCCATTCATCTCCGTGCCAGAATTTCATGGTTACCAGAAACACGATGAATATGCCTATTTTATAGATGATTAGTCTAAGACCCAGAGAGAGAAAGCAGTTTGCCTAAAACCACAGAACAAATTAGTGCCACTGAGGACTCAAACCCAGGTCTTCTGACTCTGAGCTCAATATTCTTTCCACTCCATGATATTGCTTCAGTTAAGGTAAATGATTGAGATATCTCAGGAAGGATACCATGCAAGGCTGTCCCCAGTCTGCCCTCCCGTGATCTCTAAGCTATGGGGATGGGTGTTATTGGAGAGCAGCAAAAGGTTTAGAGCTAGGAGGAAGTCTGTTTGCTAATGCCCCATTTTACAGATGAGAAGACTGAGACTGACTCATCCCAGATCATACAGATAAGTATGTAGTAAGTAGCAGAACTAGAATTTGAAACCTGGTCCCCCAACTCCAAATTCAGTGCTCTTTCCACCATTATATGTGGGGTAAGAATTTGAAATATCCCACAAAGCTAGAGTTAGACAAGTAGATCAAAGACTTCATCTGATCCAATGCCCTCATTTTGCAAATGAAGGTGAGACCCAGGGAGAGACTTGTCCTAGGTCCCACTGATAATAAGTACTAAAGCATTAAATACTTTTCATTTAGACCCAGGCTTTTATGTGCAGGGCCAATGCACTTTCCGCCACACCATGCATGCTGTTGATTCTTGTTTCCCACAATCTTTCTGTGGTGCTGAGCAGATCCTAAAGGGCCACCTTCAAGCTCCCTATAAAACTGAAGCTGTCTCGTCACCCAGTTCCTTAGATCTTGTAGAGGGCATGAAAGAAACTATGAATACACAGCTTCAATTGATCAGTAATCCAAAGAAAATTTACAGACTCATTATGAGGAAATGAAGGTTCCCAGCAAAACAGAGATGCCCAGGAATGGAAAGGTTGTCAAAAGAGGTAGTGAACTTCCTGTACCTGGAGGTGTTCAAGCAGTGTCTGGATAATCACTTATAAGAGATTAAAATCGTAGAATTTTTTGAATTTGAAAAATGATGGAGATTTAGTTCAAACCTCTCATTTTACACATAGAGAAAACTGAGATCCAGAGAGGTTAAATGACTGACTTGATTAAGGCGAAATAAGTAGTAAATAAAGAGCTAAGATTTGGGCTTAGGTCTTTTGACTCCAAATTCAGCACTTTTCTCATTGTTCATTCCCCTGTTTCTAAGATCTTGCCTAATACTATAGTTCTGATATTCTATGTCAGGCCAATCTCATCTGTTCCCAAGGGAGCTAGCCAAGCCAATGGTCCAGATTTGCAAACTCAAGACTGAAATGCAGATGGACCTTTCCTTCACCTCTCCTTGACATTGAGTACAACATTACCACGTTGTCATATCCAACTTGACAGTTCAGGCCTCTACTCTCATAACAATGATGACCCCTGGCCTCTCTGGAGGACTCTCTTTCTCAGTCCTTACGGAGCTAAGAGCATCACATTCACTGACTTGTTTACTGAAAGTCTCCCAGGCTTAATGCATTTAAAATAGGCATCTGTTGGGGGAGATCCAATACCTCTGAAATCAATCATATAGATGTCAGTTAATAATACAGGTATTTGGCACCATTTGAAACAAAGCCAAAACTCTGTGACCTTGTGGTTCTTTCCCTTAAGAGAACAGTCAACCAGCCATCCTGGGTCCCTATAAGGAACAGTATGATGGACTAATAGTCAAGGACAATAAGTCAGATTTATGTGGCTCCTTTATGGTTTATAAAGTTCTTTTCCCCAGCTCACACCTGCCCCTGATCCTGTCAGATACATAGTGTAAGTATAATTATTTCCATTTTACAGGGGAAAACCAAGGTTCAGAAAAATAAAATGACTTGCTTATGGTCACACAGCCTAGTAGGAATCAAAACCAGCCTTTAAGCTCAGATTTCCTATTTTTAAGCCTGGTGCCCTTTCCACTACACCAAACCGGATTCTAAGGCTACAGATGCTGATAAATTGCGTGACGTCAAGCAAATCATTTCAGTCCTCTGGGTCTTAATTTCAAACAAATCTCTGAAATATATATCTCCTAAGGTATCTTAATCAGTCAGTCAATAAGGATTTATTAAGCATCTATAGGGATAAAAAGTCAAAAATTCAGTTGTCTCTGCCTTCAAAGAGCAGTGCGTTCCATTGGGGAAGATAAGGCACGTACCTCTAAACTTTTACGAAAGACTCAGAAAGACTTATATGAACTGATGAAGAATGAAATGAGCAGAACCACGAGAACAGTTTCTACAATAGCATTGTAAAGGCAAACAACTTTGAATATTCTAAGACCTATGAGCAATATAACGACCACTCAGGATTCCAGAGGACCTATGTTAGCCACGCAGAGGTGATGGATTGAGGATACAGAATAAGACATATTATTTTTGTATACAGACCTTAAGAGAATGTTTTGTTTTATTATGTGGTATGTGTGTTAAAAGGAATTTGTTATCCTATCTTTGGTGGGGGTGGATAGGAGAGAGGAAAAAATAAATTTCTCTTAATTTTGTAATAGAGAGGTAGGAGAACGATAGGTATGAAATATTGCTTTCACTTTCAGATGAGATAATTTTATAATTTGCTTTATTTAACTTTTATTTTGTCAAAAGAGATCTCTTCCAGAGTGGGGGTTATTTGGAAATGTTTTAAAAATAAAACATATAAATAAAACTTTTTAAAAAAAATAATAAACATAAAGTAATTCAGGGAACACTAGCAAATGAGGGGCTCCAAAAGGCTTAATGTAGGAAGGAGCATTTGAGCTAAGGTATAAATAAAAGTAAAGAGACCTTTTAGGGATGCCTAGATTGACTGCCTCATTTTACAACTTAAGAAACTGAGGCCCAGAGAAGTTTTCCTATACTTGGGGCCAGAGATTAAATAAGTGTTAGAACCAACTACCTGACAGGGAAATTGTCAGGATGAAATAAGAAAATGCATTTTTTTTGCAAATCTTGAAACTATATAAGCAATAAATGACTTTTCCTTATGAATAGATCCTAGAAGCAATAAAGGAGTATGTAGGAGAGTGTAGTGGATCCAGTGAGTGACTGGATGGAGAGAACTGTGTTGGAAACCAAAGCACCAGAATGGAAACAAAGAGAATGTAAAAAGATAATGAAGAAATTAGAATGAATAGATAGAAAAAACATTTTTCTTTTATTTTTTCTACCTAATAGTACTTCATTATTTTTCAATTACATGTAAAGATAGTTTCCAACATTCACTTTTATAAGATTGTAAGTTCCAAATTTTTCTCCATCCCTCCTTCTCTTTCTCCCCCCTCCCCAAGACAGCAAGCAATCTAATATAGATTATACATGTACAATCATAATAATCATAAGGGAAAGCATTTATTAAGCACTTTTTTGGCACTATATACCAAGTCCAGTGCTAAATGCTGGGGATACACATAGAAAAAGTGAAATCCTACCTGGTTTCAACAAGCTCTCCATATGAAAGAAAATCCATCTGTAGGAAGATAGATTCAGAAGTCATCCTAAGGAAACTGTATTGAGTTAGAAGGCAAGGCAGATAAGAAGTTGGGATGTGGCAGACTTCTGAACCCAGTGACCTTAACTTCAAATCATAGATTTAGGACTGGAAGAGTTTTTTTTAAGTATTTGGGTCAAACTCCCTCATTTTTTGTTAATATAAATTTTTATTTGTTTTCTTGTTTACATCATTCATTTCCATGAGATTTTTGAGTTAGAAATTTTCTCCCCGTCTTTCCCCTACCCCAATCCCAAAACAGCGATCCCACTGTAAAGCCCCTCCTCCTATCTGCTCTCTAACTTTCTGGTAGGGCAGGGAGGGTCTCCCTACCCCAGCCCCTGCACATCTTAATTCCCAGGTGTATGTACTGCAGAGCTTTAGATTCTAGATTCTCTTGGTTCCTCCCTTGTCACCCACCCCCATTGGAAGGATAAGCAATTCAATACAGGCTGTGCATGTGTAATTACACAGGACGTCTTCACAGTAGACATATTGTGATAGTCTGATCATATGTCCCTCCTTCCTATTCCACCCCTCCTTGTTCTGCTCTCTACCATGTCCCTGTCCCTTTACTGAAGTGTGTGCTTCCAGCATCCCTCCCCCAGACCCTGCCCTCCCTTCCATCATCCTGCCTCTCATCCTCATGCCCCCCACTCTCCTGTGTGGCATGATACCCAGTTTAGAGTTTATGTCATTCATTCCCCAAGCCAGATTCAATGAGAGTAATTGAAAGTAAAGTTG
>CM053595.1:27328803-27347659 GCA_028646575.1 Pseudocheirus occidentalis | reverse complement strand
CCTACTGTGTGGTGGCTCCTGTTCCGTTTCCTTGGCTCAATTGTCATCTAGGTTATACCTACTATCCACGGTTGTCCTATAAGGCTTTGTCTATGTTATTTTCTTGAGGATCACATGAACTCTCATGTATTCAATTATCATCACTATGCAGTTAATCGAATCTATTTAGCCAGGCACAAATTCTACCTTGGCATTTGGTCTTATATTTCCAGCTGCTCATTGAATGCCTTGAAGTGGATATCCCATAGATAGCTTAAACTCAACAGCACATGGGCAAGAACCAATCAGTCAATAAACATTTATCAAATATGTGAAGACTTCCCACGGTGGAATGGGCCGATGAGAACCATTTGTTCCTGTGGCCACGTAGGCAGCTGAAGTAGGTGTTATAGAGACCTTGGTCAGACATCAAAGATGTCAAGGTTATCCATTGCATTCTGAGCTAACAACAGTCTTCTTTATTTTGCCTTATCACTGAACGTGGATGACTCTGGAAGAGAGAGTGAGGCTGACAACCTTGTGCAACTCTGCAACACTTACATCCAATTCATGAGCAAGTCAAGATATAACGCTGATGTCATTGGTTCTCTTCAAAAACAAAGGTTGATGGGGGCAGCTAGGTGGCACAGTGAATAGAGCACAGCCTTGGAGTCAAGAAGACCTGACTCCAAATCTGGCCTCAGACACTTAACACAAAAAAATAGCTGTGTGACCTTGGGTAAGTCACTTAACCCCAATTGCCCTACCTTCCCCCTCCAAAAAGCAAAAAACAAAACAAAACAAAGGTTGAGCCACAACATTAAACTCAGTGTGTCCAAAAATTGGCCTCATTATCTTTTCTCCCCCAAACTCCCCCCTATAGGTATCATCCTCAACTCCTTACTCTTACTCCCTACTCCCCCAGCTCTCATATCAACACTGTTGTCAAGTCCAACCTTCACAGCATCTCTCATACATGGACCTTTCTCTTCTCTGACAGTCACCACCACAGTGCAGCCCCTCATCACCTCACTCTTGGGTTATTGTAATAGCTTGATGGTTGGTCTCCCTGCTTCAAGTCTCTCTCCACTTCAGGACACCTTCCACTCAACTACCAGAGTGGAAGATCCAAACCACAGGCCTAACCATGTCACATTCCTCCCATTAAAAACACTCCCATGGTTCCCAATTAACTCTAGAATAAAATATAAAATCTATTTGGCTTTTAAAGTCCTTCATAATTTGACCCCTTTCTACTTTTCCAGAATGCTTCCATCTTACTGCCTCCCATGTACTCTATGATTCATTGATACTGTTCTTATTATTGTGCCTCAAACGAAACATCCTCTCTTTCAACCTGTTGAAATTTAATTGATTATTCATACGACCCTCTCCTTCTTCATCTCCACCTCCTGCCTGCCTTCAAATTCCATCTAAAATGGTATAATTAGAAGGATGCCACTAATATTAATGGGGGATTGGGAAAGACTTCTTGTAGAAGATGGTAAAATCCAACCTTCTAAAGGAAGCCTTCCCCCAATCCCCCATTAATGCTAAAGCCTTCCTTCTGAGATGACATCAATTTATCATGTACAAGTACTCCTTATACATACTTGTTCACATGCTCTCTCCCTCTGTGAACTCCTTGAGAGCAGGCACTGGTTTTTTTTCCTTTTCTTTGTATCCCAGCTTTTAGCCAAGTACCTGGCACATAGTAGGCTTTAAATCCATGCTTGTTGATTTTTTCACTTGACTTGGTGGCACGTCACTGTACTAATCAGTCCCAGTCTGCAGAAGATAAATAGCTCAGAGGCTGATTCAGTGGCTACAATACAAAGGTGCCTTTGGGATCCAAGTCTAGGATGCTACATAGAGCACAGAAAGGCATCAAGAGTTGCTGGATCCCTGCCCTGCCTGAGACCAACTCAGTGATGCCCTGGGTTGGCCACAACCCAGTTCTAACGGGAACTGAACTATAGTTCACTAAGAAGTTTCTACGCCTTTTTCTCCTTTCTGTTCCCTTTCATGTCCCACCATTGGCTTTTTCGGACACTCTCCCCTCCATCAAATCCTGCTCTCAGGAAGGAGACAGTCAGCTAGTTACACTTTAAGTTCATCATAAATATCACAGAATTTAGAATTGGAAAAGAGCTCTGAGATCATTCAAACCCCTCACTTTACACAGGAAAAATTTTAAGCATGGGGATGCAAAGCAAGCAATTTGTACTTGAACATATGAACAATAAGAAGAATCAAGGATCAAACACACACACACACACACACACACACACACACGCACGCAATGTCTAGCTCCAAATAATTTTTTCCTCTGTACTATGAGAGCCAGACCTTGGTTCCGCTGGAAAATTAAAGATCTCTGGGGCTCCCTTAGCACCTATATTTAGAAGCCTTTCCTGATAATTTGTATTGTCTTTTCTAAGGTAAAAGAGGCAAAAATACTTATGTCTATGATGTCATAATATCTAACATATACATGGCACTTCATAGAGTTCAAGAGTCATAACATCATAGACAGATGTCTTAGAAAAGACATGACAAATTATGAGAAAAAGGTCTTCTAAAATAACATATATGAAGCCATCATTATATTTGTTCTTCAAAAGAACTATAAATTCAGGGACAAAGATAATTTTATTTTTGTTGAACATATGGAGTGTCCCAAAAGTCTTAATGCAAGTCTTAATACTATTAAAAACTATTAAGCCTGGGCAGCTAGGTGGCACAGTAAATAGAGCATCGGCCCTGAAGTCAGGAGGACCTGAGTTCAAATCCAGTCTCAGACACTTAACACTTACTAGCCATGTGACCTTGGGCAAATCACTTAACCCCATTTGCCATGCCTTCCCCCCTCCAAAAAAAAAGACAAAAAAAAAACCCTATTAAGCTATTAAAACTTAAAACTGAGAGAAGACCTCTGGAACACTCTGTATGTAAGCAACTGAAGCCCAGAAAGGAGTAATGATTTACTCAAGGTCCATACAGCAAGAAATTTTCTAATACAAAACTTGTAGGACTTCTTTCTCCATATACAACCTTCTACTGTACCACACTCCCTCTCATAAAATGCCAAAAATATTGTAGAAATAGAAAAAAATGGACTTATTTTTCTTATTGTTTTATTTATAAGCTGTTTTTAAAACTCTGATGATTTTAATATAGAAAAATAACTAAATATATTTTATGGGAGACAAGGAAATGAGAATGACAGAAAATGACCGAATCATCAATCCAAGTTAGAAGAGACTTCAGCGGCTCTTGAGTTCAATGACACCTGAATGAGAATGTCCTCTGTGATGTATTCAACAAGTGGTCATTCAGCTTTTGCTTAAAGACCTGCGTTCAGGAAAGAACCAATACCTCCTGAGATAGCACTGCCCATTTCTGGAGAGCTCAAACTTGAGAAAATTTTTCCTGATATCAAACTTTAATTTGTCTTTTTGCAACTTGAGACTTTGCAGATTTTCCTGTCAGCTCCCATCTAACATTCCCCTTGTACTCTTGGCACTAAAGAGTTTTATGGATGAACTTTAAGCCCCAACAGAATTCTTTCCAGGGCCCTCACTAGTCTGACACTCCTTCTTTAGGGTACTCAAGTAAATGGGTCCAGGTTCTTGGACAAAAGGAGAGAAGGATGTGGCACCTTGATTTCCACTCTCCCACTCTGCATCTACCCCATCCAGTTATAAAAAGGGAAATTGGGGCAATTAGGTGGCACAGTGGGTAGAGCACCAGCCCTGGAGTCAAGAGGACTTGAATTTAAATTCAAATATACATACATACATACATATATATGTATATGTATGTATGTATATATGTGTGTATGTATGTGTGTAAGTGTGTAAGTGTGTGTGTATATGTATGTATGTATAAAGGGAAATTGTCTAACCCAGCAGGGGAGTGACATAACCTGACCATCACTTCTGGTACTCATGGATTCCTCTAGGTCCATACCTAATAAACCTATTGAATAATCTAGCTATTCTGGCAAACCTTTTCCCAAATGTGTTTACATTCCAAACCTCGCCCTTCATTGGATAACGAAACCCTATATTGAGAGAAGCCTCCACAGAGGTCCTCAAGCATCCTATCAGTGGTATAGAACTGACCATCTCACAGTGCCTACTGATCTGGAAAGGCCTCAAGTATGGACCAGGTGACAGTCTGTGTGTTTTCTGTCCAAGGATAAGCCTAGCTAAATTCAAGGAGGCAGCCTACCAAGGAAATTGATGTTTTAACCACAGAAACTCATGAATGCGAGCCATGGGATATGCATCAAATTTCTTCAATGTCCATTAACACAAATAATAATAATGATGTTGCTAATGATAATGACTAGCATTTATATATAGTGCCTGCCCTCTGCCAGGCATTGTGTTAAGCTCTTTTAAAATACTGCCTTATTTGATCCTCACAATAACCCTGGGGAATAGGTATTACTATTATCTTTATTTTATAGTTGAAGAAATTGAGGCAGAGGTCAGATTTAAACTTTGGTCTTCCTGACTCAGGATCCAGCGTGCTGGCCACTGCACCACTTAGCCGTGTAATAACTATAAATATATATATAACTATAGAATAACTATAATAACTGTATAATAACTAATACAGTTGCTCTATACCTTGGTATAAGTTGCTGTGGCCCCAAAGGTTAATGCCCTGGTGGCCGACTCTAATAATGAGGACCCCCATGCTTAGCTGGACTAGTCCTCAGGCAGCAGATACAAAACCAGGCCTAGAGTTAAAACCTTTCCAGAATGCTGGAAATGCCTGAGCTTGAACTGCATGGACACAACCTTTGAAAATCCATGGGTCACACTGAGGCAACAGAAGTAGAGCAGTGAGTGTGGAGAACTGGAACGGCAATGTGATGCCATGGATGGAGCAGAGGGCCCGGAATCTGGAAGGCCTGGGTGGAAATCTGGCTGCAGATGCTTCATAGTTGTGTGGCCCTGGGCAGATCACTCAGCCTCGGTTTCTTCTGCTCTCAGTTTGCTGCCTCTCCGCGTAGTTGGGAAGATCACATGAGAACATATCTGTAGAGGACTTGGCACAATGATGGGCACATTTCTTGTTGTTCTGCCATTTCAGTCATGTCTGACTTTTGTGACCCCATGTGGGGTTTTCTTGGCAGAGATTCTGGAGTGGTTTGCCTTTTCCTTCTCCAGTTCAATTACAAATGAGGAGACTGAGGTGACTGGCATATAGTTATGTGCTTATATAAATGCTTATTCCCTTCCCTAGAAAATATGAGCCATTATTATTATTATTCAAACTAGCTCCTTCCCATAATGCCCCACTCAGTACCTATCAGCACCCTGCCCAGTCCTGGGAAGGAAGTGGAGCTTGAAAATGGTAGCAAATCATCCTGAGCCTCCTCTCACATTCCTGGTCTCCAAATAATCCCACTAAATTTAAAATCAGAGGGTATGGACGCAATTGCTGGTTCTGCTCTGTGTGACCTTGAGAAAATGACTTTCCTTCTCTGAGCCTCAGTTTAATTCTGTATGAAATGAAGGCGTTAGCCTGAAAGGTCTCTCAGGTCCTTTCCAGACGCAAATCCTATGATACTCCACCTCTCTTTCCCATTCTTTTCATCCCTAGCATCCCCTGACTCCTCTCCCTTCACTCACATGAAGAGACTCCTGCAAAAAGGACCAGATTGAAGATGAGCCCTCATTCTGGAGTTAAACAGCCCAGCTGCTTGGCCAACCATGACTGCTCTGCTCGTTTTTCACTCTGACACCCCTGGAAGCCTCCTGGGGCGCCTTGACGACAATGGGTGGGCTGATCGGAATACTGAGCGCAGGACTGCGGTGCTCTGGGTCCCGGCCACCCCCACTGTGAAAAGGGAGGAGGAGAAGAAAGGGAAGGAAACAGCACATGCACAAACAGCCTAACATGCCCTCCTTCCCTGCTCCTCCTGGCATCCTGCTGATGCTATTGCCAGTTCCCGATACCCTCCTCATGACCGTGTAATAACAATGCCTTCCATTCCTGTAGGGCTTTATGGTCTACAAAGGAATGTCCTCATAATAACTCTCTGAGAGAGGTCGTATAGTAGCATAATGCCCATTTTTAGAGGAAGACACTAAAGCTCAGAGAGTCTGAAATGACTGGGCAACGGTGACAGTAATTGAGGGTAACACCCCCTTGGGGTTACACGACCAAGGGAACCTTCCCATTTCTCAGGTCAGAGCAGGAAAAATAGCTTCTGATTGATTCTTGTCAGCCATGAGAATGTCTTTAATTAGTTGTTGAGCCAGAATGTATGGATCCACTAAAGAGGTCATCTCTATGCCTCAGGATTCTTCTTCTAGTCAGCCTTGACGTGCAAGGACAAATCTGAGTTGCCACCAGGCTGCAAACAGGGAGGTCATGGCCTCCTAGGCAAGTCTATGTCTGGGATGGCACTGGAGTGCTCCTGTTAGTGTCTCCTTACTTTGGAGAGGGTCTTGTGAGATCGTAGGAGGCTCCTGGCATATTCCCCTCCCCAGACATCAGGGCACTGGCTACTGGAGAGGCTGTGGTAGAAACAGCTCCAAAGGCAGATTGGCCAAAAGGGAAAGAGTGGAAGACAGAGAGGGAGAGGGAGAGAAGGAGAGAAAACAAGAGGGGTAGGGAAGGAGGAAGAGGGAGAAAGAGGGGGAAAGGAAGAGACAGAGAAAGAGTAGAGGAGGAATAGGAAGGGGGGAGAGAAGAGGAGGAGTAACTGGGCAGTGGAGGTGCAATAAATAGCTAATGAGCCCTAATGAGACTTGAAAACTAGCTTCTAAACCTGACTGAAATCATTCCACAAGTTCTGATTAGCAAAAAAAAATTACCTTTCTCTACCTAATACATATTTGTATTCTGGGTGCCTTTTTTACTTCCTTCCTCATGTACCCTCCTCCCACTCTTTGCCGGGAAGGACCACTTAGATCAGAGTCAACAATAGATGTGTTCCTCAAGACCTGAGGTTGGAATGGAATGGGAATGAGAGGGATCCTAGTTCCCCCATTGGGGAGATAGGTAAGCCAAAGTAGCTTTGAGATAAGTAGGTGGTCTAGAGACTGGGCTTAGAGTCAGGAAGATCTGTATTCAAATCCAGACTCAAACACTTCCTAACTATGTGATCTTGGGCAAGTCACTTAACTTCTGTTTCCCTCAGTTTGCCCATCTGTAAAATGGGAATAATAATAATAATACCACCTATGTCCCAGAGTTATTGTGAGGCGCAACTGAGATAACATTTGGGTGCTTAATAAATGCTTATTTCTTTAATTGTTCTTCCTTAAAAAAAAAACAACGAACCCGAGGCAAACCATGAAGACAGATACAGCACAGGAATTGGCAAAGGTCTCTAGTCCCTGTGGCCTTTGTTTAGTGGGAACTGGCTAATTAACTGTTGTCCTAGATAAGTATAAGAGCTACAATTCTACTCAGACCTTTTCTGAGGTCTGAATTCCAATTCTCTCATTTGTTTTCCTATGGCCCATGGCCTTTAACACATTAGAAACAAAGCCCATCCAGCCCAGAAATAAATTTTGAGTGGCATACATGAAGCAAAGGTTGGGGTGTGGTGTGTGCAAGAACAGTGCATCCACCTTTAAACATCCATCCTCCAAACATCCCAAGCCTCCCTAAATGATCTCTGCTGGTCCAATAGTCAGTGAATTTAAGGAAAGCCAGTCACACTCTGTCTTGGAGCCTTGCTTCAGTGGTGGTCAGACTACTGCTCCCAATGCCTACATATGGCTTCTTGCCTTAGGCTTTATTGAGGGTTTCCTACCCAATCTCTGGACCATTTGAGTAGCATCAGTAGAAATCTGATATCTAGAGGGAGGAAGGGAGTAGACCTGTTGTATTCTACACAAGCAGACCACGTCTGGAAGACTTCCTTCAGCTTTAGAAGGAGCAAAAATATGATAACCCAGAGAGTAAGAGAGAAAGTAACTTCATCATAGGAGAACCAGTTAAAGGAACTAGGGCTGTTTAGCCAGGAGAAGAGAAAATATAGGGAGGATATAAGAGGCGTCTTCAAATATTTTAAGGATTGTCAGAAGGAAGATGGATTAGGCTTATTCTGCTTGTCCTCAGAGGACTAAACTAGGAGTAACTGGAAAATCAACCAACCGATAGGTATTTATTAAGTGCCTACTATGTGCTAAGCACAGCACCCGAGACAAAAAAGAAACACTAAGACAATTCCTGCTCCCAAAGAGCTTACAATCTAGAAGTGAGAGGCAAATTTCAGCACAATGTAAAGAAAGGCTTCCCTGGACTCTGCCACCATAACTCAGCTTTCTTCTCCCTCTGCCCCTAACGCTCCTTCTCTCATTGAGGAGTTTTTCCTGGAAATTGTTTTGAGGAAGGCTAAGAACCGCCATCCTTCATTCTCTAGACTTTGCCACCATGCCCCAGGCAGATAATTTTGCTTCCCCACCCCTACCCCCAGCTCTTCATCTCCCCTCTATATGTTGTCTGGTCCCATTAGAAAGTAAGCTCCTTACAGCAGAGAATGTCTTTGTTTTCACTTATATTTGTGTCACCTGTCCTTAGCACAGTATCGGGCATATATAGTAAGCATTTAATGAATGCTTATTGATTGGCCCACTAATCATTTGTACTGTCCAAAGGTGAATTGGAAATTCCTGAAGCTAGTCAAAGGCAAGGGGACCACCAATTTGGGAGATGGTATACCTGTGTAGGTAGGGTATACCTGTGCAGATTTGGATGGGATTATCTGACTACTAAAGACCTTGCTAACATATTGATTTGGTGATTCTATGCTGTGTCCTTCTGATAGTTGTCTCTGTGATGACCATGATCACCACTAATACAAGGTGTCCCTAAAGTCTGGACACATAGGAAATCTCATTAACTATGCATATTTTCAAAAAATGAAATGAATGAAATTTTCAACATTTCACTTAATTAGCATAAGTGAGATTTCATAGGAAGACATGGGAGACACATAGGAAGCCTTATTAATTAATTAAATTAAGCTCATTAATATGGAAAATAGTTCCCAATAACTAATGAAAGTTTTTATTCCATATGAAGTTGTCATGGCTAAAATTTATGCTAATTAAATAAAATGTTGTTGAAAATTTCATTCATTTCATTTCTTGAAAATATGCATAGTTAATGAGGTTTTCTATGCGTCTAGTATGTACTTAAACCTAGGACTCCAAGGATTTGCAGGTCTACATCCAAGGGGGCAGAGATCCAGACCAATGAGATGAGCCTCTCTCATCCTTTCTGGTCCTAACCAAAATATTGCCTCGCGAGTGGTGATCTGTGCCTTCCTGTGTGAGTCCCTATGGGATATTTCTTACTATTCCCATTGGTTTCTCAGAAGACTCTCTAGAGATCCATTTGGACAAGCCTAATGGTAGCTGGAGACCAGTTTGGGACAGCTCAGCTTCTTCAGGCTGGGAGTCTACTTAGAGCCTCCCTGCATATGCAAGTTCTGAGATATCTGAGCAGGGAAAATAGAAAGCCATTGTAGGCGGGGCTTGTGTCTATAGCAGGCCGGTGTATCAAATACAGAATCCTACAGAGACCTCAAAACAAATACACACAACCGCCCAAACTTAATTAGCAAATAGACAGAGACAGAATAGCGAAGAGCCTGGTATGGGTGGCACTAACTTCTGTGACTTTGAAAAACCTCTCTGGGCCTCATACAAATGAGGTTCCTCATCTATAAATTAGAGAGGGGGTAGGACAGATGAACTCTAAGGCCCCCTCAAACTTTAACATTCTGCGTTCCATGTTCTAAGATTCTTTTTGGATCTGGTAGTCTATGTTCTATGCGCTTTGTTCTCAGACACCTTTCAATTGCGATTATCTGTGTTCTAAGGCTTCTTTCATCTCTAACAGTCTGTGTTCTAAGGTCTCTTTCCTCTCTGATACTCATTTACATTATACAGCTAAAGGTATAGCTTCATTTTGAAAGCTGATGTATAAAGGGGGAAAGGGGAAGCATTTAGCATTTAGTAAAAGGAATAAGAAAAAAGCTTCATCTCTCAAGAAATTTCCCAACTTTTCTGGAATTATTCCTACCTTTTTACCCATGTGTGATGCAAATAATCTCATTTTAAAGTCTCAGAGTGGTGCAAAGAGCCTTGACCTGGAGGTCAGGAGACTTTGGCTCAGTTCCGCTACTAATTTGCAGTGTGACCTTGAGAAAGTCACTTATAGAATCATAAACAAAGGAAGAAGGGTCCTTAGAGGACCCTTGTAATCTAGTCCCCTCATTTTATAACTAAGAGAACTGAGGCTAGAAGAAGAAAAATAAATCCGTGTCAGATATAATTCAAGGCCCTGTCATCTAGGGCAAATCTAGGGTTCTTTTCACAACATCACCCTCAGTTTCCTCCTCTGTAAAATCAAGTGGCTGGAATCTAATTGCCCTCTAGAGGCCCTTTCCAGCTCTCACATGTTCCGTATTTGTAAGTTCCTCCCAGTACTAGCACTCTCTATTTTAAGGTCTCTTTTGCCACCAATACTCTACATTATATGATTCCACAATTCCTTTGGTTTCCCAACTGACCAATGTGGTTGACTGCCCCAGTGAGCATGCTGCACATTTGTCATCTGCCAGCAGAGGGCACTCAAGTCCACACACTAAGCACCTGAGTGGGATGGATAAACAGCCAATTAGTCTGCACAGGGCCCCAAGTCAGTTTGTTTCTGTCCTTTTCTGGTTTTATTGCAGTGTTTACTGGCAAGGAAAGGAAGTAACAGGGCTATGAGAACAAGTGATTTATTAACTAAGTGATGAATTATTTCCTTATTACTTATTACATCCTTATTAGGATGACTAGAAATAGTCATCCTAAAATCAGCAGCAGCATCACACATGGTATAATAGAAAGAACACTAATTTTGGAGCCCAAGGACCTGGATTCAAATCCTGACCCTGTTCTTTTCCACTCATGTCATCTTGGTCAAGTCATTTAACTTTCTTGGTGTTGGTTTCCTTATCTGAAAAGTGACGGCTCACCACCATCTCACTCTAAAGCCTATGATTACAGCCCTGTACAACAGGGTTAGCATTTCTGTTTTAACAAATAAGGAAGTTAAAATTCAAAGAATTAGAGCACTGGATTTGGGCTCAGGTTTGAGCTTCATTTCCAATCCTCTCACTATAGTTGCTATTGAGTAATTTTCAACTATGTCCAACTCTTTGTGATCGCTTTTGGGGGGTCTTCTTGGCAGAAATAATGAAGTGGTTTGGCATTTCCTTCTCTAGATAATTTTATAGATGAGAAAACTGAGGAAAACAGAGTGACTTGCCCAGGATCACACAGCTAGTAAAATGTTTGAAGTTAGATTTGAATTCAGGTTCTCTGGATTCTAGGCCAGTACTCTATCCATCTAGATGCCCTGTGTGACCCTTTAGCTTCTCTGGGCCTCAGTTTACCCTTATGCAAAAAGTTAGTGTTGAACCAAATATTCCCCATATTCCTTCCACTTCTAAACCTATGAGTCTTTGATTCCAGTGCAGATCTTATCGTACTCTAAAATAAAAAGATTTCCTTCCCCCCCGCCCCACCCATGTCTTGGAGAGGGCAGAGCCAGGGCTAGAATCTAGATCATCTAATTCTAAGACCTGTTCTCTTACAGGTCAACAACTCAATCTGACAAATATTTATCTAGGGTCTACTGGATCTCTTAACCTTTCTTGACCTCATTCTCTTCAACTATAAAATGGGGAAGGGAAGGGGTTGGACCAGATTATCTCAAACCAGGGGTGTGCTGGGATATGCTTAACAACTGACTCTCCAGAAAAGAAAAACAAATGAATGTATAACTCTTTAAAGTTTAATCTGTATTATTAGCATTTTTCTCCACTTTCTTTTTTGGAGGCAGTTGGGTTTGGGGTTTTCTTAGCAAAGATACTAGAGTGGCTTGCCATTTCCTTCTCCAGCTTATTTTACAAATGAGGAAACTGAGGCAAATAGAGTCTAAGTGGCTTGCCCCAGGGCCTAGTTAGCTAGTGTCAAGTGCCTGAGATCAGATTTGAACTCAGGTTGTCCTCACTCCAGGGCCATTGCTCTATCCACTGCACGACCTAGCTGCCCCTCCATATCTTTCTTAAATCTAGACAATCAGCAAAACACTAAATCAAGCCTTGATTTGTAGGATTTCCCAATTTCTAAGGCATAAATGCTCACACTGAAAATTTAACAATCAGCTTTCTAGCCCAGCTTGCTCCAACACACCTTATTCTAAGATCCCATGATCCTACCAAAGGTAAGGCATCAAGAAAGGTCTCATGAAGGAGGAGACATCTGCTCTGTACATTAAAAGACCAAGAGATTCTGCTCAGGAGAAGTGGGAAAGAAGAACTTTCTAGACTTGGGGGAGGGCATCCACTGTGCAAAGGCAGAGGAGTGAGAGATTGAATGACATACACAAGAATAGGCAGGTCAATTTAACTGGAACACAGAGTGCATGAAGAGGCACAAAATGAATAAATTTGGGAAGGTGGAGGGGAGCCAGAAAATGGAGGACTCTATATGCTAAGTGAGATAAAGGTTTTGTCTTTGATGCCCAAGGCAACAGGGAGCCACTGAAGATGTTTGAGCAGGGGAATGATGTGGTCAGATCTGTGCTTTGGGAATATCAGCTTGGAAGCTGCGTAAAGAATAAATTAAAGAGAGGAGAGACTGAGCGCAGCCAGATCAATGAGGCAACATTAGTCCAGAAAAGAGGTGAGGAAGAACATGACATCCTAGGGCCATTTGGCCAAAATGTATCCTCTTCTATTCAAGAGTCAGAAAAATGGGTGACTTAGGAAAGTCACCTTCTCCCTTTGACCTCAGTTTCCTTATATGTTATAAAAAAAAAAGAATAGGTTGAACTAGATGGTTATCAAGATCCTCATTCATTCTGAAATTCCATGTGTTATATTCTGTGTGCTCAGGTCTGACATTTAAAGTCACCTGGAGACCTAACATTCTATATTCAAGGTCACTTGGAGATCCACTGTTCTTCTGATATTTAAGAATTATTTCCAGATGTCTCCTGAAGCAGGCCCAGGAAAGAGCAGAGAGGGCCCTTACTCAATCTAAAGCATCTCTTGCCACTCTTGGTGGATGTGTATGAGGCAAGGGGAAGGAGGAGGAGAGATGGTTTGCAAGACAGAGTAAGATGAAAGAGTTATTAACAGCCAAGAAGAGCTTCCCTATACCTAATCACAGGCCTTTTGAATGGCCCTGGAGAGCCCATCACCACCTGCTGGGTGCTGAAATATGTTACCACTAGGCTCAACATGTTATTGAGTTAATTAAATGTCATGCTTTTGATGGTATTAATTAGAGCTGCTGCCGACTCTTCAGAAAGCAAAACTAAACAAAAATGCAAACATCACTCCAGTCCCTTGCAGGATAGACATAACTCCAGAAATATCTCTTGAGATCCCTCTGCTTTCAGGACAGAGTTATCCAAACGGACTTTTGGAAAGACTGAGAATCCACATGATATTGGTCTTCCCTGGAGGATTGATGTATTTATAAACCCTGATGTTTACAGTGTTTCCCAGTAGAATGAGCTCCGGACTCGTGTCTGAGGGCCTAGAATCACATTCCAACCCTGCCGGGGGCTGTGCAACCACATAGACACTGGCATACTGTCTACCCCCATCAGATTGTGAGGTCCTTGAGAACAGAGACAGCTGTTTCCTTTCTTTGAATGCTCAGGGCTTAGCACCGTGTGTGGCACAGAGCAAGTAGGTGCTTAATAAATGCTTATTTGCTGGCTGAGCTGTAAGATCTTGTTTCCTCAGCTGCCAAACTGGTGCAATAATGGTCATTTGACCTGCCTCACAAGGTTGTTTTGAGAATGAAATCTGATAACATAGTTTTAACATTCATAGCCAGAAAATTCCATCTAAATATTATTTTTGGAGGATACTTTTCAAAGCACTTGCTTATTCATTTCCTTATTTGATTCTCATGACAGAACAGCTGGGTAGACAGACCATTAATAAGCCTTTATTAAACACTTACTATGTTCTAGCAAAAGCATGGTCTCTACCTTCAAGGAACTCACAGTCCAGTGGAGAAAAAGACATCCAAACAACTCTGTATGTACAAAGTACATAGAGTGTAAATGGGAGATTATCACAGAGGGGAAGCGCCAGCATCAAGGGGCTCTGGGAAAGGCCTTTTGAAGAAGGTAAGGTTTTGAGATATGTTTTGAAAGAAACTAGAAGAACCCAGAGGCAGAGGGAAGGAGGGAGAATATTCCAAGCCTGGTAGACAGCCAGTGAAAATTTATAGGGTTGGGAGATGGATGAAATGTCATGTTCAAGGAACAGCAAGGAAGCCAGAGCTAGAGAGAGCACAGAGGGGACTGATGTGTAAGGAAAATGGAAAAACGTAGGAAGAAGTTGAGCTGTAAAGGGCTTTAGAAACCAAACAAAGGATTTTATACTTGATCCTGGATATAATCGGGAGTCACCAAAAGTTTATTGAATAGGGAGGTTACATGGGCAGGCCTGAGCTTTAGGAAAATCACTTTGGCAGCTAAGTGGAGTGGGGAAAGACAAAGGCAGGGAAATCCAACAGTAGGTTATGACAACAGTCTGAGGGTGAGATGATAGAAGCCCATACCCACGTGCAGCTGTGTGAGTGGAAAGAAGGGGGAGTCTCTGAGAGATGTTTTGAAGACAGGACCAACAGGACATGTGGGGTGAGGGTAAATGAGAAGTAGGGAATAAAACCTAGGTTGTTGCTTGAATTCCTGGGAAAAATGGTAGTACTCTCAACAGTATTAGAGAAGTTCAGGGGAGGGGAAAGTACAACACGTTCTATGATTGGACATAATGAGTTTGAGATGTCTTTGGGACATCCATTTCTAGTGTCTAATGGACAATTGGGCAGCTAGGTGGCAAAGTGGATAGAGTTCTGGGTCTGGAGTCAGGAAGACTTATATTCCTGAGTTCAGATCTGGCCTTCAGATACTTACTAGCTGTGTAACCCTGGGCAAGTCACTTAACCTCATTTGCCTCAGTTTCTTCATCTGTAAAATTAGCTGAAGAAGGAAATGGCCAACCACTCTGGCATGCTTGCCAAGAAAATCCTAACTTGGGTGTATCCTGAATTTGTCCTTTTTTGTTACCATTTTTCCAGAAACACTGGTCCCAGAGTATGCACAAACTCTGAATCTGTCAGGGATGAAGGCCTCTCCAACCCTGAGCTGACATAAGTTGTTGTTTGCACCCCAATCTAGCCTCCCTGTGTCCTTGGGAGTTGAGATAGGCACCAGTCAGTCTAAACTAGACAAAAAAGCTTGCCTAACTGGAACCCTTGTAGATAAGCAGACCATACTATCTTCACGGTCTAGCAGCAGTTCCCAAGGGAAAAAAATGCTGCTTTTGGCATTGCCTTACTGCTCCCCTTGGAACAGGTTCTCTTAGCCCTACTGCTCCTTTCCTCCTCCCATGCCATTCCCATTTAGGAGGAGAGTTCTGTTTCTTCCTCCTTCTTTTGTTGTAATTTCATAAATGTGCAAGCTTTTATTTGGATTGTGAACTCTCTGCATTTGCATCAGGTTCCACATAAATGTTCATTTTTCTTGTAATAAATCCACTTGTGATGTATGTCACACAGACCAGTGTTACCGTTTTTCTTTGTTGTTTTTTTTATCATGTCAGACACAATTGAAAAATGAGATCAGGAGAGAGATTAGTACTGAATAAATAGTTCTGAGAATTATCTGTATGAAGATGATAATCAAATGCATGGAAGCTGATGAGATCATCAAGAAAAACAATGTAGAAGAAGAGAAGAAGACTCTAAACAAACTCCTGTTCCTGAGCAAGTAATGGACATAACCCAGATAAAGACCTAGAAAAGGAGAGAAGGATCAGTGAGAAAAGTAGGAGGAGAACCAAGAGAAATCAGCATCACAAAACCCAGAGAGAGGAGAGTATGTGGAAATGGGTGAGTGACCCCGTCAAAGCCTACAGAGAGGTCCAAAGGGATGAGGATTGAGAAAGGGCTGCTAGATTTGACGATGATAAGATCATTTATCATTTTTGAGAGAGCAGTTTCAGTTTAATGATGGGGTTCAAAGTAAGACTGTAGAGAGTTTGGAAGAGGGAGAAGAAGAAAATCAGAGGCACTGATTGCAGATGAACTTTACAATGAGTTTAGCCACAAAAGGGAGGAGAGCTATAGTATGTCAGCTGATATAAATGGATTGATCAAGTGAGGGCTTTTTAAGGGTGGGGGAGAGAGGAGTGTGTTTGTAGGGAACAGGGAAGGAGGCAGCAGACAGGGAAAGACTGAAGATTAGTTAGAGAGCAGGGGTGACATAGGGGGCAACCAGCTGGAGAAGACAGAATGGAATGGAATTAAGGGTACATGCTGAGGGAGTTTTCTTGGCAAGGAAAAGGCTCACCTCTGTGTGTGAGATGAGATGAAGAAGAGAGTGGAGAAAGACACCTGAATAAGAAGGGGTAGAGGGAAGAGGAAATATTTAGTAAATGGACTAAATTTTTTTCAGTGAAAGATAAAGCAAAAATCTCGCCTGTAAAGGGAGAGGAAGTGAATGACATGAGAGATTTAAGGAGAGATGAGTGGGATAGTGAATCAATTAGAGAGATATAAAAGAATTGCTTTGCTGCAGTAAATCCCAGTTAATATGTGTTTTAATGGATCCATTTTAAGAATTTTTTTTAATTTTCTCTAACTCCTTTCAGCAGCACATGAATAGGAGTAAAGGCAACAAACTATAAGGGTGATTCAGAGATGAGATTTGGCAAGATTTTCTTAGATAGGCAAAGGGGGCAAGGCATTCAACTACAGAGGACAATGTAGAGTTGAACTGTTGCACCAAGAAATCAAGATTGAGAAGAGAGGAGAGCATAGCCAGTATAGAGGTGATAGCCTGAGAAAAGGCCTGAAGTGCATAGCATTTGGAAGTATGGTGAGAGAAAAGAACAAGGTTAGACATTGTGAGGCAGAGGTAAAGATAGAATGATAAAAGATTATAATCAGATAAAGAATTTCAGGGTTCATAAATATGGAAATGGAGCCTTTGTGGAGAATGGGGTATAAAGGGTACAACCATCTCTGTGTGACACTGTGATAAGGTAAAGGAGTAGATCATGGAAAATAAATAAGATAAGTTGAGGAACTGAGAGTCTAAGGTGTTTGCTCAAGCCCCTACCATGAGAGTAGGAGTCAGGATAGAAGAAAAGACTGTGAATCAGGCACTGAACTTGTTTAGTACTGAAATGTCCTGGGGGTCAATAGAACCTTGATAAAGTGATAAATGTCTATTGAATGAACTCTATTGAATGAACTGCTAACAAGAAATGTTACCCAGTAGTAGTTACTCTACCACTATTACTACCAGCTGATAGTGGCAGAGGGAGAGTCTGGAAGTGGCAATGGGGAGCAAAGAGAATTCCAACTCTACCACCATGGCCGGTGAAGGGGATAAGTGAAAATGCAACCAGTGTGGGCAAGTATGGCTAGAGATGCCTTATCATCAGGAGGGAGATCAGACCCTCAGTAAGCAAAAGATGACAAAGAGAATAGAAAAGAAAAGGGCTTAAGATTAAAGCAAGTTTGTTAGCTATGGAGCAGGCATTACAGAGATTATGTTGGAAGGAGTAGAGAGGGATCAGGTTGAGGGGGAGGAGAAGAAGAGATCAGGCCACAGGGGATGAGTAGGGAGTTTATACGTTGACAGTCTGGGGTTCAGAATCACTGAGATGACAATAGCATGAGAAGCTGGGAAAATATAGTAATAAGCGGAGAGCACACCAATGGGGAATGCCAAGAATAAAAACGCCAGTCTCTCAAGCTTACCCCTAGAACCCTAAGAAGAGTAGTAGTCATTCACCCTCTGGGGATCTAGTGAGTCAATATGAGTGGAAGTTGAGAAATTAACCCTGGAGAGTGCTATGTAAACTTCTAGGGTCACAAAGGGGCCATTTCCAGTTGTCCTGATTTATATCTTGCCACTGGACCAAGACAACTCCAGAGGAGAAAATGAGGTTGGAGACTTTGCATGGCGTTCCCTCACTTAAATCCAATTCTCTTGCAAGTCATGGCATCACCTTCCTGGGGTCAGGATCCTCTTCGAGAATGAAGGACAAATCAAGCAAAAAAGGGGGTGGAGCCATGATGGCGGCGTAGAAGCAGCAAGGTCTTGCAGCTCCCACACCACCACCCTAAACACCCATAAAATTATGAGCCCAGACGAAGTCTAGGACTCTCAGACTCACAAAAATACAGAAAACACATCTCTCGCTGAAGGCAGCTCGGCAGCAGGGGCTCAGCACAGCGGCCGGGAGCCGAGGCTGATGCAGCCTGAAGTTGAGACCATGGCTAGGCCCAGGGCAGTAAGAAGGAGCCAGGCTGAGCTGAGCCGAGCCGCACCAGTCTTCAGAGGAGAGGATCTACAGCCTGCAGGACCTCCACATCTGCCAAGACATGAGGAACTGGGACAGGAGAGGGGCAGCTCACTGGAACAGAGACCAGCCCAGCCCAAAACCACAGTTGTGGCCAGGCCAGGCCCCAGGGCAGCCAGGAGGAGCTGAGCCTCCCGAGCCACAGCTTGAGTCTACTTCAGAGAAGATCTAAAGCACCTGCCAGAGGGGATCTTAAAATCCTGCAAACCAGGGTCAGAGATGGTTAGTGAAAGTGAAACTTTGAAAATTAATTTGGGGGAGGAAAAGCAGTTCGGCCAATCTGCCCCTGGAGCAAGGAAGCAGTGGGGGAAGGGAACTGCTGGAACCGGCAGCAGCCCGACCAGGCTGCTTCAGAGCCCCTGGCCTGCGAACTCCGCAGGGGGACTGAATCAATTGATCAGGGCCAAGTGCTCTTGTGTTGAGCAGCCTGGATCC